>PVIH01000862.1:39264-81758 GCA_004025045.1 Sigmodon hispidus | reverse complement strand
TATTCTCTGTGCTCTTTGCCTTTAATCTTCTCAGAGCTTCCTGCATTATCTTTGGTCCAGTGTCCCACATCCTTGAAATAGTAAGATTCTTGCTACTAATTATCTCTTCTTGGAAATTCTAACTTTAGAATTTCTTTTCAAACAACACCTACCATCCAGCTTTCCCTCACTTTAATAGTCATTCCTCATTCTTCCAAGACAGATTTATTATCATCTCCAACATTCATGGAGAGTTACATTCTGTGGTCAATATTTAACACATATCTATATGGGTAAAGTCAAACAGAATGTATTTGCTGAGAGAGAGAGACAGAGACAGAGAGAGAGAGAGAGAGAGAGAGAGAGAATCATAAAAATTAAAATATCCTAAAAAAAATAGGTCATTTTTGTCATTATGTTCCACAGACTTGGAACTAGTCCTACAAGCTGTGTTCCAAAAGCTTAGCCTTGGTTTTTATACATATATATATTTTTTATTCATGAACTAATAATCTACAGTTGGCAAACAGGCAAGGTTCATAGCCCGCAAGAATATAGTGTGAAGAGAAATGACTCTCTGTGTCTCGACACTCCTTCTCTAATGGGCTCATCACTTCCTACATAGTCACGGACTTCAAAGTCATCTTTTGCAACTTGTACATTTTATCTACCAAAGCTTTATATTCTCCAAATCATTTCCAACACCACACTTCACCAGACACGACTGCAGTAAAGCGCTGCTAACTAAGCATGTCAGCTAACCTCGGGCAGCCTTTATGAGGCCCCAGAGATCTCAACAACACAACCAATTTAGGATGCTTACATATATCTTTTCATGACTTCTTTTTTCTCCTCAAACTCATAAGTCCCTTGTGCATTTTCTCTCTGGTAAGATTTTAATTTTTTCTGTTCTGTTGAACAATGCTGTGGTCAGGGAAATCTCTTACCAAAGTACACAACAGCTTAAAAGTATTCTTCTATCTTTTCCCTTTAGTTTTAACTTCAACACAGAAAAATATCAGACATCAGTTTAATTTTTCAATACTTCACTCAAATCTCCTAATGATTTGGCATCTTATTCAGTGTAACAGAGACGTTCTGCCATGGCCTGAGTTCTGCCATTCTTCTGCTCTCTTTCCTCCTGAGCTTTCTGAATTTACTGTTCAAATACTTGCCTGAACATCCTCTGGCTACGGCTGACTTCTCCTCAAAGACACTACTAACGTTCTGCTTCCAGGCCTTTGCTCCTGGTCACTTCAAGATTTCTTCCCAAGACTTGCCCTCATGTTTATTCCTGTCTACTTCATGTCTTTCCTTGCTCTTCAGAAGGACATTTTCATATTTATTTTAAATACTCATTTGGGCTTACACAGAAACTTGAGTATGTGAGACTTATAGAAAGACATTTAATCCTGTTGATAACCATTTCCTTAACTTCTAAGAGGGCAGAAAGGTGCTACTTTTTATCTCTAAATCTCATGTTTATAACATAGAGACACATTTACTTTCTAAATGAATATAAAATTGAAGAATCTCAAAGGGAAGAAATAATTTTTAACTTGCACCAACTTAGAATCTGTTTTATTTTATCAAATTAAAAACAATACCCCAAATATTCTGTTATAATTTTCTCATGTGGCCTTTGACTATGCATTTATCACCAATCAATAGGAATCCTAATTAATTTGCTGTGAGAGACTCAGACTCAGCTATGTCTTTTTATTGTTGCTGTTCTTGTTTTCTTTCTTTAAAAATGTATCAGTTCATAAACATCATACACATAGAGTGCCAGAGATGTCTGAAAGCTGCAATGTTGTTTTCATAGGAACCTGTCTCCTTTTGATCTTGGCATGACAATTAGGATGTAGAAGAAGAAAACATAATGTTAATGTCTTAGGACATTATATCCAAGTCATTCTCTGTTCTTAGTTATATTTTAGAACACTGAAAAATACCAGAATTACAATTTTATTATCTTACTCATTTCTACATACTGAGTTGTAATACCTAACTTTCTTCTAGGCATCTCTTTACATTTCCATAATCTTCAGGAACTTTAGGAATGGGTTTCCTCATTTATTTTGACTACTACCATCTTTCAGTTTTTGAATAAACCCATAATAACCCATAAAGGTACAGCACACTGGGAAGTTCTATCTCTTAAGAAATCACTTCATTATATTTTTTTAGAAAAGTATTGCTGGGAGGTGGTGGTACACACTTTTAATCACAGCACTAAGGAGGCAGAGGCAGGCAATGCTCTGTGAGTTCAAAGCCAGCCTGGCAGCCTGGTCTACAGAGCTAGTTCTAGGACAGCCAAGGCTATACTGAGAAAAAACCTATCTTTAAATAAATAAATAAATAAATCCTAGTAAATAAAAATAAAACAAAGTATTGATTTCACTGTCTGGGAATGTGGTTCCTGCCTTTGTTGTTCAGATAACCAAACTGTAGAAACAATCTTCTTGACCATGACAATGAATCAGCCATGAATGTTGCTTTTATTTCAGTTGCAAAGCTATCTTTGTGATGACCTTAATTTTGGCATCTTGCATTGTTTTAGTTCCTTAAGGATGTTTGTATTGCACTCACCACCCCCCAACTCCTCCCCGACCCATCCTTGCCTTTTTAGCCATCAAGTCTTACTAGGTAGGGTATATACTCTTAGAAAATTTAAATCCTCCTGTGTCCAGCAATCTGTCTCTAATAACTCTTAACTAAGCCTGGGGTTTTGTGCTCATCTCCCTTCTCCATGCTAGAATTTGGTCTGGGTTGAGCTTGCACAGGTCTTGTGCATGCTATGTAATTTCTCTAAGTTCATTTGTTCAGCTGTACCTAGAAAGCACTCTTCTTGCAGTCACTGCTGGCATTTACTGCCTGCTCCTCTACAATCATCTCTGATCCTTTAGATGGTGTCCCATTTACAGATGAGCATTCTGGTCTCTGATTCTCTACATCTCAGCCAGTTGTGGGTCTCTGTGCCTATCACCCTCTAATGCAAATAGAGGATTCTCTGTTTAGGGTTTAGAGATGCATTAATCTATCGGTGTAATGATAAGTCACCAGTAGTTGGTTTAATGCTTTGTGCATTTAACCAAATAATGTAGTAGGTTCTTCCCTGGGGCCTATGATCTGTTTATTCATAGTTGTTGACCCAAAAATGATCCTGGGAATGGGTTTCATCTTGTGGAGTTAGTCTTATATACGCAATAAGAAAGTGGTTCAAGGTTGTTCATGCCACCATTATATAAATGAGCCTATCTTACCAGGTCAGTCATTACTGTAGCTTGCGGTATTTACAAGTAGATATGAGTTTGTAATTGTCTGACAAATGGCCTCTTCATTCCCAAGTCTAAACCTTGGGCCTAATTACATGCATGTTTGAATGGCTGGGCAGATATTTTCACAAATAACTAACAAGTATCATTTTCTGCCTGAAAATGTAGGATTTGATTAAATGAGTGAAATACCAGTTTCAGACACAGGTGGTTTCTGTTTTCTTAAACTTCAATCCAACTTAGACAACACATTTCAAAATGTATATAATGATGTCTTTTTAGTGGAATGTACTATTTTCTAAAGAAATTGACTTTGATGGGTATAAACGATTTGAGTTGAAAACTGTGTTATAGCCCATTTAATTTAGTTAACTAGGTTTATGTGAATCACAAAACTATTACCTGGGCTCTATCATCCATCAAGTGTCACTTGCTTTATTAAACTCTAATCTCTGAGAGGAATCAAGAGCCTTGTTGTATTGGATTCATATTATGAGATCAAGCAGTCCTTGCATAGTAAAGCTCCATTGCCTTGAAGTGTTTATGAAGATCTTATCTGCAGTATGTGGTAGAAACAACTGTTGGATTGACTTGGATATGGATATAAATATTTTTCTACAGAATGATTTGTGACCATGAGTAACAATATCAGTCTTGAAGGCTAACACATCATATATTTATATTTAATGTGCCAGTTTTAAAGCTTTAATTCAGAATCCCATGGATTGATACACTACTTTTGGTGGTGCATAACATGTAACTCAAGCTTATAAAGAGACACTTTAGCAGTTGTATGATATAGTGTTATCAGTTTTAATTAGAAGTTTCTGATGATGATAAATGCTGATGGAGCAATAAAAATGCCCTAATTTCTCTTGAGAGAAATTTGTAGGAGGCAGTTTTTAAATACTCAGTAATTTTGTTCTTTTATTAATGGCATGTGAATCATGAAAGGTCATCTTGCTTTCAGAATGGTTACATTGCTTATTTTACTTTTAATGCCTGCCTCCCCTTGAAGTTACCTATAAAATGAATGCAGAAATGTTTATTAACTATATATAATATTTTATTTCCCTGACCTCTTCCTATAAACAAAGTCTATGAATTACTTAATGGTGGTGGAAGCTTTCAGAACTGAGAGTGACAAGCACCCACTAATTTTTGCCATCTTTATTGCAAAATTAAATTTTAGAAAGTAAACACACATGCTTGAACATTTGTACAGGGAAATTTTAATATTTATTTTCATAGGAAGATAAGTCTGAATTTTTTATTTTGTTTCATTATATTTTCTCTATCAATAACATGCAAAGAAATTATAGTTTGAATTTCTATTCCCATATCTGGGAATGTGGGTGGGGGAGGGGCTAGGATGACTGAAAGGATCTATAAGGGCTTAACAATATTCAAATTTCTAGAAAGAAACACATTGTCTGGTATTTTACTAATATTTGGGGTAATGTTAAGAGCATGTTAACCAAGACTTGGTCTTTGTTTATGCTTTCATAGATTGCCTTAGAAACATACCCATTTCTTGCATCCTTTCAAGGCATGTCAGAGGTCATTTGCTTTGGCCAATGTGGATAAACAATCATTTTTATCTTACATGTATGTATTAGATGAAGGAAGAAAAGAAGTTTACTTCTGACTGCTTCCTAATCTTAATTAAAAGCTCTAGCATATTTGCCAGGTGTTCCATGAATTAGAAATTTCCAAAAAAAGTAAAGTTACCTATCTGACAGTATCTTTGGAACCATCATTCAAACAAGGTGGGTGACAGGCTTGCTTAACACTTTTGGTGACTAAAACATTCTGAAGTTGGCTTAAGGTTACATTGGAACTGTCCTTTGGTGAGGACATCTACTATGAGACTACATAAACTTCAAGACTCTAAACTCAAGAAACCCATCTTCTTCAATACAATGTGCTCAATCATGTGTATGTCCACAGTATATCAGTTTTACAGTAAGTTGTACAAATGGGTGAATCAAAAAATGTTTCTAAAGGGTCAAAATTTGTTCATATGCTGGGTATCTGGACATAGGACCAGAGCTTTAAAGCAGTAGGTATTTAATCACACCTGAGTATGAATTGCTGACATCTTTGTGCATTATACAGTAGTAGCAATGGTTATTCCTTCCTTTTTAATTTTTAATTATGTTTGGTTCAAAGCATTCAACATTATGTATATTAAAAAGCATATATCTAACTGGTATAATATTTACTCTGTTTAAATTTAAACCCTATTTTTCTTCTTTTTTGTCAAAATCTGGAGTATATAATGAAACTATCTGGAAATATATCAGGATTCAAGACATTCCTTTTCAGATATGTTATGGCTATCTTAGGTAGCTTATTGCCTCCTTGCCTCTTAATTCCCTGCACTTTAGAGAGCTGGATGACACTGTTTAGCAATGTGAAGATTAAGAATTCTATTTGTTGAATGCATTTTCTTGTCAAAGAAACATGTCTCATTTGCATGAGGAAGGTCTTCAGATCTTCCCATGAACTTGTCTTTTTTTTTAAGTTACATTTTATTTTTGTTTGTTTGTGTTCATGCTTCTCTTGTTTCTATTGCAGTTTGGCCTTGGTATTGCCAACCTACAGTTTTTACTATATAAAAGCCAAAATAGAAGAGACAATAACTCAGGCCAGATGTAAGTACTGGGAAAGCAACTTCAGGATCTACTTATCTCCTAGTGTCAGATGTTTACACCTAGATTTTGGAATGCCCAAGGCTTATACATTTTAGTCGGTATTATTATCAAATCTACAGCAATGATTCTAACCCATTCCAAACATGCAAGGAACAAGAAATATTCTATGTGGATAGAATATGAGCAGGTACTCCAGTCTCACTGGCAGTCCCACCATCCTTCCCTGCCTTGCTATGTGCTCAGAGAATCATTGCAGTGCTGTGTCTTCTGTGCCTATCGTTTTAAGGGTCTGTGAGCCGTTGTGAAATGTTTCACATGCTAACACCAACATGGTCTCTGCTTGTAGTGCTATGCTAGCAAAGCTTTTCCTTTTCTTTCTTTCTTTTCACTTTTTGCATTTGGCCTGAATAATATTGTGCTTGGCAGTTAGCTTTCTTTTTATAATCCAAATTAATGTCTCAGTAATTCAAATTCACTTTTAAGCATCCTTTGGAATGTAGAGTAAATAACACCAATGCTTACTTCAAGTTATTTTTAAGTTTTATTTCAGTTTTGATGGCTAGATTTAGTTAAGCAAAATGACCATCATATCCTTTATTCACTACTCAATGGTTAGTAGCAACCTAAATTTTTTTCTGTTAGGATTCAAGAAAAAAAAAACTATATACATGTATATATATGTATATATATATATATATGTATATATTACAAGTCTTTTCCACCTTTTCTCTGCCTATCCGTTTGCTGTTGGTAGCTGTGGTAGACACTTCTCCATATTATGGAAGACGAAAGTATACTTTTGCACTTTTGCCTTATAGGTGTGATGGTCTTTTAACAAGCAGCAATTTTGCATGAGCTAGTTCTTTATGTGATAAAGGAGGGGATGACTAGTGAGTCTTTGCTCATTGGTAGACGTGCTTCCGTTCAGAGCTGGCATCATTGGTACTACCCCTGCATCAACCACTTTGCAAAAACAGACCCTTGAAATCAGCACAGTACAGAGATGGGAGACAGTAGACCTGATAGAGCACAGCTTTCAGTTTTCAAGAACATGTGTTTTTTTCCCCAAACTACAGCTGTACATAAATGGACCTTTGATCTATGCACAATATTTTTATTCACAGTCATTGAATAAAATATTGTTTGTGACCCCTTTACTTTACCCTCTTTTTTTTGTTTCCCTGCTTTCTCTTTCTGATGGATTTACAGCAAAAAAGGGAAAAATGAAGGGCAAGTATTTTCTTGTTGCTCAATTTCTTTCTGTTTAGTACACAGCATTTTCACTAATATATTCATTCCTACTGGATTTTATCCTCTGTGCTTCACATTTGTTAGAATTTCCTCCATGACCACCTGAAAGTTGACAGCAGAACAGGGCGGGTGTGCCTGTATTTGCTCATGCAACCTGTCATGCTCCAGTTGATTTTATTTTTTTAACACTTAATATCACGTTTCTTTTTAACATCTTTTCACCTATGAATTCATATCTAATGTAAAGATCCTTATAACCTCACCAAATGCATGAATGAATTCATTCAAAGCATTTTTCTCATGTTAATAAAATTCTACACATATATTTTAAATAAGATGCTTGCTATAATATATGTATTAATGTTGTAAAATATTTAAGTATATTAGATGAAGAGTATAAATAGCATTTTATATGTAATTACTGCTGTAACTACCTAGTGAAGTTTACCCATGTTATGGCCTTATTTATTATATTTGGAAGTATTGAGAATCTTGACAATTAAGTTTCACATTTAAGATGAAAACAGTATCTTTAAGGTTTTTCTTACTAGGTACTCTTTACATTGTCTTCATGTTGTTTTAGACCTTAAAGCATGTGTTCTGTATTGCTTATCTAATCTTATATTATTAAATTTTCAGATTCAGAAACTCTGAAGCCAGACAATTTTGAAGAATCTGGCTATACCTTCATAGCACCAAGGTTGGTTTTGTTGTTCTAATTTCCTCTGTATTAACTCATATTGTTGGATAAGTCTTCTAAAAATATCCTTAATTGGGGTCAACATTACTCTAGGCTTATTCTATGTGCATATGCATTTTAAGTGTCCAACGTTTTGTTTATTTGTTCAGATACCTGGCAGGGCCATTGCTATAGATGGAGCAGTGTGCAAACTCAGGAGCATAATGACAGATAGGACAGAGGGGCTTTGCTCTTTTAAAAAAAAATAGTGCATCAAATAATGGAGAATTGTCTAGGTGTGGTTGTATAGCATATACATATAAGCACATCTTCTCCACGTGTACATACAATTATCTCAGGAGCATATATACAAACACATACCTTTATATATGTGTAAGTCCCCACACTTAAATGTTTTAAGTTCATAATTGTGTTTTTATGAACTCAGCTTTCTGGATGGCAGAATTTTATTGAATAATAATTTTTATTATATTTTTATATAAAAAACTCACCAGTATATTTGTAACATGCCACCTAGTTTGGTTGCAAGTTTTCAGCCTTTGCCTTCTTAAAGTCGACAGTGCCACCCATGAAGTTTGGTCCCAGGACAATAACTCCCCAGGATGTTGTATCTGTCATTGTTATTGGTCCTGATTGCTTTCACTAGCTTACCCAGAACACTTTTGCCTTCTGAGTTCTCCTGTGAGGCAATGGTCCTGCACATCTTCCTGTGGATCAGCTGTCCCAGCCTGGCCTTGAGGATGCAGTAGGGGGCTCCTATCTTGCAACACAGAAGGCAGGAAGACTACCAGCTCTTTGGGGTTTGCATAATGTGCCATCAGTGCCAGTGAGCTTGTTTGTTCTCCACACACTGCGGACAATATTGACCCCTAATCAAAGAACAGCTGGTCTCTGGAGGGTATTCCCTTTGCCAGTGGCTTTCTTTTTGGTGTGAACCCTTCATGGCCCCTGGTTCTTCTGCCCCTTTGTCTCTGTGCTTGTGGGTAACCATAAGCAGCTGGAAAGCTGGTGAACTCCACGGAGTTCTTTGAACTGCTTATAGAAGGTAGGCCTTAGGAGTGGCAGTATTAAGTGGGCTAGGACACTTTAGTGAAGGATGTCCAATGCCAAAGTTCAGAGGCCTTTTCTCAAACACAGGATTCACCACCATTTTGTTCTGCTTCTTCATGACCACAGGGGTCAGAATCACCTTCTTTCTCTTGTTTTGTTTTTATTTTGATGTCTTGTCCAGTGGGAAGAAAATATTGTGTGTGTGTGTGTTATGTACTAATAGTACCTCATTTAATTTGTATGTCATGTATTGTGTGTATTTACATGTACCTGTGTAAATATGTTTACCCATGGAGTCAAAAAACTTTTTTTGCTATTGCTCTCTACCTTGTTCCTTAGAGACGGATTCTTTCATCAGTTTAGAAGACTGCAAATTCAGGTAGACTGGCTGACTAGGAAGCTCCTATATTATGCCTGTCACCTCCTTCCAACCCTGAGATTCCAAGTGATGCCCAACCTTATTTCATAATTTTATATAAACGTTATCTTACTAGTCAATTTTATCTCTCTTATATAGTCACTGTCCATAATTTTTATTCCACCTCTATTTGACTATTTGAAACTATTAAATTCTTTATTTTTATTCTACTTTTCTTATTTTCAGACCCTGTCTTTTGTAGACAGTAGACAGTATCAAAATAAATACATTTCCTATTAAGCTAGGCTAAATTATCTAATAAAATAGAGACAGATTATTCTAATACTGTGTCTTCAGTTGCATTTTGTCTAGAAAAATATTGAAGAACCTAAAAAGAGTTTTTAAAGTTATTCAGGGTTGATCCTTTATTTTTGAATTTGAAAATTACTAAATCCTACCTCTGTTGGAAAATTGTATTTGTAACATTTTGAAAAACCAGTTAATGAAGCTGATCCTTGGCTTGAAGAGAGTCCCCTCCTTCATTGTGCTGTGGATGGAGCTGGTCATCTCCTTCATTCCCTTGCCATCTCTCCCAAGATGTTACACTGTCCCAATTTCCTCATCCTTCTCCTGTTGCAGATGCAGGAGAGTGCCATGAGCTTTGTTTCTTCCCACACAGAAAAGAACTGTGCCCACCTTGCTCTGTCCTTATGTGAGTCTGTCTTCAGGCCATGAGCCATGTTCCAATTCCTCACCTACAAGTTGGAGAGTTGAGGTGATGTCTTCCAAATCTAACATGACAGTTCTAACTGCTAAAAACAACAGATGCAAGTGGCCTGTTGACATAGCAATAGAGAATCAAACAGATCTCCTTTCAGACTTTGTCCACCCTCATATTTTCACATAAGACATTTATGTGTCATGAAAGCCTAATAGGAATGTTTATTCAATGTGCTTCCAATTCAGTGCCTTGTAAATATTTGTCCCACTTGGAAAGCCTTTCTTGTGTTGCTTTTATAAAGAAAATAGTATTCTTCCAATGTACAATCTTGAGACAGGGAAGTTGTCCTGATATGATCCCATTTACTGATGTCTTACTATTAATTGATCTGTATGGCCAGGGCTCCCTTAGGACCTATTTATGTCATTCTCTATATTTCTGTCACTCTCTAGCTATTTTGTTCTAGTGCAAGCCAAGGCTGTTTGTGCATATAACTGCATCTGAGTGGATCTCACCTACCCCCATATACTCCTGCTTTCCAATCCTGTTTTTATTCTATGATTAGAGCAAGTTTTTAAATTGTGAAGGCATCTTTCTCAACTGCTACTTACTTACTAACTAGTGGCTCTGCATTGTTATGGTGACAATCTGGGTTGTACTCTACAGCTTTTAAGTGCTCTGTCACCAGGGATCAGAGTTCTATTGTGGTTCCCTTTACTAGAAACAGCAGCTTGCAGACTGGCTGCCTTTTCATTGAAGTAGAGAGACTCATTTTCTCATGTACTGTTTCTGGTGGCTGTGCTATCTGTGTTCTAGTTTGATTTCTAGCACTCTGCCAAGAAGTAATTCAGGAGAAGAATAGGTTTATTTAAATTACAATTCCAAGTTATAGTCTACATTGAGGGAAGGATGGGAAAGACTTCAAGCTAGAACTTGGCAGAGAAGCCACAGAAAAACACTACTCGGTGGCTAGTTCACAAGGTGGTGCCTATTTACCTTTGTTATACAGCATAAGACTTCTTGCCCAGGGAATCGTCCTAGCTATAGGATGAGCCTTCCTGCAATAGTCAAAACAGAAATCCACAGACATGCCCACAGGCCAAACTGATCCAGGCAATCCCTCAACTGAGATTCCCTTAAGTGACTCTAGTCAAGTTGACAGTTAGTGATGAGCAGGCCACAGTCAAAGGGCTACTACAGCAGGAGATCTGACTAGTTCTAGCACAGACTTCATGAGCCTGAGTCTGACTCACTTGTTGAATTGCCCTGTTCAAAATGGTTTCCCAATGTCTGGTCTTACTTCCACTTACTCTCTTTTGCATTTTTCACTGTGCATATACAAACACCACTAAATCCTCAACCTCAGCAACAGCTTGGGAAATTTCAGCCATCATTCTATTATGTATCCTGCTGATTGCTCCATGTAGTTATTCATTCCTTATCAAAGATTTAGTCACTTTTCATGTATTCAGTTTACTTCACAGAGCCACTATGTGTCCATTTGAATTACTATTCAGTATTCAGTATTGAATCCCTTGTCCTATATAACATAGGGCTGAGTAAATAGTAGGTAACTTGAGACTCTAAGAATATATGAATATAATTTTTAAAACCATATGATTATCAATAATAATTGTGTTCATATATGTGCATGCATACAGAGACAAGACATCGAATGTGGAGAATATTGATCCTTGAAAGCCATTCACCTTGGTTTTTTTAAGACAGAGATTTATTTTGGTTTGGAACATAGCCAATTAGGCCAGGCTTGTTGGCCAAGAAGCCCCAAGGATCTCCTGATCTCCATCTCATCGCTTTTCTGTGTGGGTTCTGGAAGCATCTTAATGCCTGCTATATTTGCTATTCTAATTTGCTTTCTGGTGCTCTGATAAAACCCATGCCCAAAAGCAACTGTGAAAAAGAAGGAGGTTGTTTTGATTATACTTCCACATTATAGTCCATCACTGAAAGAACTCAGAACAAGAGCTCAAGAAGGATCCTAAAGGCAGGAACTGAAACAGAGGTCATGAAGAACTGCTGCTTACTGGCTTGCTTCCTCTGACAGTTCAGCTTCCTTTCTTATATAACCCAAGACTACCTGAAGAGGAGCACAACTGCCCACAGTAGGCTGGGTTCTCCCATGTTAATCATTAACAAAGAAAGGGCACCACAGGCCTGCTCAGACCTCCTGATATTGATAACTCTTCAATTGAAGTTTCTTCTTTGCAAGTGATTCTAGTTTGTGTCAAGCTGACAAATTCTAAGAGATATAATTTACCCCTTATCACCATCACAAATAAACCTTCCCTTTATTGTTTATCTCTAAATTCTCATGATATTATAACAATATATAAAAAACAGTATAATTTTAAAATGTACACTATCTTACAAATTTTTCAGCATTTAGAAGTCCAAGTTGTCTCTCAAACTTCAAAATCTCATAACTGTAGGCCTTTGTAAAATCAAAACCCAAATCACATGCTTTCTTATTCTGATAGAGAAGATTTGGGGCACAATTAAAATTAAGGGAAAGTAAAAACAGTACCTTGAAGTGTAAATCAAAGCCTGTAGTTCAGTGTTCAGCCTCTTGGAGTCACTTAACGTCTTATGGGATCCAAAGGACTTGAGCAGCCGCACTTCTGGCCTACCCTCCACAGCACACACACCAAATCTGGTAGGCCCAGGCCAGCTCTGCCCACACCTTCCAGTGTCCTGGACACTTACCTGAATTTAGGACATCTCCAGTGTACTACACTTGATAGATAACCACGATTGCACTTTCATCAGTGGTCTCTCCTGGAATCTGCAGGGGGTTGAACACTATCCTGTGGTGCCAGGGATCAGCTTTTTTCCATGATCCCTCCAGATTTAAGGTTTTTACTTCAACTGAGGCTCCACCTTTACCCATGGCCTCTCCTGATCTCTCTTCAGGGAGACTAACTAACCCTGACACATAATGCCAACCTCAGCCTCTCTCCATGAGCCCTTTGTGCCTGCAAAACCATTACCATGTGAGGGACTCATATCCATTGCCAAGTTTGTTTGCCAGCTTGAGATATGGTCCCGTTCCCCCACACACCCCCCCACAAGCCTCTTTATACTGCCCCTAAGGAAATATTTCTTTGAAAAATTTGCTTTTGCTTCAGTGATGCTACTCTTTTATGAACAACAGATGATTTTCCACCCTTAACATCAACTGTCCCAGTAAACCAAAGGTTTCACTTCTAGGGATGTTTTTAATTATATTTTATTTATGTAAATGAGTGCTTTCCCTGCATATAGTTATGTGTAGTGTATACACCTCTGATGTCCTAAAAGACCAGAAGAAGGTACTGGATCTCCTGGAACTAAAGTCCCCATGGTTATAATTTGCTATCTGGGTGCTGGTAGCTGACTCCAGGTCCTCTTCAAGCACACTTCTACTGCTAGGACACCCTGACCAAGCCAACTCTTATGAAAGAAAACATTAATTAGGAACTTTCTTACAATTTCAGAGGGTTTATTCATTATCAATATGGCAGAGAACATGGTAACATGCATGCCTTACAGTAAAGCAGTAGCTCAGAGCTCCATCTTGATCTATCTGTAGGCAGCTTGAGATAGAGATGGGGGAGAGAGACTGCCAGGGTGACATAAAAAGAACCTTTGTAAAACAAACAGCATATAACACACACACACACACACACACACACACACACACACACACACACAAAATCTAGGGAAGGGGACTGAAGAGATGGCTCAGTGTTTAAGAGAATGTAGTAGCTTGAATAAGAATGCCTCCAAAAAGCATTTGAAATCCTAGTCACCAGGGAGTGGCACTGTTTAAGAAGAATTAGGAGGTGTGGCCTTGTTGGAGGAAGTACATCTCTAGGGAGGGCTGGGAGGAGTGTATGGAAAAGAAATTGCAGTTGGAATATAATGCATGACAGAAGAATACATTTTAAAATGAGGGCTGCACCACCATGCCTTGCTATAATTTATTTTTTCATAATATGTCATTATTTGGGAGTTTCACATCTTGAACCCTGAGCACACTTAATTCCTAGTACTTCCAGGTTCATCTCTCTGCCTTTGGGAAACTCTTAAAGAAGAAGAAGGAAGAAGAGGAGGAGAAAACATGTCCAATTTGTGTTGACCATAGACTCATTGGAACATGGACAAAAAACTCTCCATGGTCAGCACCTTGAAGAACACTTCTTCCTTCTCCACCCACACCTGAAGCCTGATTAACAATCTGATGACTGTTAACCATTACACTCAGTATCTGTTAAGTAACACATTTGTTGTGTGCTTGAATCTGGCACAATATGCTGTGTGGTTTTCTGTTGTTACCCATACATTCTTATCATCCAATAACTGGCTCCACCAGAAACCCCTTCAGTGTTTCTCAGGAATGTATTGTCTAAATAGTCTCCTTTCTTTCTCTTCTCATTCACTGTTCACACTGTCACACAATACCTTTTGTCATTATTATACAACAAAAAGTGCATATTAACTTTCGATTAATTCATGAATGAGCCATCATGCCCAGACATGGGAGTATCAATTGATTGGTCTGAAAAGCAAACCCTTTCTGTTTGCTGATACAAGACAAAATTACTCAAACTTAAGAGTTCAGTGGAAGTGTGTGGTGACAGGCAGGGTGTTCATCTACACAAAAAGGAGCTTGAAGGAAGCAGAAACCAGAGTTCACAGACATTTCTGGCCAGTAGCCAGGACAGAACAAAGGACACTTCCAACTACTGGCCAAGGAGAGGAGTTAGAATTATTTACTTTCATAGTCTTTGTCCCAGAATCTCTTTGGCTGGTTTCTGTCTTCTATTAAAAAGGAAACAAATTAGTCATCTGAAGACTCACTTTCTCCGTGTTGGCCCATGGCTTGTCAGATGCCCCTGGGGAAACCCTGTGACATCTATGGATTCAGTTTAAAGAGTTTTTCAATTAAAAGAACAAAATCAAGTAAGAATTGTATTTAAGTAATAAATGGTAGTTCAGATATGATTTGAATAATAATTTGCAGATTTTTTTTAATCTAGTCCCTCTAGAATCTTGCTTTCTCCTTCTATCTCATGAGGTCACAACTCAAATTCCATATACATGTCTTTAGACTTCAGGGCTACTCTTCCTTCTGAAACAATAAAGCCTTGCTGGCAAGTCAGACTGTGCTTACTTGGTAATCTAATATATTTACATGATGGAAAGTTTCTAAAATTTGCCTCTAAATAAGTTTCCCATAGCAATATTATTATATCTAAAAATATGCATAATTTAAAAAATATGTTAAATTAGCCTCAACAAAAATGATTATAGATTTGTTTTACTTCTTCAGCTAAAAAAAAAGGTTATAAACCAAAATTCTTTAATTTTGTTTTCAAAATTATGGCCCTGTGTTCTTCTGTGTTGTTGAGGGCTCTGTGTTTAGGTGATTGCTTTTTTTCTTAAGATATTTAGCACTTATCTCTTATCCTAAATGTTGGCTGTTTCCATTGGTTGGATGAGCATGCTTGATTTAATTGTGAGCTTCATATAGTTTTGTTTTCTTTATGTGTCTTATATTTCTGAGTCAGGACTGTAGTACTCTAAGTAAGATTTGCAAAAACTTGGTTTCAGAACCCTCATAGAATCTGCACAGCCCGACTATATTCTTAGTGGGAGATTGCTGGGAGGGGGGCCGCATGGGGCACAAGCTGAGTTGGAAGCAAGAACTCGTTTTTTATTGTATGTATCAGGTCAGAACTTCAGAACTTACATAGGGTTGCAGGAAGAGAGTGAGAGGCCTGGGATGGAGTAGGTGGGGTAGGGAACAAGGGCCAATAGTATTTTACCTCATTAGCAGAGGCTGGGCAGAGGTAGTCTTAGACAGGCTATGCTGAGCCACTCACACGTGGAGTTTATGGCTAGAGACAGGCAGAAGCAACGGAAGCCACTGGTCACTCACACAGCAACAGTAGTTATTGTGAGGTGCTTACATAGGGGCAAGAGCCAGTTTTTGTAGCAGGGTTTCTTGGACTGACAGCCCCTACATCATGACCCAGAGACTTAACATTAGTTATGAATGCTTGGGTGTAGTTTAGACTTGTCCCACTAATATTTATAACTTATTTTTACCTGTTTCTCTTCATCTACGTTTTGCCTTGGGGCTTTTTGCTTCTTTTCATTCTGTATGTCCTGCTTCCCAGTGTCTGGCTGTGCAGTGGCTGCCTGGCCCCAAGCATCTTCCTCTCTTTCTCACTAGTTCTCTCTTTTCAGCCTAGAAACTTCTCTGATATCGTCTAAATATTCTCTAGATATTGGGAGTTCAGCTTTATAGTAGACCAATCTGGTATCTTAGGCAGGCAAGGTAAACAACTGTAACACATCTTTACATAGTTAAAGTAACATCCACAACAAAATTTGCTCTAAAATATCCATCATTGAAGCAGTAAAAATTATTAACTTTTTCAATGCTCACCTAGAAAAGGAGTAACACTCAGTCTTCCAAGTTGAAGAAAACAGTCCTACCACATTCTAGAGTGATCCAGTTCCTCAAAGGAAAGCCCTGTGCAACTGAGTAAAGAGTCTGGGCAGGTGCCTTCTTCTCATGTGCTTTTTTTTTTTTAAAGACTACTGTTTCATGCCAACCAATGACAGACGAACCACACCCATTCATGGTTAGGTACTCAGCAAATATTCTCCATTAAAGGGCCAAATGACCCCTTTACCTGAAGCTTTGTTGCACAGACTATATGCCTGTAAGCAAATGTCAGATTCGGAGAAAATTTTATCTACTACTATGAGTGTGGCAGCATTCTGATATAGAGCTGAATTGTTTGGTGAATTCTCTGGTGGTACTAATGATTTGGACTTGATAAGTGATGATTCAGAAATTATGCTTAAAAAGTTTTCTATTTTTCTAAGTAATCAATTTATGATATTATAAATTTATCCAAAGTATAAGGTAGAACACTGGCTTTTAATAAAATAAAAGTAGATCGACATTTTAAAATCACTTTTATCTAATCAAAAATTACTTATAAGTTTTGGTTGTGAAAAACTAATAGTTACATTATTGGAAAAGATTATTACAATAATCCTATCCTGCAGAGTGTGATAGTGGGGTGAGCCCAGGATGCAGGAGGGAACGAGTGGGGGATGGCTCAAAGGTGGAAGCCAACCTCAATTGCATAGTAAATTTCAAGGCTGCAAAGTAAGACCCCATCTCACCCAAATCAAACAAACAAGCCAAGAGCCCTTTTTCCTAACAGTCTATTTCTGAGGACATATTTCTGAATGTTCCTCAAAATAAGTCAAGAATTTAAGATATTTATCAATGTGTAAATCATTGCCATGGATTTGAATCTTAACGTATATATTATTATGAAAAAGTATGTTAACATATGATGAGCTTGTTAATATTACATTCAATAAATATTTTAAATTTGTTTTAATATGAAATTTAGAAACGCCACAATTTATCATGGTATTTTAGAAAATACGTCGGTATTGAGTATCCACTCTCCTGAGACCAGGCAATAATATGTAATGTGCTGGCCTCACCATTCACTAGCAGTGAACTGTTCCATTACAGAGATAAGAAAATTGAGGGACATAAGCTCAATTGCTTGCAAATCCATACAACTAATAAATATGATTTCTGAAAACTGTAAAGTTGTAAGGTTTTGTCTTAATATCTTAAATATTCAAATTTTGTTTTTCAGAGAATACTGCAATGACCTTAAACCCTCCGATAATAATACTGAATTTCTTTTAAATTTCAATGAATTTATTGATAGAAAAACTCCAAATAACCCTTCCTGTAAGTATATATGAATTTGTAGTATTTGCCTCAGCGCTTGTGTCCAAAGTGGGTAGCTTGATTTATATGATCAAATCTCATGATAATCATACCAGCATTTGGTGGGCTGATTTGTTTTCTTCATGAATTTTTAATGGTATTATGCAGTAATATTTCCTTAACTCATCATATTAAAGCAATATCATTTCATTATGTTGTAAAATCAAGTTTCCAAAACAAGGTAATCACTACTTGAAAACAGTTAAATGATATATTCACCCTAGTTTCTCTCATATTTTAAAATCTGGTTTGAGTCATCTGTTGAAGATTTCAGTACACTGGACTTGCTGTGTAGAGAAAAACATAGGGTGTGGTCTTTGAATATGTTATGTCTTCAAATTTATACATTTTCTTATGAGTAGATTATAAAGAATAATCACTTAATAGTTTTCTTCCCTTATGACTTATTTCATCACAAGCAACTTTGTCTAAAATGTGTAGACCTGTATTTGCATACCTCATAAGACAAATCTTGTAGAAAGAGATGTAGACAATTTTAATTATTGATTTTAACTATCACAGTTGTCTCTCTGATAAATCTACATCATTATCCCTGTAAGATTTTCTCAGATACATAGGTTCTAGGCTTTTAGATATTTAATAATCAAAATTTTCATCTTAGGAATTCTACCAGGAACAATCCAAGGGAGAAAGAAGGAAAGGAAAGCAAATAGACATCAAAATTTACTTCAATAAATAGAATTTGAAAAAAGATGAAATACCCACTTCCTCCTTTTATTTCTCTTTTTCCCTTTTTAAAAGCATTTTTTTTTCTATTATAAAAGGCTAGGCAAAGCATTTCTATCAGTATTCAGAAGTCAGAAAGCATTCTTCTCAAAGCTTTCTTTTGATTGCTGTTTTGGAAAACAGAGTTGTTCCGTCTTCTGCTGCCTCCTACATAAGTCACATAGTAGCAAAGATATTTGAATCAAATGCAACTTCATCATTAATGAGAAGAATGTATCTGTTGGTTTTCTCAGAGGTTCATGCCCTGAGAGCAGGCAAACCAGAAGATGCAAAGTGAATAAGATATGCTCTTTGATCTTGGGCCCTCATTTTCTATTCTTTCTATTACCCTGAACGTGGACAGGCATGATCCTCAGTTATTACAGAATGGCAGCCAAAAGCCTGTGCTCTTAAACTGATATTACTGCACACAAAAAACCAGTTTTGGAATAGTGCTTCCCCTCTTCCTTATTCTGAAACAAATGCAAAAATGGACATTTATAGGAGTTTTTGAGAAGTCGGTTTTATGGTCTGGTATTATGTTCTACTGTGGAATGTGGAAGAATTAAAGTACTTTTTTCTTATTTATAAAAGGTGAAAGTACGGCAACATTTTGTTTCATGTTTTTACTTGATAATTTCATTTAATAATTTTATCAACACATGAATGTATTTATTACATACATATGTTATTATAGTGTGGAATCACCATATTCAGCTACATAATCAAACAAAACAGAGAAAATAACAGCTTTTCATTGTTTCCTAAAATGTCATAATGCTTATATCTTTTTGAATTTTCATCTGTTTATTTTTATTTGTTTTTTTCTTGAAAGTTACATATAAGAGGACTGTATTCAAATCCTTTCCTCTCCTGCCTTTCCTCCTTCCAGTGCCTCCCACCCCTACTTCCTCTCACATCCATGACCTTTCTTCAATTACTAGAGTCCTATTTGTATGAATATAAATATATGTTAAGTATACATATAGTAAACATAGATGCATATTTGTGTATATAAATACATAAGATGTACATATATATAACATATATGCAAATACAAATTACACATACAATCTCTTGTGTCCATTTAGTATTGCTCATATGTATTTGTGTTTAGGGCTGACCACTAGGAGTTGGATAGCCTATCAGGGGGATTGTCCCTGGATAAGTCTGAGTCTCTGTCTCTCAGCAGTCATCAGCCTCCTATAGTTCGTCATCATCAATGGGGCCTTGTAAAACTTTCCCTATCTATGTTGGCATATCAGTTATTATTGTCTTTGTATAGTGCTTGGTTGAGCAACATTTCTGTTTAGTTTTCATAGGTGCAGCTTCTTTGTCATGTCTGGAAGTCAGATGCCTTTTGATAAAGCATTTTCTCTTATTAATTACTGAGTTTTGCAATGCTAACTTATTCATCTCCTTAATATATAAGATAAATTATATAGAAAATATACAATTCATATGAAATATTCTTGCATATCTACTTAACTGGTTTTGAAATTAGTAAATATATTTGTTTCATTATTATTTGAATTAAGAACCTATGTGAGTTCAATTAAAGATATCATTTCTCTATATTAGGTAATACAGATTTGATTAACAGAATCTTGCTGGATGCTGGTTTTACAAATGAACTTGTCCAAAATTACTGGAGTAAGCAGAAAAATATGTAAGTATTTGTTCTTGTTTATATATATATATATATATATATATATATATATATATTGCATTTCAGTTTCACATCTCCCTGGGAGAAGTTTAGGTAATGGGCTTTATTAATTCAGTTACTTATTTAGCTTTAGGAATGATTTCTCAGGAAATCAATTTACACTAGTTGATAATTGGCATTTTCAACTGTGCATGTAATTTAGTGGTTATATTGGCCATTTGTGAGCATTCCATGTTAATATGACTAAATCATATTTTAATAGGCAAGTTTATATATGTGTGTTTGCGGTAAAATAGGTTTTCAGAAATTACAGCAGGGGAGTTTTGTACCTATTTAGGGCTTTCTTTACCCAGTTGCAAATGTGTTGCCTCTACAAGGCATTCCTGCCACAATCCTGTTTCTAAAGTGCTTTAATGTAAGGATAAAGATGGAGTTTGAAGACATGCTGGTGCAAGACTGCAATCTCAGCACTCCGGAACTGAGGCAATGCCAGCACAGGTTTAAAGTCAGCCTTGCCATAGACCAAATTTTGTCTCAGACAGGTGGGGAAGGGCAGTTCTTAAGCATGAATTTCAAACCACTCACAGGCTGGCCCTTTAAGAGTCTCTTACTGGAAAGTGGTCTTCCCATAATGTCTGTCCACTCTCTTTGTCTTATGTCTGTCTCACAAACGCCAGGCACCTTGACTAGCTTTCCCTTTTCTGATGTCCTCTGTATTCCCTGCTCACCAGTCATCAAAGGACAACTCCATCCTTCTATCTTCTAAGATGACTCTCTTAAGTATACTAACACTGAGAGCTTAATTTCATAGATTATTAACCTGCCATTTTGTGTGTGTTGATATATGTAACTTGGTTTTCTTTGTTTCCTTTTGTATTACGAACACCTAGCTTAGCATCTTAAATCTTACTTTTTCAAACGTCTTCCTTTTATCTTCTATTTTAGCAAAGGAGTGAAAGCACGCTTTGTCGTGACTGATGGAGGGATTACAAGAGTTTATCCCAAAGAGTAAGTTCAAATAACATTTGTAAAAATAAGTTCATCGCAAAAGCCTGTGCCAAGGGTCTAGATGTTGCCATGTAAGGAAGCTATTCCTTAGGAAAACTGGCCATTGTTAATAGATTAAATTGCAGTATTGTTTAAAATGTTTATATTAAATAAGATATTCCATTTCCCTGGGCGATATTATTATAGGATGTTTCAATGACAGTTACTAGTCATATTTGTATATATTCATTACAAATTTTAAGAGAGGTTGAAAGAGATGTTTCTCCTTGTAGATACAGTCCAACTAAGCTGTATGAGAATATGAGCATAATGGGGACCTATAGTGGCATTAGCGTAGCACATCCTTGCTTGCAATTGTCCTTTCATACCTCTCATTATCTTAAGAACAGTTCCTGCAGTGAATTGGATAGGTACCAAGGCTTACTAATACTAGCTAAGTTACTGAGCCATAATTTGTCAACTGAAAGTCAGCTTTTTATTCTTATTATGCTGATACATTACTTAGTAATGAGTATCAATTACACTATCCGTACTTGACTTCCTTAGGCATACCTGAATAGTAGATATGTCTGTAGAGCTATATTTCCACAACTAGAATTCAGGTTATCAAGTACCTTAAGGAATATAAATGACGAGAGCCATTTCCTCCCTAGGGCTGGAGAAAATTGGCAAGAAAACCCAGAGACATATGAGGACAGCTTTTACAAGCGGAGCCTAGATAATGATAACTATGTTTTTACTGCACCTTACTTTAACAGTGAGTATTCTTTGGAATTCAGATTCCTCGATTTCTTTTAAGCCTGAAACAAACTATTTTGCCTAGTCCCTCTCCCTTCAAGACAACATATTTTGTTAACTGCCCAAAAAATCATTGTTGAGTGTATAACATGCACAGGAGATTGGGAAAAGGAGCATGCATTTAGTTGAAGACATAGAATGCATGCACAGCAAGGGGTCATGCAGCAGTGCACAGCTGGCATTTCTAGCAGGTATGCACAGTAAGTGGAAACATATGGGGCTAATCCCATGTTTTTCAACTAGGACACTCAAACATGGTTAATGAATGAATAAGTCGGTATATAGTGATGAATTGTGTCTTATCTGTGTTAATTGTATAATTTGCTATCTGTAAGAAATAATAGTACATCTTTTAATATAATTTATATGTTTCTTTGCTCCCCAAAACAATTTTATTTCAAACTTTCACTATCTGTGTGCATAGTTACTTTATTACTCTCTTTTTAAAAATGAGAAAACTGAAATCCATTAGGTTTCAGGGTTGTATTCACAGACGTGTATCTCTCATAAGACAAAACCTGCTTTGTGATGCCAAGATCATTCTTTCCATTTACCTCCAACAGTCTCTACAACATTTTGAAAATATTTCACAACTGTGATTGAGCATGCATTCATTACATTATGGAAGTAGATAAAATGAAGTTGGGTAATTCCTGTCAGTAAACACATAGGAACCAACTCAGGATTATTCAGATTTCTTTGGTATATTCAGAAAGAAAAGAGAAAGCTGAAATTTCTTTATAAGTAGAATATACCATTCCATGGCTCTTGGAATTAAGATTTATCTAGATTAGTCTGTTTGCTTTTTTCCAGAAAGTGGACCCGGTGCATATGAATCTGGCATTATGGTAAGCAAAGCTGTAGAGCTGTATATCCAAGGAAAACTTCTTAAGCCTGCAGGTAAGCATACGTTATGTACCTGTAACCAAGGTTAAATAAGACAGACATTACATTTCATCATAAACTGAAAACATTCATTTGGAAGATCAGACTTTTGAATCTGGGATAGATCTAACAATGCTACTCTGTCAGTATCTCCTATTTTAAAAAGCATGGAAAATTTGTGCCAAGGCTGTACGTATTTATAATCATTTAAACATGAAATTACATTTATGTACATGTATACTAGACTACTACATAGCTGATGAAAACAATTAGGGCTGGATCAAAAAAATAAGTAAATCAGGCAACCAAAACAGAACAGTACAAATGAGAATTATAAGTGGGCTGGAGAGTGAATATAATAAAATGAAATCTAGCCCAGTAGAGTGTTTCTTGATGTGACTCAGCATTGTTTGCAGCTGTATTTAGGGAGAACAGTGGAAGGAGGAGAAGCAGTCTCTCTGCTCTTGGGAACAATGTTGCCCTATCTAGGATTTAGCCACTAGGGTTCACCCCACTGTTCCCAGCTCCTTGGTCGTTTCACTGCATTGCTAATTCACCTGCTGCTCATCACTTCGTCTCGCCTCTCCCAGTGTCTCATGTAACCATCTCATGTTTAAACTGGCAGGGATAGAGAAACCTGTATGTGTACTGCTCCAATGATCTCACATTTTTAAGGTCAACCCTCACATTTTGTAGGTAATAAAATTGATTAATTGGACAGCCAGATCATGGTGATTTTTTAAAAAAAAAAATTGCTGGAAATATAAAACTTCAATTATGGAATAAAGACTACTATTAGCTTGTTTATAAATTATCTAATTTATTACATTGTGAAGATTACATTATAGCAATCATGACTTCAAATTAACTTACATTATTTTTTTTTCAGTTGTGGGAATTAAAATTGATGTGAATTCCTGGATAGAAAATTTTACCAAAACTTCAATCAGGGATCCGGTAAGATTTTTTTTTCAAGGTTATTAAACTATAATAAATATTTTCAAGTTCACATAAGTAAAAATGTTCCTTATATTGGGATAAAGTTTTCAATGTTTGCATTTTTCTAGGCAATTAAATGAAAATTGTTTCTGGCTGACAACTTGAAATTGATATTTTCTTGTTATAAAGATGAAACTAGTATCTTTTTCCTTATACACTATAATTATTTATTCTTATTTGAACTGTATAAAAATATTCCAAGCTGTTTTATTATAAAAAAGTAGTTATTAAGTTCAACTGATTTAAAACTGTAAAATGGCTATTTTAATTGTTTTTATTTATTTATTTATTTTTTATTTTAGTGTGCTGGTCCAGTTTGTGACTGCAAAAGGAACAGTGATGTAAGAAAACTTTTTAGAATAAATTTGCCTGGAGTGTTTTTGTTTCTCTTGCTTATCAAAAATAATCATGTTGATAGATAATTAAAAAGATCCAGGGATTTTTGATCGAATGCTAACAAATTCTGTAGGAAACTGGTTAATACAGGTACTTTAAGTGCTTCTTCAAAAAATATATCTTAAGGGCAGGAGAAGAGTCATGTCCAAATGGACCAGATTCTGTTCAGTATTGGGGAAGATGGAGTCTTTTGAGTACTTTGAACTTTAGTTTTCGAGAAGACTCTTAAGTAAAGCATTGGCTTTAAATACGTTTTGCCCTCAACTTTGTCCTCTCTGTGAATTTTCACAGTAAGTAAGGTGATGGAGGAAACGAACTAAATGCTGTTGATACACTTTCAAGGATTAGGTCGTACCTTGTATCATCTCTTTTTGAAAAGCTGAAAAAGAAAGTGTGAGCTAACTTTGTTGAGGCCCTGAATGTGCTCTGAGTAAAATGATCCAAGAACAGAAAGGAAATGACACTGGTGACTGCCTACCCCTGTGTGTCTGTCAGAGACTGCCACAGGCAGAGGAGACTTCTGTCTTTCTGATGACTCCTACTTCTGGGAAATTATAAGCCATACCTTTTATTATTTTAGAGCTTATTTACTTTCCCATAGTTCCTGTTAAACAGCTGCTTTAGAGAAAATGTTCAGCAAACTTTTCTTATTGGGAACATAGAATATTATGTTTCCAACTTTAAAGAGAATGATTTAGTCATGATATTGTTCAACATATAGTATTAAATTTTCAAACATTTAAACCAGGTGAAAATTTCTTTTTTCATCTATGAGCATAATTTCTTTTGCCTTATTGTGTAAATCTCCCACTATCCAACTAACTATTTTAGTGATGTAATATAAAATGTTTTCATACTGACTCTTTAATTTTTCCCTAGTGTATGAAATATAGTAAATGAAGATATAAGTGGCTTCTTGTTAATATTATGTTTCAAATAACAAAATTTTATGTAATATTAATTGCTGGTTTATCCAACACCCTGGATCCTTAGATGACTTTGAAGTTCTAAAAAGACTTGGATGAATCTTATTTTTGATGTGTCCAGATAGTTGGTATTGTTATATAGATTATTAAACCTGGAGGCTTGACATGAACATCTGTGTGCCCTCATGTTTAAAATTAGTGTCTCTAGAATGCATTTTATTTGGAGATGAGGTAGTTATTGAAATTTTTCTTATTCCTCTTGCTCAACTTACCTATATACTCAGGAACAATGATGGAGCCACATGTCAGCCTTCCTAAACAGCTGTTGCTTTCTGCTCTTAGGTAATGGATTGTGTGATTCTAGATGATGGGGGATTTCTTCTGATGGCCAACCATGATGACTATACTAATCAGGTATGGACCAGGTGTAAGGAAGATGAACTCAATTTCCAGCATGCTTTCTATGATTAAAATCAGAAACCCTATAGCTTTTTAGAAATTGATGAACTGTTTAATTTTGCCACAAAATAAGTCTTCAAAAGGATGCTATAATTTTTTAAAGAGTGTTATAATATAAACCAATGTACTCTAAATAATAAATTGATTCTCCTTTTGCAATGTATTTCACTTTTAGATTACAGTAGTCACCACTAATGCATGTAGTTAGGGATTTTAAAATTATATAAACTAGCTTTTATTCTTTCAATAATTCATAAAATTGCTACATCTTAAATGTAATCAGTTGGTAATATCTAAATCATCATATGGACAGATACAATTACTAGACCAAATTTTGCAAATTGGCCATCAGAGACTATATATTCAAAATCTATATTTATAGGTTTTTTGTTTAAAATATGTCAAGAAGACCCAGCGTTTGCCTTTCTTCTGACTAACTATAGCTTATCTACTAAAGCTAGGAGTGTGTGAGAGCCCTTTTCTCTGAGGCTCCCAGTTAATGATGCAGTCTGCTGGGTAGGGTTTTAGTCCTACCCACCCTCATTCTGCATTCTCTTCACTTCTTCAGGAGATACTTTGGACATTTTACTTCTGCTTAGCGTGGAGAGCATATAGGTGTAAGATGTTTTTATATGTGGTTATTATTATAAATCAAGCTCACTAAAGTATCTGACATCTCAATTGCCTCTCTTATATAGTAAGAGAATCATAATTTACCCTTTGTCAATTTCTGGTATACAATTAAACATTATTAACTATGATCCTCTCTTGAAATCTTAACCCAAGGGACTGCCACTCTGTCTGTTTCCATCCTTTCCTGGTTCTGACCCCGTTCTTCTCACCAGCACACATCTAATTGTGACTTCATTGTGCTTAGAAGAGGGGTGGATGTTCTTCCTTCCCACAGATATAAAACCAGAGAGCCCCTGAATAAAGACAGTGCCTAATTTCAATTTGAATCTTCCACATTTCCAGAGGCAGTTTCTCATTTGCTCAAATTTACAAACTGGTTTTTTAGTTCTGTTTCTTAGGTAGTATTTTTTTTTTCACTGTATTAATTCAGATATTGATGTTGTTTTAAATTTGAAAGTACTGAATATATCTTTCTTTTCCAGATTGGACGATTTTTTGGAGAGATTGATCCAAGCTTGATGAGACACCTGGTTAATATATCAGTCTATGCATTTAATAAATCATATGACTATCAGTCGGTGTGTGATCCAGGTGCTGCACCAAAGCAAGGGGCAGGACATCGTTCAGCATATGTGGTCAGTGAAACCTGTGATTAAGCTAGTTCCTCTCCTAGGGACACCTATGCCATGTGGACTAATGTAATGAATTCTTGATATATATTTGATATTTTATAGCCCTCAATTGCAGACATACTGCAGATTGGCTGGTGGGCCACGGCTGCTGCTTGGTAAGTCAAGTGTTTTGTTTTATTATAAATTAAAGAAAATGTCATTAAAATATGGATTTTGTGACAGATAACTTGTATTATTGGTATTATTCTTTCCTGTGAACATGTTAGAAATATTAGTAGTTATCTCTAAATCATCATGTGAAACATGGTTTTCAACTTTTATAAGGAAGATACTTATAAGTTCAAGAAAATTTTACCATTTCAAGAGATTTTTTTAAGCTAAATTTGTTTTTGGTGATTTCTTATATTTACATAATGCATTTTGATTTTCCTTCTTTTTTCCCACCCTCTCCTACCACCCTGTCTCTCCCCCAACAAACCCCCTTATCCATCGATCTTATCATTGTTTTGTTTTGTGATCCAGGGAACTCACATTGGCCAGCTGAGTGATTATGGGTATGGAACTATCTAAGGGAGCCCGATGGGCTCACTAATGGGTGCACATCTGAAGATAATGACACTCTTCTCCCATAATCCATCAGTAACCAGTAGTTTAGTGTGGAGAGGTGGAACCCCAAGATCCCTTCCCTAGCCATGACTAGCTCACAGGAGGTCCAGTATTGTGCAGGCCCTGTGGAAGCACCACAAGAACTCTGAGTTCGTTTGCCATGGCTATTGTAAAGCTTCTTTCTGTTTTTCGGTGGTTAGACCCACTTATCCACCTCTTCTATGGTGTTCTCGAAACCTGAGCGAGAATAATATAAATATCCGATGGAGGCCTGAACACTCAGCTGATCGTTATTCTCAGCACCTTGAGTAGCCCAGAGTCTTTGCATTCATGGCAATTCGTTGTAAATAGGAGATTCTCCGACTGAAGCTGGGAATAGCAGTTCCTATGGACAGAAGCTCAGAGGCCCAGAAAAGTTTAACAGCATTGTTGTAACTACACAACATTACAAAGTTTTCCCCAGGATTATTTCTTTCCTAGGCATAGGTCTTCCCAGGCATGGGTTTTAACTGCATTATTCTGTGGTCCAGTTAGAATTCTGATTTTTTTTTTTTTCAAGACAGGGTTTCTCTGTGTTGCCCTGTCTGTCCTGGAATTCATTCTGTAGACCAGGCTGGCCTCAGACTAACATCTGTCTGCCCCTGCCTCTCCAGTGCTGAGATTAAAGACATTCACCATTGCTGCTGGCTGAATTTCTATTTTTAAATATTATACTTAATCCTTAAATTATAAGAGTATTGGGGGCTGGAGAGATGGCTCAGCGGTTAAGAGCACCGTCTGCTCTTTCAGAGGACCCGGGTTCGATTCCCAGCACCCACATGGCAGCTAACAACTGTCTGTAGTTCCAGTTCCAGGCAAACACCAAGGCAAATAAATAAATAATAAATAAATAAAGTTTTAAAAAAAAAAAAAAAAATTATAAGAGTATTTAAAAAAACGACTTATAATCTTTACTATCCAAATAAAATATGAATATATATGTAATTCAAGACATGGTAACTGATTTTTCTACCTTTTGCCATTGACATACTATTAGCCCAGTGTCAAAAGCCTCATATTAAAGAGACTCCCTTTAATATGTCCTTTCTTGGGATGGCTTTCCCCATCTCCTTCATGCACCATTCCCTGTCACCTGTGATGTTTAAACATTAGAACTGTTAGGACCCCGTAGGAGTGGTGTGGTCACACAGGTCACCCAGCCTCCTTTAGTATTTCTTCTCCCTACCTTTGCCTTGTTTCCTGCCCACCCCATCACTCCGGTTTTGTACCTCACACTACTGAACTGGCTTAGCTGTATTTCACATTTATTAATCTATAATATCCATTGAGTATTAAGAGTTTGCATGGTAAAATCAAGTTTATATCATTTTTACTAAGGTCACAAAAATATTTCAAATTTTAAAAATTAAATTTTTAAAAAATGTTATTTTACAATATGATAGTTTTATTTGTATGTTAATATGTTATAACATCTTATAGTTATAGATTTTCTTTATATTATAATAATCCTGAAATACTTGCCTTTTTTCATTTTCTGGCTAAAATATCTCTGTTACTACTTGTTAACTAAATTCAGTTCCAGAATATTCTGTACTAAAATTTGGTTCAATTACTATTTATTATAAAAGTAGATTTATTATAAAAGTAATATTGTATTTCTTCATATAATTTTATGCATGCTACATTACAGATTAAGTTCAAGCCTAAAATTCAGATAGTGATTTTTGTTTGTGTGTCTTTCTTATGCTATGGAGTTATGATAATCAAAATAAAAAATTTATGATAGAAATGTTTGACCACCAAATGTTGATATTCTCGCCCATAGAGTAGCACTTCTGCACAGTAATATTACTTAATAGGCTCCTGAACTCATGTATGTCCCTCATTTGATACCAAATACTTTTAACCTCATGAGTCTTTTCTGGTTAGAATCCATGGTGGGACATTTTTTAAAATTTAATAAATACAATAAAATGTCTTAAAGTTTCCATTAAACTCATTTTTCTGAAAGTGAAGTATACATGTGTTTATGTTTGCAAAACTGCTCAATTTTTATGTAAAATGCGAAAGACAATTTCTAGATGTTTCTCAATTATTCGTCTTAAAAATCCAGGTCTATTCTCCAGCAGATGCTCTTGAGTTTGACATTTCCACAACTCCTTGAGGCAGGTACGGTGATGTGCTGATGTGGTCATCACCACAGAAATCCTTCTTGTTTGTTTGTTTGTTTTGGATTGTGCCGAGTAAGGCCATGGAGAGAAGTTACATGTGTGTATGTATGTGTGTGAGTTCAAAGAGAGATCATTAAACTGATATTTTTGATATACTGAAACTTTTGTTTTCCAATGATTTATAAACTTATAGTTCACACTGGTCTGCATTTTTTACTTTCAATATTAATTTATAATTTAGAAACTTACCAGGTACCCTTTAATGACTGTGAGGCAATTACTCAATAGTAAGCCAACCTACCAGACATTTGTCATTACTCATTAGTTTTGTCTTGGTGAGCAGTGATTCTAAGAAATGTGGCGGCTTCTCCAGTGGTGATGATCTGTGTTTGCCTCCCACAGTTGAGATGGAGGAGGATGACTTCACTGCCTCCCTGGCAAAGCAGAGCTGCATCACAGAACAGACGCAGTACTTCTTTGATAATGATAGTAAATCATTCGGTGGTGTACTGGACTGTGGAAACTGTTCCAGGTACCGTGTGGCTCAGCGTGGAGCATCCTTATTTACTAAGGACACATTCAGGCCTGTCATAGTCACCGAAAATAACAGTGGCGTCAGAGATAAATGGTTGTTTTAGGCTAAAAATGTCAGAAATGCTTGTTTTTCATATAGGTCTCATAATGTCTTGATAACTTATATTTGTTTTAGCTACAGTTACATGATGAAGATAACTGCTTCTGATTTTAGGCAGAATGGAGAAATTTAAGTGCATTTTCATAAACAAAGTCAATATTGAAAACTTTGTAACAAAGTTTAATTATGATAATTTCCATCAAGTATGGCTTCTTTTCCTATTTAAGTAAGGACTGTAAAGAGTTGGGTGTTCTTTGTCTAATCCTACCCTTCTCTGACATGAAGAATTGCATATTAATTTTTATTTGAAATTGAAGGCTCTGAGGAAAATATCTCCTGATGTTATGGTTATTTTTAGCATTTTTAAAACATCTTTACAATGTTTTGGAATATAGAGGTAATGTGTTCATGTTAATAAGTAAAAAACATGGTGATCTTCAAGTCACATTCACTTAATTGTGTGAGTGTGGTGGGGTGCAAGTACATGTGTGTTATCCCAGGTGTTGATGCTTCATTTTCCAATACATTATTTTTTCTTTCTTTACATCAAGAAAGGATTTTGGGATGCTTTCTATTCTATTTGTCAAAAGATAGTTTTCACTTAGTGATCTTTTCTGAAATATATTTTTCAGAATCTTTCATGTAGAAAAACTTATGAACACCAACTTAGTGTTCATAATGGTGGAGAGCAAAGGGACATGTCCCTGTGACACACGGCTGCTCATGCAAGCAGAACAGACTTGTATCCTTTGGCACTGGGGATGTCTGGAAGGGATCATTATAAAACAATGAATATTTAATTTTGTCGCCCTGTTTGTGCTCAGGCAGAGAAAAATAGTGCAGTTCTGAACGTTTGGTTTGAAGGTCAGGACTGATCATGTTACACAGGAACTGTGAGAAAAGTTCATTGAACATATAGTTTCTCACAGTTCTGAACATTTCAATTGGATCTGCTGGCTGAAAATACTGACATGAGTTAGTGATTTGGGAAATAAATATATCTCATTGCATCTTTTAACCATGTGGGGAAGAAGTTACATCCACCCTTTTCCTTAACAAGCCTCTTTAGCTGATGGTCCAGATCCATGTGACATGGTTAAGCAACCAAGATACCGAAAAGGGCCTGATGTCTGCTTTGATAACAATGTTCTGGTAAGGGTTTTAATATGTTTAAGTATTATAAATTAGTAGTCACTTTCCACAAGGAGTTAAAGAGATGTAATTTTATTTTTAACTCATCATATTGCCTTTACCATAGTTTTTCATATTAACATGATGTGCTTGCTAATAAACAAAAATTTTCCATTTTAGCAGTATTCATGATTAGCCCAAATGGAGGATTTGCTTCTTCTGTCTTTCCCACAATTGTACTTGAAATCACAATTATAATAAACCATTTAATAGTCTACAATTATATTAAAGATATAATGTTAATCACAAGAAATATATTGCCTGTCTTAGTTTATATGTCCAATCCTGAGGATTATTTTTATAAGTATGTGTTTAGTTATCATGCAAATAAAAAACTTGTTATTAGTACTTATTATCCAATTACTCTGTTGTACTTTCTCCTATACTAGTTTTTTCTTTTTATGAAAATTTATTTTATGTATAGAATGTTTTGTGTGCATGTATAATCTGTGTGTCACATTTGTGCCTCATGGCCAAGGATGGCAGAGGCGGGCATCAGAGAGAGCCCCCAGGACAAGATTTACAGCTGGTTGTCAGCCATCCAGTTCTGTGCCAATTCTGTGCCAATTTTCCATCCATTCAAACTATAATTTTTAAGCCATATTTGTAAAAGATACCTATTAATTATTAAGTAAATCATTTAGAAAAAGTGACTAAGAATCTCTAAAAAATTAAGGTAAGCTATTTATTTCATAGAACATACAATGTATTATAGCCCTACCATATTAGCAGGACTGTGAGAGATCCCAAGACCACCGATAAACATGGGATGCTAGCAGAGCAAAGTGATAGTAAACATAAGAATGGCATACCAGGTCTCTAAAACCATTAGTTTATGATTGTTAGTAGGACACATACTAACAAGGGCCTTTGTTTACAAAGCCAGCATTGACAGAATGCTGCAGAATGGAAGCACACTATCCAGCTCCTCCTCACTTCACACCCCTCACATCCCAGGCCCTTGCTGTCTTTAATTAGAAATCAAGGGATCTAAAAGTAATTATAAAAGAAAATAAAACTAACTGGAATAGGACAAAACAACAAACAAGAAAAGGACTCAACGAAAAAAACACAAAAAATAAATGTCTGTAGACACACTTTTGCACACACAAGAATCCCACAAAAACACAAAACCAAAGTTCATAATATATATACAAAGGACCTGTAAGGTTATAAAATAAAACAAAATGAAACAAAAAACAAAAACTTCTGACACAACATTTTGAGACAAAGAACCTCCAAAGATGCCCTTAAGTTTATTTTATGTTGGCCATCTACAGCTGGCAAGGGACCTGCCCTTAAAGTGGTTTCTTTCCCCTGAGAGACTGAGAGACTCCCTAGGAGAAAACTAAGTTTTTCTTAGCAAAAGGCTATCAATTAAGGATAGCTTCTGGGTTAGGGATGGGGCATGTGTCTACTTCTTTGTTAGCTCTAGGATCCCATCTGTGCAGGTCTATACAGGTCTTGTGCATGTTGCCACAATTTCTTTGAGTTATTATGTAACTATTTTGTTCTCCTTTCCACTGTATTATTTTCCATAGTGTCACCCCCTCAACTGTATTAATTTCTTATCCTTTTATCTTAGTCAAAATAGAAGGTTAAACTTGCAAAATATTACAATCCATATCTAATGTACATTGTTTAATGATGATTGTGACTTTTCACAAAATTTAGCATTTTCAATTTCCTACTACTTTGACATTCTATTTATACTCAATCAATACACATATATATTCAGCTATATCAAATGTTTATATATACATATATATGCAATGTCTTTGCTTCTACAATTAGTCAACTTTATTTACAAAGATGATTGCAATAGAAAGGTCAATGTGTATTTTTACTACTTTCAATGTAAGGTTACCCAAGTCTCTAATTTTTTCTGTTTTTCTTTCATTCACTGGCTTACATACCTCAAAGAGTATTCAAACAAAACAGAGTATTGTCTTCTTGTGAACTGGTATTTTAAAGACTCATAGAATCATCCAGTAATTAATGTGTATTTTTACACGTTTTACCTAAATTACATCAGTATCAGCCTCAGAAGTAGTAACACATTTTCACAGGAATAAGTTATATCAGTAAATATGCAAATTAAAAATAAGCAGAGGAGCTGAATTTGAATTGCCTGCACCCACATAAATAGCCAGACATGGCTGCTGGTGACTGTAACCCCAACATTAGGGAGTAAAGATAGATGTCCTGACTCACTGGACTGCCGTCCTTGCCAATACAGAGGCTTCTAGTTCAATAACAGCCACTGTCTCAAGGGTGAAGAGATGGATAGAAGAGGACACAGGAGGGTGTTCTCCTCCAGCCTCCTTGTCACATGCACTGGTACATTCACATGCTAAATTAAATAAACAAACAAAAATTTTCATAGTGATGTATCTAAAAATGTATATAAGCCATATATCTTTAAGAATACATGGTATGTTGTCTTGAAAAGTGATGCAAAATTAAATTTATTCCAGATTTCCCAAATAAAACTTTTGGAACACCCAGATATAAGGACTTCTGCTATTCTCTCTATCATACCTTCTTTCTCTCATGTTTTATAGAGGCCTGCTCATGTTAAACCCTTCATCAAAGAGCTGCTTAGGGGTCCCAGAATAGTGTCAGTCATTACAGAAACTTCACTCCCTAACTGACTGTCATAAACTTTCAATAGCACAAGCACAGATTAAAGTCACTAAGATGAATTTACAAGATGATGTAAGAACCATGTCTCAAATATACTCCTCAGAAGAAACCGTGTCTTTTGATCAAAGCACTGAAGACATTGGACACTTTCAAGCAATCTGAATAAATCAGCCACTTAGACCTGGTGACAACCATGTGTTCTTTCTTCAATGCTATAACACATTCGCTATGCTTATTTCCAATGTCACTGTGACACTGTGCTGGATGGAGGTTCATCTTAACTTCCAATTACCAGAAAATTGCTTGAAATCTCATCCTGCCATATTTTTTGTGTTTCCCCCTTTCCTGTACTTGCTACTTTGCCCTTGTTACTAGCGTTAAGTTTTGAGTACAAGGAGTCATGCCAGGCTCATGTCCTGTCTTCATTTTCCTTCCAGGTTGTATGTGCTATGGACGGCCAATCATTTTCTCTAGCTTGTTGTCTTTTTAGTGTTAGACTTAGACTTAGAATTTTAGAAAATAACCCATATACTTAAGTCCATGATAAAAAATATCCCAAAACAAGATTATTAAAATTCCAATACTAATATTATTTTGAAAGTCATCCTTTTCAAATGGTGTATCTGTTTCTAATGCAGGTCAGATTCCTATGTCGACTTAAAGAAATCATTATTTTCTTATAAGGTATTGGCACAAGCATTAAATCAATATAGGAACAAAACTAAGAAGACCTTCATGAAATTTTACTTTTACTCAATATACAATTACTAGAACTTGTCATCTTCATTTAAGTTTTAAAACTGCTAACACAGGGTTAATGGATCATTTCAGTTTTAACAAGTAGCTTAAGAGTTTCTGAGCCATTCATTCAGATTATTTTTAGACAAAGCTAACTTAAGTAGCAACTTATGATTTATTTTCAAAATATGTTTATATTTATTATAACATTTTAGTATACAGGCCCCTAAATTCTGAACTCATTTTAGGCACTATTATTTTATCTGAGCCAAAATAGCCATTAATCTTTAATCTTTGAGAAAGTTTCTCAATGAAGAAAACAGGGCTGCTGGTTAACTGCTGTGGGGTATGCCTGTGTATTCCATGCATTGGTAAGGTTTTTCATTTCTGATGCTGTGAGGTTATTATCATGATATTGCTATGGCAACATTTATTGTACCTTTTCCTGATTGATCCTCAGGTATTCATTGATTAGGAATCCCCCAGATTATGTGGGTATTAGTAAGAGCAGTGTGGGCTCATGGAAGGTCAGAAAAGAAGAAGAAGAAAGCACAAGAAAAACTACATTTGTTCAGTAATAATAGAACAAAGGTTTTTATAGTAACAGATTTCAAAGAATATTTATTTGGTTGTGGTGGTGGTTTTTAGAAACTCTTTTTTTATTTAAAAAGGTTTTTTTTTTTTTCTCATATCCTTCACTGCTCCCCATCCACCCTCAGCCTCTTTCCCACCCCATCTCCCCTTTCATTTCCCAAAGAGGGCAAAATATCCCAAGGTGAGTCAGTTCAGTCTGGCATGTCCAGGTGAAGTAGATCTAAGTCCCTCCCCAAGTATCAAGGCTGAGTAAGGTGTTCCTCTGTAGGGAATGGGCTCCAGGAAGCCAATTCATGTACGAGGAATAAACTCTGGTCCTACTGCAAGAGGCTCCACAAATGCCCATGCCCTTTGACTATCATCAATATTCAGAGGGTTTATTTCCTTTCCATAAAGGTTCTTTGGTGATTATTTCAGAGTCAGTGAACTCCCAATAGTTCCACTCACCATTTTTGTGGGTCTCCTCCTCATGACCCTGATGGCTCTGCTCATATATTCCCTCCTCCCTCTCTTCAGCTGGACCTGGAGCTCCACCCAGTGCTTAGCTATGGATCTTTGCTTCTGCCTTCATCAGTTGCTGAATGACAACTGTTCTATAATGACAATTAGGATGATCATTCATTTGACTATAGAGGAAGTCCTGTTTAGGCACCTTCTCTACCATTGCTTGGAGTCCTAGCTGGGAATGTCATGTGGCTTCTTGGATATTTCCCTAGCACTAGGTTTTTCTCTAACTCCTCAGTGGCTCCCTCTATCAAGATATATATTCCTTTGTTCTCCCTCCCTGTTGGTCCTCCCATTCAGCCATCTCATTCTCTCATCATCTCTTCCCACCTCCCCTTGTTGACATCCAATATGACCCATTTTACTCAAGAGATCTTCCCTACTTTCCCTTCCCAGGAGATCAATGAATATCTCTCCTATGTTTTGTATACCAAATTTTTTTAGTCCATTCTTCAGTTGAGGGGCATCTACGTTGTTTCCAGGTTCTGGCTATTACAAATAACTGCTATGAACATAGTTGAGCTGATGATCTTGGGATAAGAATGTGTATCCTTTGGGAATATGCAAAATAGTAGTCTTGCTAGATTGTTGAGTAGATTGATTACTAGGTTTCTAAGGAACTGATTTCCAAAGTAGCTGTACAAGTTTAAATTCCCTCCAGCAATGGAGGAATATTTCCCTTGCTGTACATCCCCTCCAGCATAGGCTGTCATCTGTATTTTTGATCTTACGTGTGGTGATATATTACATATTTAATAAAAGCTGAAATATTCCAGAGATTAACACACAGTCAAAACTTAGGCAGACAGCTCAGGAATTTCTTGTTCTTTGAGTACAAGGACAAATAGCTGGGATTCAATAGCACACACCTTTAATCACAGCACAGGGAAAACCAGAAGTGGTGACCTATACCCTTAATCACATAACTCCAGAGACAGAAATTCCTCTGTTTCTGTGAGTTCAAGACTAGGTACAAAATAGAGTACCTAGTTCATACCTTTAATTCTAACCTGGATGAAATAGAGCTGGCTAGAAGAGTATTTAAGGTCCCTTTGGAACCTAGCAGAGGCAGAAGTAACCAGGAGACCAGGAGTGAGGCTGAGGAAATTGGAAGATAACTGGATGAGAATTGACTGTGGTGTTTTCTCTCACATCTTCAAATTCCTCAGAGACCCAAGAAGGAAATAATATTAAATAAATAGCAACTACCAAAAATATAAGAAATGAAACAGCTGGCTGCCTGGACAGTCCCCAAATTTCTTCTGTGTTGTTGAGTTATCCATCTTCAGTCTACAGGCCTAGTATGTCTGACAGACTTCTCTGGGCAGCAGGATATTTCCAAAGTCCTTTCTACTTTGTTTTGGCAAGGTTCGGCAATTCTTTCTGTATATTGCTCCTGCTTGTCCAGTTTGGATATCATAGTGTCAATAGTCAAGGTAAGAGCACTTTCTTGCCCAGTGGCTAACTTTTGTCACAAAGAAAGTCAACTCATATGGAGGAGTTTCCTTGATGTCCATAATCTTCTCTGATTTGGATTGGTGCTGCCAGGAGCAGATGTCCCATTGTCCAAAAAAAAAAAAATAAAATAAAATAAAGAAGAACCTGTGTTTTTAAAATAGCTTAAATGCCCTATACTATGGATCACTGAAGTGTGTGAAGAAGACTTGTTCATCTAAAATATACCTGATCTTGAAAACATATCTAAAACATATCTAATATGACTATAAGTTTGATTGTAATGTCTAAATACTAACTTCCATTTCCTTATCTCCTATTTAGTTGGTAGTAACTTTCATGTACTAGCAATTTGTATTGCTTTGTTAGATGAACTGTATAAGTATAATACCTTGAACAAACATATATACAGTTTATATATACAGGGATATATATACAGTGACAAAATTAATCTCAACTTTATATAAATATACACAATTTATATACAATATACAAATAATAAAATCCAATGTAAAATATTTAAAGCTAGTAATTCCTTTTAGCAATTTTAACCAATTGCTCTAAACAGTGACAATCATCCATAACTCACTGAAAGACCAAAAACCCCACCTCTTGGGAATTTGGGTACCGTGTTTTTAAATTTACTTGCTGCATCTGGGGGATGGGGTGACAACATCTTTAGAGGCTCCTGAAAAGAAAAATGTAATTAATTGTCAAGTTCTGAAATATATATCTGTATTATTTGTTATGCAGTCTCTGCATAACAGGAAAGTTCACGAATTGTCTCAAGTCCTGGCTAGAGTAGTCTGTGAAACTGGTTCACCTCAGCTAGCCACCACCTCGAAATTATTATAAGCAGGTTGTAGTCCAAATTTGATCTTTGGTTGGTGTTTGTCAGCCTGGTGACTTTGTCATAGTCCATGTGAAATCATTGTTGTGGAGCCCCATCTTCCTTTTGGATACCTCCAGATCACAATTAGCCATTGTCATGGATCACTGAAGAAAACTGATAAGAGACTAAAACAAAACATAGTATACAGGAAAGTAACTACATACATATTATTCAGAATAAAAATAGTAAAAGTAGAACTGTTCCCTTCTTTTTAGTTATTCTTCTGTCCCATATCAGGTGGCTCTTCTAATATGATACAGAGATTTTGCATTTTCCTTTAATGCGTATGCATGGGCTTAAAGAAGGAGAGAGCCACACTCCAACTCCAAAGCCAACTTTAATTTATATTTTAACTGGGACTTCAACTTATCTTGTAAGTAAAGATAGAGGTTAAGAAGAAGTATACATGTAGAGTATATATTGGTACCAATTGATGCGATATTCTTTTCTTCTGAATTTGTCTGGATAACCTTACTTTTGTTGTAGATGTCTAGATGTCCAAGTTCTTTTTACTTCTTGAAGATGATTATTTATGGTTTTCTGTAAAGACAAAAACAAATACCTTTTTTTTCTCTTACAACTTAAAGAATTGTAGTATGGGTAGATGAGCAATCAATTCTTATTTTTACGGAGTTTCCCCAGTTCAAATCAAGTCTTTATTAATTCTGATGGTACTCATAACTTTTCTTTACCTGTGGGAAAAAAAGCAAAACCCCTTTTCTAACAAAGCACATAGCCTGGCTTCCATTCTGAGGTCAGTACATCTTTGAAATAGAATAAACTATGGATTGTGGGAATTTGTTATGTATTTGTTCTTTTGGCTTTTTTTTTTTTTTTTTTTTTTTTTTACAAAATACTGGCATAGTATAGAACTATTCAGCATTCCTTAAGGGAGGACCCTTCACTGATACCTTTTTATAGACCAAGAATTAAAGTGGGCACTGGAAAGGCAATGGTTTTTCTGTCTTGGTCTTTTAAAGGTATTGGAAAAAAAAACAAAACAAAACAAAACAAAAAACACAGTCTTTTGAATCAATAATTCCAGACTACAGACTGTAGAAGGCCCATTGGCTGGATCACCTTGTGTATTGCCCTTAAATCTGTCACCACCCTCCACTTTCCAGATTTCTTTTTAATGACAAATACTGGAGAATTCCAAGGGCTTGTTGATTCTCTATATGCTGAGCATTTAACTGTTCCTATACTAGATGCTCTAAGGCCCGCAATTTCTCTTTTGTTAATGGCCATTGATTAATCCATATAGGCTTATCTGTTACCATTTCAAAGGTAGTGCTGGGAGTATCTTTGAAAGATCAACAGCTCTTGTGCCTTGTTTCTTTACAGCCTAGATAGCTTGTGACTATTTTTCATAATATCTTCTAATATATCTCCCAGAAATATGTATTTGTTTATGATTTATTTCCTTTTGGAGGAATGTTAATCTGTGTATTTCATTGTTGTAGTAAATCTTGTCCCCATAAATTTATAACAATGTTAGCCACATATGGCTTTAATATTTCTCTATGTCTTTCTGCTCCTATACCTGTAAGCCATTTTGGACTTGTTTTACTTGGGATAATCAGCCAATTCCCAAAAACTGACATTTACCTTCTGAAGAGGCCAACTTGGATGGGATGCCATGGCTCTGGTGAAATTATTGATATATCTGCCCCTGTATCCAATAAACCTTCAATAATAACATTATTTATTTGTACTTTTAATTTTGGCCTTTGTACATTAATAGATGTTTGCCAGAATATTCTTTTTATAATTTTTCCTGAGTCTTGTCTTTTTCCATAGATTTTCTATCATTTAGTGTAGTATTTTTTTAAATAGGTTCTAATTTCTTTAATTGTTCTGGGAAGGTGAATCCTCCACGATAGCAGAGTAAGATTGCACTGGATTGGATATGGGGCTTTTGAAAAGCCCCTTTGGGCATTTCCCGAAGGTAGAAGGTTACCTTGTCTGTCCCTTGCTGACTGATATACATTAGTCCAATGTCAACATTTTCTACACCTCCTGCATACTCCAGGAGAGAAGGGTGTTCTATTGTGATTATTCATAACAAAGACACTGTTTTTGGGAATACTTTGATTACAACTTCTTTGTATATGACTTTGCCTTCCACAATTATAGCATTTAACATTCTACCTTTTTCTTACACCTCTAGAAATGTTCTCTCCTACCCATTATCATCACCTTCATAAGAATCTGCATTTTTCATGAATCTAATCCTCCAAGGGTGCTGACCTTGTTATTAATGGTCTTATTTTTTTACATTGTGTATTAGCATTCTGAAATGTCAGGGATTGCTTCCAAATCTGGTACCATCCTATTTACTGCTGCAGAAAATCTCTGCAAAAAGTCTGTATAAGTTTTCTTTTGGGCTTTGAATTATTTTTGTAAAGGATTCTGTTTTCTTTCCTACTTCTATCCATTTCCAAGCATTTATTGCTGCCATGCATCATAAATCAAGATTATGTTCATCATATAGGGATTGCCTTTCAATATCAGAATAATCTCCTTCCCTAACAAGTTGTCTTGAGAGACTTCTATGCCCCTGGCTCTGCTTCTTTGTTTTAGCCTCCTCCTTCCACCCTGTTTTCCACTATAAAAGTGGCCCTGCTTTCAAAACAGCAGTAACCATATCTAACCAGTCCTTAGGGGTGATCCAGTTACAACATAACCATGAATTTAGTATTTGTTTTGCAAATGGTGATTGCATCCCATATGTCACAATCACATCTTTAATCCTTTTTAATTCTAGCATTTGTGGCACAGCCCAATTAACTTCTGTAATGTTTTTTATCATTTTGTAGTTTTTTAAAGATTACTGGGTATATTAATGTTGACTATCTGATAACCTTATGCTGGTTTTCTATAGCCTTAGATGACATTGCTGAGGTCTATTCTTCATACTCTTCTGTTTGGGTTTGAATATATTTGTATTCTCTCTTAATAGACTTTTTAGAGACTTTTTTCTTGGCATTTACATTAATTGACTTCTTCAATGATAAAACAGAAGTTAAACAACAAAAATATTTATAATAAACATTATGAAGATAATCCCATCTACTTTATCTTTTTCTTTCTTTTTTTTTTTATTTTGGAAGATTTCTTTATTAAACCTGCAAGACTAGAAGAATTTAGGCTAGATCACCAAAAAATAAAATGTATCATTCTAGGTTTTGAAAGAAAAAACAGCTTTTTGCAAATGACCTTATTATCATTGATCATGGCTTAATTTTATTCTACTTCAATATTTTATTGGAGATACTCTTGTAACTGGTCTTTTCTTTCAGGTCACTAACCAACTCCCAATTCATGACACAGAGTTAACAATAACTATACAGAGGATAAGAATCATAAGCATGGCTTATCAAGGTGAAAATGCAAATAAGATTGCTACACATATATTTACTTTGTGTTCAGCATTCCCTCTGAATTTTTTTTCCATCCCTGTATATCCTTATTCAAGGTCCCTTCCCCCTCCCACCACATCACCAGGTCATTTTTTCTTCTCCACAACTCCCCATCCCCTCCCTGGGCAGGGAGCAGACAGTCCTATGGTCCCACTGACTCAATAATGCTTAGATCAGTCTCCACTCCTGGCAAATCCAGTTTTGTCCCCCCTCCCTCAAGAGTAAGTCAGGTGTTCCTATAGTTGGAATGGGATCCGAAGGGTCAGTCCAGGGTGTTTCTGATCCCAAGCTGTTCAGTGGTTGTGAATTGCAGCTTGGGCATGCTTGGCTTTTTTTCATGTTTGTTTGTTTAGAGACCACTAATGAGTGAGTACATCCCCTGCTTATCTTTCTGAGTTTGTGATACCTCGCTCAGGAGGATATTCTCCAAATCCGTCCATTTGCCTGCGAAATTTAGGGTATCATTTTTTCTTACTGCTCAGTAGTATTCCATTGTGTAGATGTACCACAGTTTGTTAATCCATTCTTCAGTTGAGGGACATCTAGGTTGTTTCCAGGTTCTTGCTATTACAAATAATGCTGCTATGAACATAGTTGAGCTAATACCTTTGGAGTGTGAATGTGCCTCTTTAGGGTATACACCCAGAAGTGGTATTGCTGGGTCCTTGGGGAGATTGAT
>PVIH01000862.1:0-39164 GCA_004025045.1 Sigmodon hispidus | reverse complement strand
TCATTCCAAAGAGGCTGAACAAGCTTACACTCCCACCAACAATGGAGGAGTGTTCCCCTTGTTCCACATCCTCTCCAACATAGGCTGTCATCTGTGCCTTTTATCTTAGCCAATCTAACAGGTGTTAGGTGGTATCTCAAAGTTGTTTTGATTTGAATTTCTCTGATGGCTAAAGATCATGAGCACTTTTTCAGGTGCCTTTCAGCCATTCGTAGTTCCTCTGCTGAGAATTCCTTTTTTAGATCTATGCCCCATTTTTTGATTGGGTTATTCAAGGTTTTGGGCTCTAGATTCTTGAGCTCTTTATGTATCTTAGAAATCAGTCCTCTATCACTTGTAGGGTTGGTGAAAATCTTTTCCCATTCTGTAGGCTGTCATTTTGTCCTATTGACAGTGTCCTTGGCTTTGCAGAAGCTTCCTAGCTTTAGGAGATCCCACTTATTGATTGTTGGTCTTAGTGTCTGTGCCACTGGTGTTATATTTAGGAAGTGGTCGCCTGTGCCAATTTATCTTTTTCTTTACTGGTACCAATATCAAATTGTCTAGAGAAAAATCACAGAAAGACCAAGCACCCTCCATTGTCTTAAACAAATTCCCATGTATTTTTTAAAAAAACTATTGTACTCACCACTCTGTTTTCAGTGATGATTGAAATGGCTATGAAGTGAGGCAGCTACCTAGTGTTATAGCAGCCCAAGAAGGAGTCTAGAAAGAGAAAGATGCTGAAACTCACCAGCAGAAAGAGGCTACTGTCTGAAAAACTTACCCAGATAAAAGTGCAACAGAAGCATGAGTGGCCAGGTCTGCCTAAAGCTGGAAGCTAACGCAGAACAGCCTAAGCAGACAGTAATTACTTCTGTGGCCTTGTGTTGCCCTGGCTTGTAAGCAGCTTTTTTTTTTTTTTTTTTTTTTTTTGAGGAATTCATCCCCCTCATTGGGCATTAAGTGTAGCATAAATTCCAGTCATAAAGAAGGGGACTCAGAGCCAAATATCAGGGAAAGGCTGTAATATCAGAGAGAAGAAACACCACAGTCAATTCTTACCCAGCTATCTTCCAACTTCCTCAGCCTTATTTCTGGTCGCTTCTCCTCTGCTGGTTTCCTATGAGGCCTTAAATACCCCTCTAGCCAGCTATATTCCATTCAGGTTAGGATTAAATGTGTGAACTATTCTATTTAGTAGCTAGTCTTGAACTCACAGAAACAAAGGAAGTCCTGTCTCTGGAGTTATGGGATTAAGGGTGTAGGTCACCACTCCTGGCTATCCCTGTGCTGGGATTAAAGATGTGTGCTATTGAGTCCCAGCTGTTTGTCCTTGTACTCAAAGATCAAGAAATTGCTGAGCTGTCTGCCCAGGATTTGACTATGTGCTGACTCTCAATTATTTCTGGTTTTATTAAATATGTAATATATCACCACAGGATTTATGTTGAGGTCTTTGTCCTTCTTGACCTTGAGTTTTGTTCCATATAGTAGAAACTGAAGAAAAATTGCCAAACTCTTTTTATGAGGCTACAGTCACCCTGATAACCAAACCACACAAAGATGCAACATAGAAAGAGAATTATAGATCAATCTCCCTCATAAATATTGATGCAAAAATATTCAATAAAATACTGGCAAGCTGAATTCAAGAACATATAAAAAATCATATCATAATCAAGTAGGCTTCATCCCAGAGATGTAGATATGGTTCAAATATGTAAAACTGTCAAGTCATTCATCAAGTAAATAACCTGAAAGAAAACAAAAAACAAAAAAACACATGAGCATCTCATTAGATGCTGAAAAAGCCTTTGACAAAATCTAACACTCCTTCATGATAAAAGTCATAGAAAGCTCAGAGATACAGAAAAAATTCCTAAACACAATAGAGGCAATTTACAGCAAGCCAACAGCCAACATCAAACTAAATGGAGAGAAATTCAAAAGCAGTCCCACTAAAATCAGGAACAAGACAAGGCTGTCTACTCTCTCCATAAATATTCAATATAGTTCTTGAAGTTTTAGCCAGAGCAATAAGACAATGAAGATCAAGAGCATACAAACTGGAAAAGAAGAAGTCAAAGTATCATTATTTTCAGATGATATGATGGCATACATAAATGACCCCCTAAATTCTACCAGGGAACACCTATATCTGATAAACACCTTCAGCAAGATAACAGGATACAAGTTCAACTCAGAAAAATTAATAGCCCTCCTATACACAAATGATAAAAGAGCTGAAAAAACAATTAAGGGAACATAGCTGCAAATGACATTAAACATCTTGGGGTAACTCTAACCAAAGAAGTGAAAGACCTGTATGACAATAACTTTAAGTCATTATAACAAGAAATGCAATCCCATCAATATCCCAACACAATTCTTCACAGACCTCAAAAAAACAATACTCAACTTCTTTTTGGGAAAAAAAAAAGATTTCCAAAAAAAGGCTTGTTCAATAATAGACTTTTAAAAGGCATCACCATTTCTCATTCCTGACTTCAAGCTATACTATAGAGCTATAGTAATAAAAACAGCTTGGCACTGGCATAAAAACAGACTTGTGTATATTCATTTGTAAAGTCAATATTCATTCTTAAAGTCAATATACACAGTGTGATTTGGAATATACATTTATCAGTCCATTCAAAGTATATAAGTAGTCACTTTAAATGTAATAAGATTCTTCTATAGCTGTCCTTATCTGTAATAAAGATGACCAAATTGGAACCTAAGCGTACCAAATTATTAATTATATGGTATATATGAAATTATAAAAAATTAATTGATTTTTAGGTTTTATTATGCAATTTACCTATCTTGATAATAGAAATTTTAGAAATAGATTTCAGGTTATTAATTGGATGTAAAAATAATAATTTCTCATTTTTGTAAGCAACTGCTACGAAGTGAAAATATTTTGTAAAACAAATATTAAAGAAGCAATATAAATGTCCTAAAAAGGACCTAAAATTTTATTCATAAAATAAACAAGAACATGAAGAAAATCATGAAGCACACTTACTGTAATATGAGCATTTGTGAATTTCCCATGCTTTACAACAGAAACAATACTGCAAGACAATGCCTCATTTTTTTATAATTCATCACTGACTGTTGCAATGATGGCTTTTATTTACTATTCAGATTTCTGTAACAAATGGGTTATTTTTTAATTTAAGCATCATTTACAGGAAAGGTTTTAAAGACTGTGATCACTTCATTCAAATTCAATGTCTACCATACAAATATATGAGCTCAATTATGCAGCCAAAAGGATGAACCAGAACCAAGTAAACACATGGCCTCTGGGCACAACTATTGTGGCCCTCTAATTCGAGAGCCTTGGTATCTTGTAGTTCCTCAAAGGAATACAGAATATAGCTTTACAATTACAAAGCTCCATACCTCTAGGGATTCCTAAAACATAAGCATCCAAAGTAGAGCTTTCAACAGTGTTTTTATGCAGACTTACAAGGTAAAGAGCAAAAGAAAGATTGGGAAAAATCTTAAAGATCATTAAAATTAAGGCATGCCCATTGGGAGAACTGTACTATTTTATGCAAACCCAGATTATAAAAATATGGCACTGAATATATAAAGTGAATACGTAGAAATAAATTTATATGTTTATGATTCTTATACTTTCTACATGTAAAAACTTGACCAAATGTACTACAGATCTCATGATTCTCATAACATTGTGTGATTTTACCTACTGTGTCCCAAGGACAGATATTGTAGAAAACATGTGGCCAACTCTACCTCCCAAAATCTCTTCTTCTTAGCAATTGCTAGCTGCTCACAGGTACTCCAAGAAGGAAAGAGCTTCATGAGCCTTCTTGTCCTCCCTCCTCCATCTACAAGGAAAAGCCAATGAGCCCAAAAAGTAAGGGTCTTGGGGTATGACCATAGATGCTCTGAGTCAAGTTCCCATTGGTCATGACTAATATGGCTAAGACAATCACTCAACACATGTATTAATGGAGATAATGTTAAAAAATATTCTTTAAAAATAAAGGGAATCAATGTAAATGTTATGAGTATATTTCCATTAAAAGGATAGTTTTGAGATATATACTTATTTACAGATTTACCTAAATTTAAAAGTGAGCCATTATTGTTGGATGTATTAGCTGGTTTATTCCATGAGAAGGAAATGACATAGTTATAATTCACAAAACAAAACAATATATAATATTCCCTTATTCAGAATATTTTATTTTGAAAAAAATATTTGTAAAACATCTAAGTTTTTTTTTTTTTTTTAATTACTGTGATCTTTGTGCAATCAATTGTCTTGTGTTCTGGTTGGGGAGAAAGAAGTTTACCAATACTTATTTAGTCATATCAGACAGAAGAGACCTTAGCCATTCTTATGCACAGTATTATAATGTGAATCTTAGAGAAAATCACATGAGTGCAACTATTAACTGTAAACTATAGCTTGGATATTTCTTCTTTAATCTATGATGGAAAGGAAAGGAAATAAATAATTTCTTATTTTTATTAATACTCTAGTGAGAGAGGTATCCTGTAAGGCAATTTAGTAAAAGTCTTTTGTGTATCAAGATAAATATTTACAATATTGGCACCCATCACTTCATTGAATTTTTATATTAAGCTGTTAATGTGCTATTTTTTTTACTGTGAAAAATCTCTTTAAAATCAGGTTGATTGATCTCACATAGTCAATGAGATTTCATTTTCAACAAGTCAGAGGAAAATGCTGAAGTTTCTCCTGAAATGTGCCTACTTGTGATTTATAATTTCTTCCATAACAGTGACATCTAATAACTTCTAACCTACCACCTCCCCAAGTGAGGCAGACACATTTATTAGCATAAAATCAATGAAGAGCGACAGCCTGTTTCCTCAAAGCTCATGTTTGAAATAAGGATGTGTTGTATATTTATAGGAATTTCTGTGACAGTGTCCATTCTTCATATATAAACAAGTTGTATCTGTGTGGTGATTCTTCGTTCCATCTGACTAATTAGCCAGACTGGGGAGATGGATGACTCCTTGTTAAGTAAAAATTATGTGTGTCTTTATACCATGTTTGAAATAGCTGGGATTCATATATATATTTTTAGAAGTTAATATTCAATTTGGAATTCAAGTGCAGTTGAAGTCTTGGGGGCAGGGGTTCTACCTGGACAGAAATGTAGTGGGTAATAAAAAGAAAGAGCAAGTGAAAACACCCTGAGATAGAGGGCGCATCATAGAGGATGACAGTGTTATGGAAGCAATCACAGAAGGGGGTCAACAGCTATGTGGGTCCAGACAGAAGAGTCTGTGGTTCTTTGTACAGAATGTGGATTGTCTTTAAAGCGTGGTGAAAAGAAGCTTCACAGATGAAGTCTAAGGATTTGATTCTAGTTCAAGAGAATAGCTGGAGAAGAGCAGAGGCAATGAAAAAGTGAAGCAGTTCTTGTGGAAACATGGTGAGGTGATGGAGACAGACCTGAGGTGGTGAGCAGTGAACTGGGAGATAGCTTGAAGCTACAGTTAAAAGGACATGTTGATGGATTTGACTTGAGAAGGAGAGGAATCTCAGGTAGCTTCAGTCTTTGGCCTGATCTAGGCTTAGAAGCACCATGTTGGGACACTGGGAGGAATCAGCAAGCTTGGTAGTTATGTTTTAAATCTCCACATATTGACAAGAGGATGGTTGATGATGTAAGAGTCAGAAGAAAGCTAAGTTGATGCTGACAGTAATAGTTATTTGCAAGCACATGAAATAAATTCTAAAGCCAGGCAACTTAAATCAAAAACAAAGGGGAAATGAGAGAGAAAACGAAGCTGTGGAAAAGCTCACCATTTAGAGATGCTGAAGAGAATGAGGCCATCTCAAGGACAGCAGGAGAATCCCAGACGGAGTTCCAGAAAGTCAAGGACATCTGAGGGCAGGGTGCACAAATGAAATATTATACAGCATTAATTTCTCTGAGACAGCAATAAAATAAGACTTCATTATCTAACCAGTTAACTAATCAGATAATCATCTTTTAACTCTTTACATTTGAATTAGTTAAGGTTTTCATAGCTGTGAAAAGACACCATGACTGAGGCAACCCTTTAAGGAAAACATTTAATTTGGGTGGCTTTCATACAGTTTTAGAGGTTAGTCTATTAACATGACTGAGAGCATAACAATGTTCAAGCAAGTGTGATGCTGAATTGCAAACAACAGGAAGTTGACTGAGACACACTGGGTGGTATCCTAGACTTAAGAGAACCTCAAACACCCTGCCCCACAGGGACATATAACCTCCAAGAAGGCCATACCTACTTCCAGCAGGTCACACCTTTTAATAGCCACACTATCTATGGTGTTATGGGAGCCAGTTGTATTCAAAGTACCACAAAATTTAACAGGCAGCATTTGAAAATTAAAATTTCTCCTTGGTCTATTATTCTCTCAGCATTTTCTTGAGTGAAAAACAGCTATACTACCTCCAAACACAAATCAAAGAAGAAATGCCATTTATTTTACTCAGCTTCAAGTAAGTCTTTAATCTCTGGCAGGGAAGGAAATCAGAAGTTCTGAATCTTTGAGAGTTTAGACTCTGTAAAATTACTCTGCAAAGAACACTTACTCATATTTATTTATGTAACCTATTTACATCCATGGAAGATAAGTCAATGAATTCTTTAAAAAAAAAAATGTTTATAAGACTAAGTGAACTTGGCTTCTTTTTATGAAATTTACAACACAAAGCTTTTTAAACTGTGGAGGATGTTGCAGAGTATGGAACCTGGGAAGGAAAGGCAAAGAAGTTCTCAGGGATCTAACTGAGCCTCAACTGGCTCTGTGAAAAATCCAGTAGGTGTGTTTGTCACAGGCATCATGGCACTGTATGGCTGAGCGCATAAGGCTGGATTCCCTTTCCAGCTTAGTTCTTTATTTGGACTCCATGTTTTCAGGATGCTCTTCAGGTTCAAATGCATTATTTTTCACATTACTGTAATTCCTAAAGTCAGGGTGCTACCTGTAGCCTATAAGTTTACCTTAGATAGCTGAAAATTGAAAAATGGATTTTTATTTCTTAAGTTTATTGATTTCTGCTTAGGGAGAACAGATATAAAAAAACATAACTTGGGAGAATTATTAAAATATTTTTGTTTCTTATAAATATGAAAGATTTTCTTATCTTTGCAGTGAATTTTTTAATTAGTAATTTCAAATCCAAGTAAAAACTCATTATTATTAGCTTTCATTCATCATTATCAGAATTTCAAGCATTTTCAAATGGTACCAGGGAGACCACTTTAATAGTTACTGTACAGTGTAATCTAGATCAATATTACATACCCCAGTCCCAGGTAAAGCAATTTTATCAGGTAAGTTCAAAAGTGGACATAATGTGAATTAACCTAAACGTTTCTTTGTTGCATGTTGATTTAAGAATGGTTATATTATCTATTTGTTTGTGTTCCCAACAGGAGGATTACACTGACTGTGGTGGTGTTTCTGGATTAAATCCTTCGCTGTGGTCTATCATTGGACTCCAGTTTATGCTCCTTTGGCTGGTATCTGGCAGCAGACACTACCTATTGTGACCTTCTAACCCCTAGATCTGCAACTAAAATCCAGACCCCTGTCAACACATGAGCCCTCAGTTACATTCAAATAGAGTCAGTTGAAGAAGCCTCCACCACAGCATAAAACTAAGGCTCACCCACTGGCTGCATGTCAGGGTGTCAGAACCTGAATGCTGCATCATCAGTCTAACATCAAAGCCACACTGTCTGTGCTCGGTGAGAAGTTTGGGAGTTCACTGTTGCACCATTGGTGTTTTCATGCAAAAGGCTCCCCCATATAAGCGGGATGAAGACAAGCAATCTCTTTTGACTCTAATTTAGGATTTCAACCTGCTGCACTTTTACCAAGAAGAAAAAGAGAAAGCCCTAGTGGGGGGCAATGATATTTTTGCCTTCACTTATTTTCTTTTAAAAAAGTAATTCCTGCTGTGAGTAGTTATTGAATAGAGAGGGAGGGAGGGGTAAAATACATTGGTCTAAACTGTTGAAATACAAACTAATGGCTAATTTTCTACCAAAAATTGCCATGAAAAAAATGCCTTATAAAAGAATGATTTCTCTGCCAAAAACAAAACACAACTGTGACCAGTTGAATTTGGGTAAGGTATAAAGCTTGAAATAAGGAAGGGGTGTCTAAGTTACAGGTGCTTGCGGGTGAAATTGGAATTCATGACACATTTCCCCATAAATGGAAGCCCTTTAATGCGCGATGTAATGTCCCTTTTGTTCAAAGTACAGTCATGTAGTGCTAGCCAGATATTTAACTCGCTCTAAGAGAAGCTTGTGGGGGGGAGGGGAAATGTTTTTCTGTGGTTAATGAACTTGGGTTGCCAAGGGTATTTTGCATGATGCTGCTGCTATTTTAACTTTCTGGTTTGTTTTTCTTCTTAATGTAGAGTATAGTCCACTGAAAAGTTAAATGGTTGACATTATTGTCATGTAAGAATCTGAACCTTGCAGTGTATATGCACTTCAGTCATCTTTTAACTTATTGTTAAACTACTCTGAATATACTGTGCGATGTAAATGCTGAATGTCTGGGTTCGGCAAATGGTAAAATGAGAATTCATGGATTTTATACAGATTCATGCTTTTGCCTGAAAACCTATGTACAGATATTTTAAGTACATAAATCAGATTTAACACATTTATTTTTTGAAAAGTACATATATGTTCTCAAAGAAGATTCATTTTAGGTTTCCTCTTTGTTCGTTTCAGTAGTAGCATGTACAATCAGAAATTGCTGCCCTCTCTGCTTCTGTCTCTCCATTTTGGTATGATCATATGACCAAAATTTCCATGCAACTTCATGAGGGGTTTTACATTAATCTGAACAAACAGGAAACCTTGAATCTATGTGTATGCACATGAACACTTGATTGTGAATAATAAAATTTGTTTTTATACAGCTTCCTTGGTGAAAAGCACTAGTGTAGTAGGTCAGAAATTTCATTATATATTAATATGGTAACTAAACTTTATTTATGCTTCAAAAAATTATTTTCAGGAATAAGCAGTATTTGAAAAAAATGGTAAAAACAATGAATGTGTCTAGGAAGAGTAATTTTACTATAAGCTGAAAGTATGCATATATTCTTTATGATAAATAAAGGTTGTTTTCTTTTTAGTTTCACATGCCAAGTATTGGTGTGTGCATATCCTGGAAATTTTCATATATATCATTTTACAATCGGAATTATTTACATTCTCCAACATACTTTAATATGTTCCACATATCAGAACTGTAGCCAACTCTTTAACATAGTTTATTATTTTGTTTATAGCTTTGCATACATTGTAATTCCTTCCTACCACCAAGCTATGTATTTTATATGTTAACATTTTGTTTTAATTCAAAAAAAGGGAGAGGCAATTGGAATCACCCTGCCTACTGTTGTCTTAAGAAATGATGTCAGTCACCACTTCTAATACATTGTCATTTTTAGTATATTCATATCTGTTGTTAAGCTTAGAAAACAGAAAGGTGATGGAAAAGAAAGGAAATATGTTTAAGTCAGACAGTTTATTAATTATTTCAAACTTATTATTACCTTTTGCTGGGCTATTTTTAAATTCTGGACTTGTTGGGGCAGGGAACTGCTAATTTCTACATATAAATGATGCACATTAAAACCATTGGCTTGCTTCTGGCAAACAACAACCTACCTTAAATTATGTTTAAAGTGTATTGACTATACTTTCATGGCTAATGTCACTCACAGATTGTATTACCACCAATGATATTATTGTTGTATTAATCATTGTTGAACTTGGCACCTCTTGAAAAGGACTCATTTGATTCTTGTTGTAAATCATTACAACCACATACATTGTAATGAATTAGGCAAAAAAAAAAAAGTACCCTCTTACTAAACTTCTTTCCATGACATATACTAATGTTCATGCTTTTGCATACTCTTTTAAATGACAGTAATGCCCATCCCACCAAAATTACAATATTACATTTAACATTTCTTTCTGCAAATTCTATTGGCAAAAATAAGTTTAGCATGTTATTTACAGAAACAAAACTAAATAAGAGATCATCTTAAGAAGGGTTTAAACTGTTTTTTATCAGTGAATTGTTGCTATTCTGTAGCTCAGTGTACTTTGTCACATAAACAAAGTCAAAACAAGTCTTGCATTGGTGTTGAATAGCAAGAAAGAATTTCTGCATGAATGGTTTCATCTTTTCTTCATTTGAACAACCAGCATTACTGCCAAACGCCAATCGTGGTCCATATTTGTAACAGGTTTTTAACATGACATAGTTAGCAAGTTTGATTGAAGAGATTTTTAGGTCCTGGGCCTATAAGATTTTAGTATGATCTTTTTTCATGTTTCTAATGCTTGAGGCATTATTGCTTACCTTGGAAAACACAGTGTTGCTGCCATTTGTAAGTTTTCGTATATATAAAATATTCCTTTTATTAAGTGTAAAACTGGCCTTATGGGGTTCAAATAGGCAGTATCCCTTTTAAGTGACCTTTGCAACCCAAGTGTTACTTGCTTATTTGATGCTCTCTTGTACTTACATCTCATTTAAATGCCTGTCTTCAAGTCACCAAAGCTTAAATTGTACGTCTTAATTTAAAACTCGTAAGTCTAAAGGCATAGAGTCTAACTTAGCAAGACAAAATGGATTTTGTGATTTTTTTCCACTTGCCCCAATCTCCAAATATTTTATCATTAACTATAAACTTGCATTGTTTTCCATAGCAGAATGTTAATATTGTTAATATTCAGTGTACATTTCTGTAAAGAACAATTCACTAAAACAAAACTATCAAGTGCTGAACACTTCCAGAACTGCGCAGAATTAGATAGCCCTTACCAATTGTTTTATCTACCTTGTTTCTAGTTCACATAAAAGAACCATGGAAAATTCCACTGAGACTCTTGGGATACTGTCTTGTGTAGATGCCAACTGAGTTTCCAATGTGACCTAGCAAAGCTGTCTTTTCCATGTGCCGTGTGAGTGTGGGATCATGCTTTAGGGATTTCCTTCATGAAATGCTCCTTGTGCATCATGCAAAAGGCCAAGCGGCTTTTGTGAATAACAGATTTTTTTCTTCCCTTATTATGTTCTACTGACACTTTTGTGGATATTAACTAGCAGGATGAAAACATTTTGTAAAAATTTGTATAATACTGTTATAAAAATATTTATAATCCCAGAAAATGTTGTGTTAAATCTTGTGCAAAAACAGTATATTCAGAATAAAAGTTTATCATTGAAAGTGGCCACACAGTTTGCATTCTTGCCTTTTTTAAAGATCTATTTGAAAGAGACAGTAGTTCGTCTTAAATTTGTTTTTACAAAGCAAGCCTCTATCTGGATGGAGAGAATTCTAGATTGCAGAAATAAGATTTGGTCTTAGCTTTGCGATTTTACAGTTACAGATCTCAACTCCCCTGTGAAATCATGGAATGATTCTTACTGCGCATTGTCTATGAAGACTGAGGAGATGAATACACTGTAGAAATAAGACAGTTTCCTAGGGGGAAATAGTGGCTCTGGGGTTCTTTAAAGACCTTGGAAGAAACAAAACATCTGACATGGACATACTTTTGATATACCGTAAATATAAATATTTCCCCAAAGTATTGGCAGTAAATGGCAGATATGGGATTAAAATACCATGTGAGGTATTTTAAATGGACAGTTTACTGCTTGCCTCACTTCTGCCCACTTCATAAAGCAAAAGCCAGATAGTGTATGGAAGCTACTGCTGTACATGATTCCTTATTTTCCTACTTTTCTGCACTGAAGTATTTCATGACATAGAATAAAATATGTACTACTTTAGAGTCAGTTATATGTGGTGATGATTCCTGGAAAATCTTGCCACAGTGTCTGATTAGACATATTAACAAGAAAGCAAACCTCCTTAAAAGGACGAAATGGGGAACATTTGTTTTTTAAACATCTGGCTTCATTCCACACCAGTTATCTCTTCAGTCAGTCCTGGTCCCCAGAGATCCTCATTTCCTTCATCAGTCATGTTGAGTCTTTTCTGTCTTCAAGTAGGAACCTGGCTCCATCAATTCTCTTTTACAAAGCTATTCTAATTTCTGTTCTCCACAGCCCTTTTGTCCCCTCTACCTGAAACTATATTTAGAATACTTCTAAGACACACAGCAACCTTATACCTCACAACTGCTCATTAACCCTGTTGCTCTCTAGTTCTATAAATCCATTTATCTCTTCTTTTTGCACTGTGTTTAATTGGGCCCTGGAATCTTACATCTGTGAGACAATTTATCATTGAACTTAATTTCATACAACTGCTGAAGATTTGAGACAATTAGTATTAGTACCTAATAAATGCAAGATCTTAAATGATTTTTATTCTGAAATTTTGCTTTTTGAAATTGTTACCACTCCCAACAGCACCTACAGATTCCTGTAAGCTGTGTCCAACTCAGTGACATTTATTCAGTATTGTGTAAACCAACTATATGCTTTATATAATTAGGAAAGCTTTATATTACTGTCATAAGTTTGTTTCATTAAAGTAGGTTCATCGAAATTCCAGTGAAGTTGATAAAAGCAAATCGCAGTTGTCAACAGTGACATACTTCAAACACTTCTCTGATATATTTATTGGAAATAAATATTATCAGATAAATAATCTATTTACTTATCTGATAATATTTATTATCACACAGATAATGAATTTTAAAGTATAATCTTCGCTCCAACATTTTATTATAAGTTATAATTAATAAGATATGTACTTTAAAACAATTTAAAAGTCTTATTTGCCACATGTGTATATAACTTTTAACCAAAATTTTTTGTCAAAATCATAGCAGCCATGCCATTTGTGGCTCAGCATTCCACTAATGCTTATCTTTCATACTTTGATCAGTTGTAAGTTTTTGTTTAATCCATCATCCACTTCATAAATAAATTTATCTGATTATGACAGATCTGCGTTAACCTATGGGCATGGAAATATAAATTTAGAGTGTTAGTTTGATACTATGTCTGTTGTCTATTTACCAAAATAATAGTAGTAGTGGGTTTATTGATAAAACCCACTATCTTTGAAATCTTTGCACTAGGCCATATTGGCAGCACCAACGCATGCATTTCTTCCTGTAGGTAAGACATAAGTTCAAACCAAATCAATTGGTTATATTCAGGATATCCATGTCACTATTGCACCCATAGATAATGTTAGTATTTTACAGGTGGAAGAATGGAACACACTGACATGCTACCAGGAGGCCATGTTGAGTTTATTGGGGAAACAAGTGGGGGAGGAGAAGAGACAAAAGAGAGAGAGGTCCCCTTTAAAGGGTGACCATGTAGACAGCCTCAGATGTGACAGCAAGCACATTCAAGCACGAGTTGCATGCCGTGCCCGGGAGACAAGCTAGGGTGATGTGTTTTATATGCCAACGGATAGAATCTTGTAGTACCTATCATTATTATAATTTACAGAGTTCAAAGCTGAGTAAGATTATTAATTACATTTTCCCCAACAGTTTTCTAATACTATGGAAACCAGACAATGGCAAAGAAGCTTCCTGTTCAATATCAACTGGATTTTTTCTTTGTGTCCTGTGACCAAAACGCACACTATCTTCACCAATAGAACCTTACTGTTGAGTTCAGGTAGCAAGCAAGAACAATGGTAATTCACTTGGGAGCGTCTCAGGAATACCACTTACCAACAAGTCAAGGAAAGTTATCTCTCTCTCCTGGCACTGGGATTTTTATGTGGCAACCTACAGCTTCTGGGAGAAGCATTATCCCCTGTGTAATGTAACTCCCATCTATCACCCACTGAACTCTTTTATATGATAGGTTATGGAATATTTTTCCTTTTTTTAATATCCTTAATGTTAATTCATGAAATAGTATCTTCTGGACAAGACAATTGCACTCATAAACTCAAAGTTGCTATGGTTGCCTACACAAAACCTGCATAAGATCAAGCAAATCAACATTCCGGCATGGAGGGAGGAAAGGTTCCCAAGCCTCCATCTTGGACTAGGGAACTACTGGGATTTGATGACTTCTGAATAATGGAGAGTCAGTTGTCTTTAAGGGTATTGCCTCTTGTAGATCAACTACACTCTAATGGTGGCTTCATACTCTTAAGTATATAGGAACACAAATTAAATTGGATAGTTTATTAGAGAGAAAGGATAAAATTGGTAAAATAAAGGAAATTGAGAGAGGTTGCAGAATTGGGGGAAGGGAATAGTGAGAGCAAATATGATGAAAATATATTATATGACATCAATAAAAATATTGTGATAAAAATGGCAAAATAGCATTTGGCTCACTTGAAACATTGTTTAGTATCTTTAAAAATACATCAAAGAACAGGTTCACAACTTTATTTTGTAGGGGAAATGACTTAAAAGAACTTTTGTATGATGCTATATAGTGAAGTTCCCAGGACAAGACACTCAAACCTCCTACCCCAGAAAGAAAACAAAGTTAGTAGATTCTAAGACCCAGACCACAACAGTTAAATGATCTTTCATCATGTGCAGCACCTGCAAGGACTCCTTCCTTCTCCTATATTCTTAACTCCTCTTTTTTAAAAACTGAAATTGGTGCTGCTAATGATTATACTTATAACCTTGTCTCAACAACTCATTGACATAAAACATAAAGGGTAAAGTAAGTTGGACCCAGATTTGCATCCCAATTTCTTACAATTTAAGGGACTTCTCTTTTCCAGATGATTTTCTTCCTGTTTAGTTTAAGAAAAAATAAAACACTCTTTTGTGAAGCTATGGTGTTAACTTTTCAGTCATCAAAATAAAGTGTTAGCAAATTTATATGAGTTGCTATTATCTTACCCCTCCCACCTGTGGTGATGTGTTATATATTTAATAAAACCAGTCTGAAATATCAGAGAAGAGATCTACCCACAGTCAATCCAGGAGGATCAGAGAGTGATAACTGACACCTTTAATCCCAGAATGGGGAAAGACCTGGAGTGGTGACCTATGCCTTTAATTCTGGCAGATCTGAGTTTGAGGTCAGCTTAGTTTACAGAAGGAGTTCGTGGCAGACAGTGGCCTTTAGTCCCATAACTCCAGAGACAGAGATCTTTCAGTGTTTGGTGAGTTCAAGGTAACTAGCAAATAGTAGTAGCACATGCCTTTTATCTTAACCTGGATGTGATACAACTGGGAAAAGAAGGTATTTAAGGCAGGCATAGGAAGACAGATGACCCAGTAGAAATGATGAAGAGTGAGGCTGAGGAAACTGGAAGATAGCTGGGTGAGATTTGACTGTGGTGATTCTCTCTTTGATATTTCAGCCTTTCCCCAATATCTGGCTCTGAGTTTCTTTTAATACAACCAGAATTTGTGCAACACCCACTTTTTTATATCTATGGTTAAGTTGATATATAAAATTGTTAAGCCAGTAACTGCTCATTGTGTAGCTATCTAGTCAAAATCCATGGCTTATATTGCAATTCTGGCTTCACCACTTACCAAGTACAACCCATGGACAAGTTTTATAAAGTTTCTAAGCCTCACCATTCTCAATGCTTATCATCATCACACTCATTTTCCTGAGATCATAATCATTTTGGGCTGTAGTTCTAATGATCTTACTCATTAGCACCATTGATTTTCATTTAAAATATTCATGTAGTCTTACCTGAAATGTTAGAAGTAGAGATGCAAATTAAAAGTACCACCTACATTTATGGAACTGTTGTTGGGACTACTGAAAAGTTAGTAAGAATTTATAATAGAGTGAGCTAAGTATAGCAACCTAGGAAATAAATAGGAACTAAGAGAAAGTAACCCAGATTAAACTTCCCAGAGAAGGTATCCATGGTTTTAACTTGAAGCAAACACTGGCACATGTAGAAGAGTCTGTGGAACCCAGGAAACACATTCAGAGTAGCAGAGTAGCTAAAAGTGAGTAAGTGTGGCTGGAGGGAAAAAGTCAATGAGGAAAGAGAACTTTGCTCTGGATTGCACATACTGCCTGGGCAATTAGAAACTACTGAAGATATTTAGGTAGAGAAAAGCAAGATTAGATTTGGACTTTAAGGTGATGCTGTGAAATATGGGTTACTAAAGGAATACCTACAGAAAAGGAAACCAAGTAGGAGATTGTTACCAACTGAAAGCATTGTTTGCTGGCTTAAGGAGGGTCAGAAACACACAGGCCTCAGAGTATAACAACAACAGAGCGGGAGAGAGAAAAAAAGAAAGAGACTATTCATGAGCCCAAGGTTTGCCACTGGTTGTTGGTGCAATTCTCTAAGTTAGCAAATATGGGAGGATGACTGATGTACAGAGTAATGCCTGTGGGTCAGTACAAATGAGAGGAAAAAAAAAGAAAGGCTGTGCATCAGAAAAACTGTGAATGACTCTTGATGTGGTGTGAAGATACAAAGATGAGAAACAACATTTAACTCGGCTTCCTAAGAATACGTGAGTGTAGTAGAAGGTTCTCAGTATGTATTGGAAAGCCCTGTTGAAGATGCTCTTCACTTGTGGTTTTAAATACCGGTATGCAGGTTTAACTAGGAATCTTAAGTATTTCTTATATCCAGGGATCTACTACCTGGAAGTTTATAACAATTCAGATGTAAGTTATTTCCTCATTTTTACCTTTTAAAATCCTATGTAGATGTTGGTTGTTGGTTCAGTTTTAAAAGCATATCTTTTAAATAAATTTTCAACAGAAAAAGATAAAAATCCCAGTCCCCTTGAGTGTTGTACTTTGTTTAATTGTTCTCTTTTCATCTAGATTATGAAACCACACGCAGCTCAGAACCACCAAACATCTCGTTTATTGGGGGTAACAATTATGGCCACAATTGAGACAATTGCTTTTGTAGGACATTCTGTTCCTGTTCCAGTCAAATAATACCAAATACCTCAGGCAGTTCAATCACAAATTTCTATAAATAACCTTGCCAAAAAGATTAAATTTTATGATAAATGATAGTGAAAGTTGGAATAAAGTCAGGAAGTGATATTATTTGAAAATCAGTTTCCTTTATAGATCATATTGAATTAGGTAATGCCTGTTTCTTAATAAAAGAGAAAGCTAATCAAAATTCCTAAATAGTCTGTCAAAAATAAGCAGTTCAGACTGCCTGCCCATCTCGATTCACAGAGCCTCAAGAAAATCTGATGATAGCAAGCGAAACCATGTGTGAAGAATAAATTCCAGGTTCTGGCCTCAGAGTTCAGGGAAGTGTGTCCTAAATTCCCAACAAGGACATGTCATGGTCTATTCCTCTTCTTTGTCTGGTTATTCTGTTTATTCAAGATCTGCATATGACAAATGATGATAGACACTAATAGTTGCTCAGACCTTTACTTCTTAACTCAGAACATCAATTTACTGCTGCTGATTTCAGAAGTACTTAAAGAAACTGGCATCAAGAAAATTCCTAAGGATTGTAGGAGCCAGAGTGGTCAAGGACAAGAACACAGCCCACAGAACCCAGAGAGTCTCATAGAGACTGATCCAGACATCACAGAGCCTAATTAGTCTGAGCTGTCTGCATATACCTATGGTTGTGTAGCTTGGCGTTCCTGTGGAGCTCCCAACAATGGCAGCAGGGGCTATGTCTGGCTTCTTTTGCCAGAGCTTGGGAACCTCTTCCTCCTACTGGTTTGTCACATACAGCCATGATATGAGGGTTTGTGCCCAGTCTTATTGTATCTTGTTAGGTCATGCTCAGTGGATAGATATCCCTGGGAAGCCAGCTCATCTCACCACCCTACAAAGGAAAATGAGAAGGAACTCATCTGAGGAAGAAGAGACATTGGGGAAGAAACTGGAAGGAATAGAGGGAGTGGAATCCATATGAGAGAAAAATAGAAATTAAAAATAAAGTTAGAAAAAAATTCCTAATGTTTAAGAAATGTTGTCAAAACTTAAGTACAGAGACATGATGCTGAGAAACTCAAACATAAAACAGGAATGTACAAGAAGAATGTTCCTTTGAAAATCCTGAATAGCCTGGAAGTGGTGGCATACACCTTTAATCCCAGCACTCTGAATTCAGAGGCAGGAGGAGCTTTATGAGTTTGGGGCCAGGCTGGTCTACACAGCAGTTCCGAGACAGCTCCAGCTGTCACATAGAGAAGCCCTTGGAAAGAAAGAGAGAAAGAAAGAAGGAAGGTAGGAAGTAAAGAAAGACAGAGGGAATAAAGGAAGGAAGGAAGAAAAAAGAAAGAAAGAAAGAAAGAAAGAACCTTTTCTGATAAGTTAGAATATCATTATTCATGCCAAAAGGAACTATGCCATAAAACAGCATGTAGTGAAGAAGTGACTACAGGCAGGCAGCTGGGCTTGTGGATAGGCTGGAAAAGGTATGTCGGAAAGCAGCCTCTCTTGGGTGTCTTGATCTAAATGTCAGAAACAATTAGACATATGTAGAATGTAAAGAAAATGGTAAGGCAATGGCGATGTGGACTCTGAGAGAGGTCAGCTGACCTCAATTGACAGCTTGGGAGTAGGGAAGAGGCCTATCCTTTGATGGTGTCCTGTGCACAGTTCTCTATTAAAATCTTTTTTTAAAGTTAATTTCATCTTCCATGTTCTTGGCTCCTCTTACTGCAAACCTCATGGGTCTGTGTGTTCAACTGTTTGTTTCTCTTCTACTTGCTTTCAGTTTCCCAAAGTGTCAGTTCTCCCTCTCTTCTGACATTTCTTTTAAGAACTTCTTTGCTAACTCCCAGCTCAATGCAGTGCAGCACTCTTCACCTCTCCACAAACACATCACAGACTCTGCCCCTCCCCCAACACACATCTCAGCATCCCTGCATGCTCACGTTCTCCCTGCATTTCTATACCTGCTTATGCTCTTTTGCTCAGCCTGTATTGCAGGTTGATGTTTGGACATTATCATCTTTGGTTTTTTAATTTACCTCAGTCAAAATTCTTTACCTGTCTCATTTCATTAAAATCCATGGTTTGTTATCTCCTATCAAATTTTAAAATTTTCATCAAATAATCATATAGAGATATCTTGAATATGTGTTATGTTTAACATGACAGAAAAATAATAGACATCCATTTCTCATCCTATTTCCCTTTGAAATTTTCATCTCAGGATCTAGTGAGAGATGCAAAGTCACCCAAACTATAAACTTTTAAATAATTAAATGTTCAGATTATGGTTAATCTTCTCATTAAATACCCTTTATTCTTTACAATTTCAGAAGTCTACTTTCTTCCTTCAGATTATTCTGGTTAGCTGACAAAGTTTAGTTTATTGACAGTTTCAGGGTCAGAATAAACAAATCTCCTGTAACATTGCTTTCTCTTTTTTTCAAAAAACAAAAGAAAGGTTTAGCTATCACATAATAAAGCAATATACAATAAGAACAATTATCAGTTATTACCTAAAAGAGATATATATTATAACAAAGTAAACATACATAAAATAAGAACAATTTTCAAGTAACAAACATATTCATAATATCTAGTACATTTGTATTTGCAAAACTTCAGAGAAAATCCTCCATTATTTATCCTCTCTTGGTGAGTTCACAGTTTTGTACCTAATTTACTTTCTATCATAACTAAGAAAAACTGTAACTACATCTTCAACTACTATGTCCACAACTAGTGTTCAGCCTCATCAGAGACCTAAGAATGATATAATGTGAGTAAACAGGAAATGCAAATCAAACAACTTACATAACCAGAGAAATAATGAAGACATCTGGATGCCTGGAAAGTCACCCCACAATTTCTGTGCAACTTTGAGGCATTCATCTTCAGTGTATAAGACTAGAATATCTGACAGACTTTTTTTAAAAAAAGAAGGAAATTTTGAAAGACTGTCTTGCTTTGTATTGCAAAGATCAGCAGTCACCTTTTTTTTTTTTTTTTTTTTTTTCTTTCCCTGTTTGTTCAATTTGGACAGCATACTGTCATCAGTTAAGGCAAGGGCAGTTTTACTGACAGTTTTTTACCAATAAAAGCAAACTTCATATGGAGGTTCTTTGATGCTCATCATCTTTTTTTTAAGTAAGTTAATGCTGCCAGGAGCAGACATGTTTCACCCACACCCCTGCCAGAAGCCATCAATGCAAAGCAGAGGCACTGTGTCATTTAGCTATGTTCTAGCCTTGAGTTCTTGTATACAATGACATCTCCTTTTTTTTTTTTTTTTTTTTTCCTTAAAGTCCACTAATGAGTGAGTACATCCCCTGCTGCTCTTTTTGGGTTTGAGATACCTCATTCAGAAGGATATTCTCCAGTTCCATCCATTTGCCTGCAAATTTTAGAATATCATTTTTTCTTACTGCTGAGTACTGCTTTCTCCATTGTATAGATGCACCACAGTTTGTTAATCCATTCTTCAGTTGAGGAGCATCTAGGTTGTTTCCAGGTTCTTACTATTACGAATAATGCTGCTATGAACATAATAGTTTGGCTAATGCTTTTGGGCTGTGAATGTGCTTCTCTAGGGTATATGCCTAAAAGTGGCATTGCTGGATCCTTGAGGAGACTGATTCGCAGTTTTCCGAGAAACTGCCATACTGCATTCCAGAGTGGTTGAACAAGTTTACATTCCCACCAACAATGGAGGAGTGTTCTCCTTCCTCTGCAACCTCTCCAGCATAGGCTATCATCTTTGTTTTTAAACTTAGCCATTCTGACAGGTGTAAGGTGGTATCTCAAAGTTGTTTTGATTTGCATTTCTCTGATGGCTAAAGATGTTGAGCACTTTTTCATGTGCCTTTCAGCCATTTGTAATTCTGAGAATTCCCTTTTTAGTTCTGAACCCCATTTTTTTAATTGGGCTATTGCAGGTTTGGGGCTCTAGTTTCTTGAGTTCTCTAAATATTTTAGAGATCAATCCTCTGTCACTTGTAAGGTTGGTAAAAAAAAAAAAACAAAACAAAACAAAACAAACTTTCCCATTCTACCATTCTATAGGCTGTCATTTTGTCTTATTGTCTGTGTTCTTGGCCTTATAGAAGGCTCTCAGTTTCAGGAGGTCCCACTTATTGATTGTTGTTCTTAGTGTCTGTGCTACTGGTGTTATATTTAGGAAGTGGTAACCTGTGCCAATGCATTGGAGGATATTTACCACTTTCTTTAAAAGGGGAAATTTGTTTTAAAAAAGACACAGAGAATTTTTTTCCCACATTAAGAAATGGAAAACACTACTACAATGGAAGAAATATGGTCTTTGTTTGATAATATGCTAGATGGCTTGAAATGAAATCATTAAAGGAGAGGACAATTAATGTAGATGTGATTTATACAGTATCTATTATAAATATTATTTGTTGGGTCATTCTTGTTTTAGCCCTAAAAAAATTGGTTTATACGAGTACAAAGTTGCTTAATATGACTGCCAAGACACACTTTTAGAAAATCTTGTTTGAACAGATCATAGATATATTCAGACCCAGACAGAAGAATTTAAAAGAGAAGAAATCTCAACATTGAATTAAAATGTTACATAGAAATGGCCTAAGGCTTTCAAACAGCCAGACTTAATTTATCTAGGACCTTACAGAAATTGCCAAATAACAGATATCTATCAGACTATGTAAGAGATCAGTGAACTCCTCTGCATATGTTATATTTGAGGAGATTCAAGGAAGCAGTAGTCTCATATGTCATGCACTCACCTTTTGTGAAGAAAATGTGAAACTTGTTGTCAATTTGTAGTAGAGTTATCCCTCAAGATTGAATAGATTTAGGTATAGCAGTTTTAGAGGCTAAACTCCAATTATAATAGAGAACCTGGAGACCAGAAGATAAAACCAGCTACAGAGTTAGTCATAGAGGTCAACCAATGATGATAAATAGGTATAAAGCTAAAAAGGGATTCTCAACAGAAGAACTACAAATGGCCGAAAGACACTTAAAGAATTGTTCAACATCTTTAGCCATCAGAAAAATGCAAATCAAAACAACTTTGAGATACCATCTTACACCTGTCAGAATGGCTAAGATCAAAAACACAGATGACAGTCTATGCTGAAGGGAATGTGGAGCAAGGGGAACACTCCTCCATTACTGGTGGGAGCCACTTTGGAAAGCAGTATGGTGGTTTCTCAGCAAACTGGGAATCAATCTCCCGAGTGATCTAGCAATACCACTATTGGGCATATACACAAAGGATGCATATTTTTACCCCAAGGGCATCAGCTCAACTATGTTCATAGCAACATTATTTGTAATAGCCAGAACCTGGAAAGAACTTAGATGCCCCTCAACTAAAGAATGGATTAATAAATTTTGGTACATTTACACAATGGATTATTACTCAGCAAAGAGAGAGAGAGAGAGAGAGAGAGAGAGAGAGAGAGAGACATCCTAAAATTTTCAGAGAAATGGATGGATTTGGAAAGTATCATTCTGAGTGAGGTAACACAGGCCCAGAAAGATAAACATAGTATACTCACTCATAAGTGGATTTTTGATATAAAGCAAAGAATATCCAGTCTGAAACCTACAACCCTTAAAGAGCTAGGTAACAGAAAGAACTTAAGAGAGAAATCAGGTATTCCCCTAAGAAGAAAAATTAGAGAAGATCTCCTGAGTGAATTGAGATTATAATATGTAGACACCAAGGCGAAGTAGAAACAGATCATGAAAGAATGAGATGGTTGAGTGAGAGAAGTATAAAAGAGGGAGAAAAAATAGATGAATAGCTTCATAAAGTGAGCCACTGTGGAATTGGAAAGAGGCTGGGTGCTATGGAAACATCCAAGAACCCAAGGATGTCTCTGGCTAGGACTCCAACCAATAATGGAGGGTGTGCCTAAATAAGACCACTTATATCAAATGAATGACTACCCTAAGTGTTATTATAGAACTTTCATCCAGCAATTAATAGAGGAAGAAGCAGATATCCATAGCTAAGCACCAGGTCAAGCTCCCAGTTCAGTTGAAGGGAGATAGGAGAGTATATAAGAGCAAAGGGATGGGAAGATCATGAGGAGGAGACCCACAGAGACAGCTGATGCACGCTATTGGAAGTTCACTGACTCTGAAATAATCTCTGAGGAACAGTCATGGAAAGAAACTATACTCTCTAAAGGTAGAAGACTGTCAAATGGCATGTGCACTTTGTAGAGCCCTTTGCAGTTGGATCAGAGTATGTACTGGCACATGAACTGACATCTTGGAGCCCATTCACTACAGAGGAATAGCTAACCCAGCCTTGATACTGGAATGAGGGACTCAGACCTACCTCAAATGGATACACCACCTTGTGACTCCTTGCCTTCTTGGGGAATGGATGGGGGGATGGTTTGGGGTCTGAGGGCGACCTGGGAGGAACTGGGAGGAAGGAAGGGAAGGCAAGCAGGGGTATATATGCAAAAAACCCACACTTTTTAAATAAAAATTTAAAAAGCCACTTTTCCTACATAGATCTTAGATTTTTTTTATGCTGTGTGATAAAAATATCTTTTTTAAAATATTATCTTCTCTCTGCATGAGAATTCCAATGGGAGAGGGCATAGAAGATAAAATAACTAAAATACAGTCAAGCTCTGGATCAAAGCAACCCATATGCACATTCTGGAATTTATTTTCTACCAAAACCAATTCTCTCTTATTCTCAGCTGATAATTTTCTTGGACTATTTAAGACCTTAGAACCTTGTAAGATTTGAAATATATGACTTGTAGACCATTGCCAGTTAATATTTTCTAACATTTAAAAAAATCATTGAGTTCATAATTGATTTCTGCTAATTTGTACTTTCTGTGGCTGATTATTTGTAAACCTATTTTATAATCTTAATAACAAATAAGGTCTCCACTTTGTATTTTTCTCAGGAGCAATTTGTAATCCCCGACAAGTCAAACTTTGTTTTACTTTTTCAAACATTTTCCTAAGATGTCTGTGGCTGAATCAGCTAGTAAACTATTATCCATATAATATTAAATTATAGGTTGAGAAAACTGTTCATGAATTATTTCTAATGGCTTTTATAAAAACATTGACAGATGATAAGGCTGTTTAATATCCCTTGTGAAAGAATTTTCTACTGATACCTTTTAACAAACTAAGAATTATTACAGGTAGGCACTTTACAGGCAAATTTTTCTCTGTTATGTTCTTAGAAAGTAAAAAGGCAGTCTTTTAAATCAGTCACTATAATAGATCATCATTTAGATAATAAATAAGGCAAGGGAATTCAGAATTATAAAGGGTTCACTGGTTGAGTCACCCTATTTTGGGCTCTTAAATCTGTTAACATTCTTCATTTTCTAGATTTCATTTTAATGACAAATACAGAATCCTAAGGATTGGATGATTCTTCAATATATTGAACTAGTTGCCTCTATACCAGCTGTTTTAATGCCTGTAATTTTTTCTGATGTCAAAGGTCACACAGGTTTGTCTATTAACCATTTTAAAGGTAGAACTGTTGGTAGTCATGGAAGACCACCAGCTGTTGTGCCCTGCTTATGTACAACCTGAACAATCTGTGACTGTTCTTGATAATACCTTTTAATATTCCTCCCAGAAACATTCATTTTTATGGTTTGTTTCTGAGATTGGAGGAATGTTAATCTGTGTTTTCATTGCTGCAACAAATCACATTACCATAAACTCATAGCTATGTTAGCCACATTTGGTTTTAAGTTTTCTATTTATCCTTCTGGGTCTTCCTGTACTTCGTTTTATCTAAGATAAAGTTCTAATACCAGGAAACTGATCATTTACTTCTTGAAGAGGCCAGTCTGGATGCCTAGATTTTGTCTATCAAACTCTCAATTTCAACATTATATATAAAAAAATATATTTTACCACAATTAAAACCTCTGACACTTTGATTTAATCTTAAAATTTTTAGAAATTACTTTAAAGTATAAGTGTAAGATCTAATATCAGTTGTATTATTTCTGGCACATTTATCTATTGGTGTGGATTGTGCCTTTAGAGGCCTAATCACCATTTTGCATTCTGGATTAGAATTTTCAAAAGCTAAAACTTCAATTAGTAGTTTTCTAATTTCTGGATATGGTATTCAATTTTCAGCCAAAGTCAATCTTTATAAAAATATTTGCATATTTGCCATCACAAGAAGGTGGTCTTGGGAAATTTTATAATTTCTAGTGTTATTCCACTGTTCTACGGCCCTTGCTTCCTCTTTCCACCATGTTTTACATTGTAACTGAGGACCAGCTTTCAGTATTGCTCTAGCTAAACCTTTCTAGTCTGTGGAATAATTCTGTTCCCAGTGTCCCACGAATTTAACATTTGCTTCACAAAGAGTAAACGCTTATCATATGAAACAACTGCTTCCTTAAATCTCTCCAAATCTAATATGTCTACAGAATCCCAGTTAACTTCTGTATGCCTATCATCTGTTGGTCACTCTTGTATGGTAACTGGATAAAGTAAAGTAGGTTTTTTAATAACCTTGGACCGTTCCTCTTTAGTTTCATAATGCAATAGTGTGGTAGGTTCTGTTCTACATTTTTCTGTCTGTGTCTGAGTATTTTTCTTATTTTTATTACTAGGTCTTTCTAAGGCTTTTATTTTATCAACAGAAAGGTTTTCTAAAGCTTGTGTCTTATCAATAGTAAGTCATTTAAGGCTTGAATCTTTTCAATCAAATTATCATATTTGACAGTATTATCAAATCACTTTATTACGGATAAAATAGAAATTACCAAACTGGTAATAATTATAAATGACAGTTAAGGTTTTTATCTCCTCATTTATTTTTTCCATTTATAAGTCATTCATAATAGCACTAAACAAGGTCCTAACATCCTGTCATTGAGATTTCCAATTCTTTTCTTTGCATAAAATCACATTTTATCTATATAAAATTGTATCAATACATACAAATGTATATGCATATATAAATTAAATGAAGTTATATCACTGGGGCTGACAATGCTCCCTCCAAGAGCTAAAGCTAACAAAATACTCATACATGCATGATACCCCTTTTCAAATTGTTGGTTAAAGGAGTCAAGAAATCCAATACAGAATATTTCTGTTGCTCTTGGTTTCTTCTTAAAGATTGAAGCTATGTCCCTATTGCTGAAGCTATCATGCACTTCAGACACAGAATTTAGAGGATCTGAGCTGGAAGCCTCCTCCAAGAGCACTAGCTTTCATAGTACAGATTATTTTGCAAGGACCCAAGGGAGGAAAACAGCCAATAGTCCCATCCAGCTATGAAGCTTATAAACCATAATGATTACTAGCATGGAAGGATCTCAGTAAGGATGTGATAGTGTCACTTATATCTTGGTAGTAACCAATACCTCTCTAATTGGACTTATTTCTTGCTCAACAGTAGGGAAACCATGCTTGATACTGCAAACTTAGCCAATGACCCATAGTCAAGAGGCCATGGATCTTAAAAGATAATCTACTACTGCCACTTTACCAAGTTGTCATAATTTCTAACAACATTCTACATGCTTGTCCTTATATCCAGATAAATATAGCTCTCACTCTTCTTCAAATGCTTCTCTTTGTAGTAGACAGAAACCATTATAGAAAACTACAACTGTTTAAAATGCCAAGAACAGCTGAGCTGGGGTGATATGTAAATCCAATTAATCTTACCAATAAACACCAGGAGTCAGATGTCGGGATAAACCCTGAAAAAGCAAAGAAGCAGAGAAGCAGCTGCCAGTTACTTCCTAACTCTAACATTTCTCCATCCAAAAGAGCCTACATCTTTTCTCTATCCCACTTTATTGCTTCTTGTTTCCTCTCTCTACAAACCTCTAGACCTCTATGGTTAACTAGTGTCTAGCTCCACCCCCTCACTCCAAGCAAGCTTTATTTGTCAAAACACAAACAAAATATCACACAACATTTCCCCCCTTTAGAGATTTCCGATTCTTAACATGGAAGCTGAGGCTAAATGGCGGGTGGGGCACAGCCAGGCCCCTTGCAAATTGCAGCAGCATTGGCAGCAGTAGGGTATCAAGGCAACTAGCTGACCTGGGTTGACGGCCTGGGGACCAGGGTCCAGGAAAGTCCTGCATGATGGGAAGTGAAGGCATGGGCTATTGGTAGAGTGACTAACCCCAGCAGCTTTTGCAGCTGTGAACAGCAGGTGGAGGCTGCTGCAGAAAGACTGCAACAGGGAAAACAAATTAGACATGGGAAGCCAGTTGTGGAGGGCATAGAGGAGGAAGTCAAAGCCAGCCACAGGGGCGGTGGTGGAGGTTAAGTGGCAGGTTTACAGCCTTGGTGTGGTATAATAACGCCGTGCATTGGGCACCACATGTAGTGATTATCTATATTATTCTACTATTAAAAAGTTGGGAGTCAGACGGTAAAAATATAAACCTGGTAGATCCAAAATGTGACAGAGAAAAGCCCAGCTGACCCTCCTCTCTGCTTTTCCAAGATCCCAAAAGGCCCACAAAACTTTTAATGCTTCTTCCCCACTTTGTCCCTCTCTCCCTTTCTGAGTCAGCCAAAAACTCTATGGTTTATTCTTGTCAGCTGAGTTGATTCCTTCCTCTGAGTCAAGATCCAGTTTGTTGACAGTTTCAGGAGAAAGAGAGAACAACTGCAACATAAATGCATGACTCTGCATTTTTGTGCTGATATTTTTAAATATGCTTGCGGAGTCATTCTATGTGACATCATCCATCTAGAATGTATAATATATAAGAAATAATTTGTGAAAAGTCTTCACTAGTGGTTGATCCACTTTTTGCCAAGATAAAGTTAAACTGCCATTGAAATTTAGTTAGATACATACAAGTACCAATAATAAAACTTATTCTTGTAATTTCTTCAACAGAATAGCATTTTTTGTTACCACTCTGGGCAATTAGCTTCCTAACATTGTTTGTCTTTTAGTAATAAAATGTTGATTACATGTGGTGTTGGTTGCCAAAGTCTGACATGAATTATCAGAAGGTGGATTGCTTACAAATAATGGAAAATTATCCTTGTTTGTTTCACGTGTGAGGAGAGACACACACACACACACACTCGCACTACCAAGGCCACAGGAAGGTTTAAGAGAGTTCCAGGCAGGTACAGAAACAGAAGCAGGACAGAAGGAGAGGTCGACTAAAACATGGCATCTCTTTTTAAGAGAAGGGGTGTGCACCGGTTTACATAGTCACTGTTAGGGGCATGCTAAGGCATGCGTCTAGGGAGGTGCTTCTGTATGAAGTGCAGCACAGGTTTACAAAGCCACGCCCAGGGGCGTGCCTCCTTACGAGGTGTATCCCACTGGAGCCATGTTGGCTCAACCATGTGGAGTGCCAGGAATACTTACAATCCTGTCTTAGATTTGGGGATCAGAATTGCAAAACTGAAGATGTCAGCAGAGCCATACTCATGAATATAACATCTAAGAGAGAATCTTTTTTTTGCCTATTCCAACTCCTTGTTCTTTAGGCCTCCTTAGACTTGTCCATCTTTCCTACTTTTGTTTCTACTTTCTTCTCTGTCTCTCATGAGACTACCTATTATGTGGGTAAGGGCCCACCTTAAGTCTAGGAAGATATCACTTTCTTTAATTTATGTCTGAGAAGGACTTCTAGTCCAAGTAAGGTCACATTCATGAGTTTCCAAAATCAAGACACATTTCTATTTGGGGAGCAGTGTCAATTTACCCATTATTCATATTACCCTGACATTGTGGCACTTATCAGTATGGTATTGTGGTATACAATGTAAGAAATGCTGATCTAAGTTTATAATTTTATAATATAAGTTTATAATATTACATCCACAATTATATTTGATTTTATGTATTAAGTGGCCAATTTCCCAATTCTCCATCTAGGCATAGAGATACTTGTTCCCTGATCTTCAAAGGGAATTGACTATTTGTGATTAATATCTAAGACTTCTCCCAGAGTTAGTCTTTGGGTGAAGAAAGCTATTTCACTTGCACATCAAATTTTACATCAAAGAGAATAAATGGGATGTTACATATAATTGGGTACATATCTCAGCTCATTCTGTTTCTCAAAGGATATCTCACCACAGAGTTTCCCATAAGATTGGTGAACATCTCTGCTGCATATGTGATCTTTCAGTGTCTTCCTTCTTTTTCCTCCTTCCTTTTTTATTTGCTTGCTTCTACCCTGGTACCATTTCAAAAAGCATTGTGCATTAAACATCTTATATTTATGTCATTGCAGACTTACTCCTATAGAATCCAAACTTGAGAAAGAGTCATCTCTAGTTTACTGCGTCGCACAAGCAGCCACCTCTCACCCCCTCCCATTTACAGCTTAGTAAATTGCCCCGGTCAGCAGGGTTTTCAGCGTGGACCTAGACCTGGGAAGGAATCAAATGGAAGGCAGGAACACAAAGAACGGAAGGACAAGACAAATCTCTCTGTTCAAGTCCTCCTAAGCTTTATTGTGACAAGTAATATTTATACAGAATCTCTGCCATGCAGGTAGCTGGGAGGAAGGGGGTGGGAAATACAAAAGAATGTGGCAAGCCTTTGAGGGAGAGTATGGAAATCTATCTGTTATCTGTTGAGGATCTAAAGGGTATCACCTGCTGGGCTAGGGGAGCTGCAGGAGAAGGCTGGAGGATGTCACCTGCTGAGCTAAGAGGGTCAGGCCAGACTGTCAGGAGTTAGGGTTAAGCTACAAACAATAGGGAAAGTAGCCTTCTGGTAAATAGCTGCTGGCTAGCTATAGGAGCTAAAAAATAAGTTGGCTTTGGCTCCCAACAGTAAATGATATTTTATCCAAACTTCTCAAACCTAGACCCAGGATTCATCATTACCAATATCCTTTACTCCTATGGATAACCTATTTGAGCATAACCAGGTGATACATTATTTATTTTGTTGCTGCAACAAAATAGCAGTATTGTACACTTCTACCTAACCCAGGTAAAGACTCAATAAAAAATAAAATTGTGGGCCAATATCCCTGATGAAAATCACAGATGATCAAAATTTAGAGAACAATTGCTCATGGGGTTTCCAGATAGAACAGATAAATTTATAACACAATCCTTGCACCTAAGGCTCAAGGAATATTCTGGAAGATGGGAAGGAAGATTATAACAGCCAGAGAACCAGGAAATTTGCTATGAGACTGTGAGCTATAGAAATGCCAGTGACACCTCAAAAATATGGATGCCTATGCAAAAGCTGAGTGAAAACATTACCAGTAGAGATATTAATGTGGAAGGGAAAATTAGATCCCACACTTAAACAAAAACTCTAGGCAATTAAGGAATGTTGAGAACTGGAGAATTAATCTTACCCTAGGACAAGGCCTTTAATTGGTTATCCAACACCAAGTGGCCAGATGTGAAGGCATACACACATAAGCAACATTAAATGGATTCATCAGGTTGTACTTAAATATTTATGCAGATACATAATGATAACAAAGAAAAAGATAACCACAAATATAAGATGGAATATGCTAAGAGTTGGTGAAAAAAAAGGGGGGAATGTTACAATTATATTTAAATTTAAAGAAAAAATGTGACATAAAAAATTTAAGGAAGATTTGTTTGGACTCACAACCTGAGAGCACTGTACACAGTGGTGAAGAAAGCATACTGGTGGGACACTGAGCAAGACGGTCATTGCACCACATTCAGGAAAAGAAAAAAAGAATGCTTTGATCAACTTGAAGGATACCACTCACATCAAGGGTAGACCCTCACATTCCAATTATACCAGTCTAGATTTTCCCTCCCAGTAATGCCCACAAATTCATTTCCATGTTGATTCAACCCCTATCAAGTTGTAATAATGATTAACCATCACCTGTATTTCTAAATTACATTGGATATCTTCCTATTTCTCTTTATTTAATTACAACTTTTCTTGTTGGATTATAAAATAGTACAGTTCTCCAGTGAACTACTCACTGTGGTTACAGTTTACTAAACAGTTCTTTCTTCCACAAAATGAGGTATAGTAACACCAGCATAGTAATAGTGTTAATCCTGAGATTTGCAAACCTCTGACGTGTAAGAATGCCCACAATTAAATGCTTTCTCTTATAATAGTTGCCTTGGTTATGGTGTCTCTTCACAGCAATTGAACAGTGACTAAAACATGTACCATGTGATATTTGAATTGGACTCACTTTCATTGAGTTCAGGTGTTAGTTTCTATGTGGAATAATGAATCACAATCTTTTCAGCCTTGTCTAAAATGAGATATGTGTACAAAGGGAGAGAAATGCAAAAATAAATAAGTAGTCACTAATCTATATTTAGTGAGCATGTTAGACCCAGTGTGGGGAAGGAGAGAATCCAGTCCATACCAAAAGAAGTAATGAACTGAGCTAAAGACACTCAGGCAAAATGTGAAAAACAGATGTCTAGACATCAGCACACCTGGCTTCTTGCTCTCTTTATTTGTCACTTGTCACAAGTAAACCACTAAAATATAAATTAAGATTTCTCCTTTAGCCCAGATCAAGAAGAATTAAGAGAGCAATTTACTAAGACTTGAATGCGCTGGAAGTTAAGTGAGGGGAATAATAGGCTATTTGCAACGTAAACAAAGGAAACTGATGAGTCTGGGCTAATGTGGTCCCAGGTAACAAGTGTCCATGTTGAAGTAAATTAAGAAAGGGCCAAACAATGTTTTTGTGTTGCAGAGGTTCTAAACAGCTGTGATATGGACTTTGGACTAATGAAATCAAACATTAGTACTCAAACCAAGTGGTACCGTTTTTAAAACTTCAAGAGTTTTAATATGTTGTCAGAGATGGAGAGTCTCATGACAATGTAGACAGTTGAAAACTTTGCCTGTGAGTTGGCAGATTACTGGATACTGGATTAGAACTCAATCTAGCAAGGAAGCTGGACTTCAGTGCCAAGAGTGAGTCACCTAGGACAGAGAAAAGTATCATCTCCCAAGTAATATTAGTGATCAGTAAGAGCAATTAACAGCTGATTCCAAGTCCACTCGACAGTACAGTTGAGAAGGTGGACATGCCTGTCAAGGAGGACTAACCTTCAGAATAGGTTTGATGCTGAAAATGGCAGTTAAATATGACATATAGTAAGGGACTGGAGAAGAGAAAGACAGTAAATCGGATACTATTTAGTTAAAGAAGGGATAAAAAGGAAACTGATTCTGAGCCTGGATGTAGTTGCACATACCTTTAATTCCAGCACTAGAGAGGCAGAGACAAGGGGATCTCTATGAGTTCAAGACCACCCTGGTCTGCAATGCAAGTTCCAGAACAGCCAGAGCAAAACAGAGAAACCCTGTTTCGAAAAAAAGAAAGAAAAGAAAAAGGAAGGAAGGGAGGGAGGGAGGGAGAAAGGGAGAGAGAGAGAGAGACAAAGAAAGGGTAACTGATTTGCAATGGCTACATTGTCTACTCCATTAATATGACAAAATTTGGCAATGTTCAGTGTTTCTCTAAACTCAGTCCACAAACAGACGCTATTCTTCAACCATTCCTCTCATAGGTCTGTTTTGACTCCTATTTGTCGGGACTACAAAAAATTCTGGAGGGTCTCTTTTCTATAAAAATTCCAGAATAATCTAACCAAGTTATTGTGATACTTCACATTGCACTGAAGTTGAAGAGTGTGAATTAAATATCTAGTATAATAAGAAGTGAACTGCAGACACTTGACAAGAGTGGGTAAACGTGTTTGTTGATGCTGTGGCATCAGCCAAAGCCTGGTATTCTTTTTTTTTTGTAGGCATTAATTTTCTTTTTTAAAAAATATTTTTATTTACATTTTTTAAGTACCAACCACAGTTTCTCTTCCTTCTCCTCCTCCATGTTCCAGCTTTCCCCCTCGAAAAGAGGGCGTCAACATAGTTAGCCTTGCATTCCTATGGGCTTTAAGCTGTGTGATGAAGTAATGCCTATAAAGTTAAAATGCAAATGTGGTACTAGTAGCCTTTGTGTTCGCAAACACTGCAAAATAGGAAGGACAATAAACACCCAAATTAACAGCCAATATGCAATGTAGCCAGATAAGCCATAAACATGATAACAATAAACTTTAGAAATAAACTGAAGAGTATTTGGTGGCTTATTAATACAAATCTACAATAAAAACGGTGGCTACAAAAAAATTCATAACAATTCTGAAATAAAGTTAGAAATTATACTGTTTTAGAGAAATGGCAATAGTAAGTTCTTCTCATCAATGAAGCTTTGTTGGCAGTAAATGAAGATCACTGTAAAATCTATAACTGGTTGAAATGCAGAGGACAACAGACCACGGGGCGCTCATCTCTATTTGTTATATCTACAACACAATCCCTGTGCCTTAGGCTCAGAGAACCTCACAGAAGAGGGGAAAGACAAGGATGTCTGCTGTAACCTAGCATCTTGTGTACATGACAAGAAAAATACATCTATGACATCTCAACAATACAGTCACCTTTATAAGATCTGTACCAGGAAAACCCTTGCTAACAGACCAGTGGTGATGTGCTAAGTCTCATTGGGCCTTGAGACTATATTTCTATAATTAAGAACTATAGAAAATGATGACGGCTAGAAGGGGAATATCAGTCTTCTTCAGAGACAAGCCCTTGGCAATTTCCAAACCCTAAACAACTACACATGCACACAGCAGCTCAGAGGTAAATAGTTTCAGGATGTGTGTGTGTGTGTGTGTGTGTGTGTGTGTGTGTGTGTGTGTGTGTGAGAGAGAGAGAGAGAGAGAGAGAGAGAGAGAGAGAGAGAGATTTTAATAAGCAGTCATAGTTTGTGGAGGCGGGGAAGGATTAGTCAGGATGTGAGTTGAGTAGCAGGAGGGAAAGAAGTAAAATAACACGGACTAGCATGCTCATGTAGACATTCTCAGACTATTCTTCAGAAGTTTAAAAAGTAGTAACTTACTTTGAAACTAAACAGGTTAAACTTAAGGTTTATAAGTGAAACAAATTTTGCAAAAGTGAAGAAAGAAATAACTTCAACAATAATATTTTGTGTTATAGAACATTAAAATTAAAGAAATTTTAGAATTGGAGACTTTCATCTAGCCAAGAATTCTTTTCTGGATGGAAATTCTGGCTAGTAGTGATATAGTCACTGAGATTCTAGATACGTTTCCAGTCTGTTGTGTATCTGAGCTGTTTTTCACATTCTTTTTGGCAATTTACATAGAAAAGAAGGAGACGTGTAGGAGTCATAAATAAGGAACATTTATGCACATTAACTTTGATGCCCTAACAGCTTTACACCTTCTTGTAGTATATAAGACTTTCGTGTTTGCCTGACTTGGCCCCACATTCTATTTATGCTCTTTCACGACCCAAAGGCCATTTCTACCTTGGTCTCATTTCTTCCATCTAATTTTTTCAGAAAATGCAATTTCTTCATGTCAATGACCAAATGATCTTAGTCATTTAGATCTCTAAATGACTGTATTAGAGTCCACTATACCACACTAAAACTGGGGTGAGGACATGATGATTTTTTTTTTTTTTTTTTGCTGGTGGAATAAAGAGTTCCTTACCCATACCTATTGATAGTCATCAAATCCAAATGACTCATACATTAGTAAATCTTAGTTCCCTACATACATATTATGGTATAGTTTGTTTTACCAGAAAACAATCCATTTCTTAGTTTTAAAACATATTAGCAAATAAAGAGTTAATAGTACAGGGCATGCTGTGTGGATTTATCCTAAATTTGAAACTCATTATTAGCTTATTTAGACACTGAGTCTTTTAATAATTCATGGCTGCTATTTTAGATGTATGGCATATCCATGAAGCTTTGCAGGAAAAAAAAACATAGTGCAGTAATATTTTAAACCAATAAATGAAAGTGCATTTTTCTCTTGCTGAAAACATATATCTAGTTGACATTATTTTTCTTATGTTCATCCATATGGTTGAGGCATAAGTAAGTTTTTAAAACTAATGTGAGTTAGTACTATATTTTAGCTTAAATTTGTTTTATTGTGACTGAAAGTTACATTTATCTTAACAGAGGCAAAGCTCGACCAATTCTTCACAAAGGGCCCTTTTTGCATTTTATATTTATTATATCATTATTGATAGTCATAAGAAGGAAAACACATTACACCTTCTGTTGTCTCCATAAACTGTCATTCCATACTGTTCATTTAAAATGGATAGATTTTTGTTCACCTCGAGCATAGAATTTGGCTCTAGGTCACTGAAACAGCTTGAAAAATTACCTCCAGAATGTCTAAATTAACAAAGTAACTTCATTGTATGTATCAGCAATGATTCATCATTTTACACACTTTGAGCGATATGGTTCATTTACCATTGAAGTTCATTGTATGACAAGTACCATATGATATATTTTGAGAAATAAACTTTTTAATTGAAGTTTATAAAAAGGGCATTCAAGGCACATAAAAAGTTACTTTATTTTTTAATCATTCTAGTGCATTTTTAGAAACAGTGTACATAAAATTTGCCTGAAAAATCAAATGATTGTTTTTCCTCACCCATAGCAATCTTCTTCCTGCCTGTTATCAGTACAACAGAGGAAGGAGAGGATCTTAATAAAGGGGTGGGAAGGGGGAAGAAGAGCAGAAGGAAGAGGAAGGAGAGAAGGAAGGGAGAATGGAACAGAGACCCATTGGGAGTTATGAGCTGAGGAGTTAAAACAAAAGAAATATAAAACAGAAGCCACTGACCTCAGTGATTTTGACTGCAACAAGCTCTAAACAGAGAACCCCCAAGAGATCTGTCACACAGGACCCATGGAGGCACTGAAGGCCTGTTGTGTTGCTGGCCAGGGGCAATGTGTTTTTCAGTGACTAACGGCAGAAAGATGAAGTTACAATGGAAAGTCAGATTCACATTTTGTTGCCTGAAACAAAAATGCATTTTGACACACTTGACTAATTCACATGCAAAATGAAAATGACAAATTGGTAAGATTAAAATTCCCTGCCATGGATGTGTGAAGAAAACTAAACAAGGCCATCATTACGGGTAATGTATGTATAGAATGTATTATACACAATCCTTTAGTTTTCTACTTTGCAAATTAGCTTCTTACCTGGTCTCGACAGTTTTGTAATGGGAATATAACTGCTTCAGTGATTTTCTGTAACCACTCATTACTCACGTCCCCCTGTTTGAAACAGATTTTCTTGGCAGAATTGTAGAAATTCACTTGATGCTGTTTGTATCCATTCACAAGTCACCATTTCAGTCAGGAAGAAATGCATTTGAATGAAAATTCATTTGAAATATCAAAACAAGAAATTAGTCTGCAATAACCTGTATAAAAATTTAGGAAGGTTGAAAATAGTATCTACTATTCAATACAAAGTCAAATGTATGGAGGGAGGCTTTATGATTGCAGAAACCATTATAGAAATAATTAAAGAATTGTTTTTACTGTTTTATTTATGTGTATGCATGCATGATTCTGTGTAGTGTAATATGTAGGCATACCCCCAAAGGCATAAGAAGGCATCAGGTTCCCTGGAGCTGGAGTTACAGAAAGTTATTTAGTACTTGGCATGGGTGCTGGAAACTGAACTTGGGTCCCCTGCAAAAGGAGTAAGCACTTCTAAACGCTAAGATTTTAAATTAAGAGGAAAAAAAGAAATTGCAATATACAAACACTAGGAATCAAATGCAGAAACGAGTCCTGGTCCATCACAGTGAAAAGAATATTATACAAAATATATTAAACAGCTTAGATGAAAGTCAATAATTCCTTTAGGGACTGATTTAAACAGAAAACTTCAACTTACACATCAAAAAAGAAGTAAATTAAAATGTTTCGTGTCATTTAAAATTCATATTGTATTAAAACTATATAAAGTAAACTTCAACATCAAATTAGTTTAACGGTAAACTTACCAGACACTTGAAAACACATAATGTACATTTTACATAGTCATTTCCAGAAAGTAGACTCAGATGTCACACTTCTAAAAGATCCTATGACTCTAGAATATTTCCAAAACAGAACACATTACAAGAAAGTCTCAAACCATTATCTTTCATGAATATATGAAATGTCACTAAAAATTAGTAAATGTAATGATTTAGTTAATAAAATCAACAATTGCAATTACAACATAAAACTTGTAAACTTGTTTCAACACTGGAAAATCAATCAGTGAATTTGATCAGATTGACACACTAGAAAAACTGGGTAATTGTCCCATAGACACAGAAAAAGTATAAGGCAAAAAGATGGTTCTATTTACATGGAAAACTCAGAACTAACTTTAATAGAAAATAAAATATTTAACTTACTGGAGTACCAATATGGGCATCCCATAATTTATGATATTTTAATTTAAGCAATTAGAGACAGAATAATTTTTTTCTAAGACCTAGAATGAAACAAAGAGATCCTTCTTTCTCTACTTCTCCTAATAACATGATTAAATAATGCAAAAAGACAAGAAAAATAAGTAAAACTATGTATACCAGAAAGGAAGAGACATGACTTTTCTACGTAGAAAATTCCAATGAATCCAGACTCTCACAATGTCTTCATACCTACTGTATAAATCTATCTGGTCATATTCATAATTTATATGTAAAAACTTTAAACAAATAATAGAATAATTAAAGTTAATAAATTGAGAGAAAACTCAAGTTGACAAAAACAAAAATTTAAAAAAAACTCTAACTAGAAAAATGATCAACAGTCAAACAACAATGAATTAATAATGTAGGAAAGACAATTTTTTAGTATGTGATGCTAAGAAATTTGACTATTGCCTTACACTGTGTAGAAACTAACTTGGAACACATGGCATATGATGTAAGATTTCAAATTAAATAAAGAAAAAGCAAAGAAAAAATTTATAATATTGGTCTTAACAGTAAGTTTGGTATAGAACATTTCTTTACACTCTGTGGATGTTTGTCAGTGTGATTGATTTAACACAAAGAGCTAAACAGCTGATAGCTAGGCAGAATTTTTAAAGCTGAGAGAATGCTTGGAAGAAGTACAGAATCTCAGGAGTCATCATCCAGAAGTAGAAGACATCATGGAAAGTACATAAATGAGGCAAATGGGCCTAAGTGCTTCCCATAGATGAATAGAAATGGGTTAATTCAAGTTATAAGAGCTAGCTAAAAACAAGCCTAAGCTCTTGGCAGGCCATTCATAAGAAGTCTCCACACAGAGAAACAAGTATATGTAATAATTACTCAGCATCATATTTTACCTGAAAAAATTCAAACCACAGCAACATCATCTTACAAGTAATGTGGTGGATGTTGTTATATATATATGTGTGTGTATGTGTGTGTGTGTGTGTTGTTGACAGTATAGAGAAAAGAGAACTCCACAGAATGACAGAATGTTAGTAGAAAAGTGACATTGTACAGACATCTTGGCAAACAGTAAAGAGATTCTTAAAAACAACTGCAGTATGAGCTAATAATTTCCTTTTTGCATGTTTATCGAAAGGACATGAAATTTCCATCTTTCATTCCTGTTCCACCTTAAGACTAAGATAAGTAAAGTCACTATCTGATAAGCACCTGTACCTCTTTCTCACTGTAGTCTATCTAATTTTTGTTTTTGTTTATTTATGTATTTTTATTTATTTATTTGGCAACAGCCAAGATGTGATAACAACCCAGGTATCCATGGTAACAACCTAGTGTAGACTCTAAACAGAAACTGTAGTATATAAATAGACTGAAATATTGCTCAGCCCTAAAAGAAAAAAATCTCATCATTTGTGTCACATAGATGAACCTGGAGAACGTTTGACTGAGGTAAATTAATGTGTCATTATTGGGTCATTGATGGGACAGCCAGGGATGTCATATAGAAAAAACCATATCTTGAAAAGCCAAAGGAAAAAAAAAGAAAGCCTGAAGTGAGAGTCTCATTATAATGGAGCAGTTTGGATGGTTAGATGACTACTTCCAAAGCAATACTGAAGGCTGGGAAAGGGCTGAACTGTGGAGCACTTACCAAACATGTGGTGAGGCCCAGGCTCCACCCCTAGTATCCAAACCTGTTGGGAGCCAAAGCCAATTTAGCCATATTTTATAAGTTAGGTCCTATAGCTAGTCAGCAGTCCTTACCCCAGATAGTCATTTGCCAGAAGGCTATGTCCCTATTGTTTGTAGCTAATCCATGACTCCTGTTAGTCTGGCTTGACTCCTTCAGCTCAGCAGGTGACACCCTTTAGATCCTCAACAGATAACAGATAGATTTCCATATTCTCCCTCAAAGGCTTGCCACATTCCTTTGTATTTCCCACCCCCCTTCCTCCCAGC
>PVIH01000861.1:246410-287568 GCA_004025045.1 Sigmodon hispidus | reverse complement strand
AGGAGGAGGAGGAGGAGGAGGAGGTCATGTAGTTTGTTAATCCCTCCAGCCAAGCAATGAAAACTACCATCTAAATTGAAGTCAATTAAGCAAGCTTCATTTACTATGCATAGGACTGACTCTCCAAAGTGGGATTTCAGAGTACAGTGTGGGTTAACTCTTAAGGCCTACTGGGGATTTTGTAACATAAGAATTTTGCAAGGAAATTTTACAGAAGCAGACAGCAGATTGGATTCTTTGACAGATCATCTTGGCAGAAAATCTCAAAGTTTGTTTACAGAACACTTTATTTTACCACAATGGGGTACAAGTGAATCAAACTTGAATTTTGCACCAAAGAGAAACAACTTATTCTAACATGGTAACAAAACAGTTTTTTACCCTAAGCTGGTCTACCAGTTTCCCTTCTTTTGGTTTTGCTGGTGTGACATCATTTACCCCTCCTTTGTCATGGGTGTAGTTAACCTCCTTAGGTTGAAGTTTTCCTTCTAGAATCTTCTATATGGCTGGATTTGTAGATAGATATTTTTAAATTTGACTTTATCATGGAATTTCTTATTTTCATCATTTAATGATGATTGGAAGTTTTGCCTGATACAGTGGTCTGGGCTGGCATCTGTGGTTTCTTATGGTCTGAGGCACATGTGTCCAGGCATTTCTGGCTTTTGGAGTCTCTGTTGAGAAGTCGGGTATAATTTTCCTTAGAAGGTCATTTATTTTGTTAAAAATAAGTATTCTTCATATTTTGTGAAAAAAAATCACAAGGTCCAACAAGAAATGTTAACTTTAATAAAGTTAAAGTACTTTTTAAAATGAAAGTTAAAAATGCTCTTTTTTTTTTTTAGATGAAAAAGGAGCATAAATTGGTTCTGTTCTAAAGTAATGGAAATAGACAAATGAGGACAAAATTAGAAGGTAAAACATTCTGTAAAAAAAAAGGTGTGAAAGGTGGGCCTGGTGGCACACACCTTTGATCTCAGAGTTCTAGAAGCTGTAAGGTCAGTAAGGCAGACTTGGTGCTGGAATGTAGCTCAGAGTTCTGCATCTGGATCTGCAAGGCCTCTGGGCCTGGCTCAGGCTTCTGCAACCTCAAAGCCCATCTCAAAGTGATAAACTTCCTACAACAAGGCCACACCTACTTCAATATGACAATCTTTTCAAATAGTGCTACTCCCTAAGAGATTATGGAGGGCATTTTCATCCAAACACCACACAGAGAAAGGTTTTTTGTTTAGCCTTGGCTGTCCTGGAACTCAATCTGTAGATCAGGCTGGCTTCAAACTCAAAAGATCTGCCTGCCTCTGCCTCATTCCTGCTGGGATTAAAGGCATGTGCAACCATGCCTGGTTTAGTAGTTCAGGTTTTAAATTAAGGTCTTTTTTCTATTTTGAATTAAGTTTTGTGGAGGGTTAGAGATAGGATCTAACTTCATTCTTTTTCAGGTGGATATGCATTTTTGCCAGTATTATTTGTTAAACAGGCCTTTCTTCACTGTATCTTTATTACCTTTGTCAAAATTTAGGTGGTCATAGCTATTCGGTTTCCAAGTCCTTTATTCTGTTTCATTGATCTACATTTCCATTTTGTGCCAGTACCATATTGTCTTGGTCATTTAGTAGCATTTTTGCTACTTAGAATTGTATGGCTATCTGTGGTCTTTAATGTTTCCATATGAATTTTAGAATTTCTTTTTTTTAAGTTATGTGAAAAGTATCATTTCAATTGTGATAGCTGTACCAGTATCTGTTACAGAATATATTCATTTGGGTACATGCCTAGAAATGGTACAGCATTGAATCTGTAGATTACCTTGGTAACACTGTCATCTCACAACAGTAATTCTGCTGGTCAGGAAGCATGGAGAGTCTTCCATTATCTACTGCTCCCTTCAGTTTGTTTAATGTCTTAAGGTTTTCACTGAAGAGGTCTTTCAACCCCTTTGGTTAGGTTCATTCTTAAGTATTTTTTTCATATGTTTCATTAGTATTTTTAGGTGTATGGGTGTTCTGTCTGCATGTTTGTCTGTTCACCACCTGTGTGTCTATTGCTCAGAGGCCTGAAAACGGGCTCTATGCCTCTGGAACTGGAGTTACTTATGTGTAGCAGGCTTTCTTTGGGGCTATTAGCTAGCTTCCAAATTATGACAGGAGACTTATTACTAGTTATGAATTCACAGCCTTATCTTATGCTTGTCCCACTAACTCAGAAAATGTAAATTAACCTGTTTCTCTTCATCTACTTTTACCTTGGAGTGTTTTACCTTTCTTTCATTCTGTAAGTCCTACTCTATGTCTGTCTGTCTGTCAGTTGCCTGGCCAGCTGACTCCAGGTCTCTGGCTCTCTTTCTCTTTTTTTCTTTCTCTTGAGCCTAAATTCCTCCTTCTATCTATTCTCTTTACCCACCAGCCCTGCCTGTCCCTCCTCTGCCTAGCTATTAGCAGTTCAGCTTTTTATTAGACAAGTCAGGTACCTTAGGCATGGTAAAACAGCAACACATCTTTACATAGTTAAACAAATGCAACATAAACAAATATAACACACCTTTACACGGTTAAAGTAATATTCCACAACAGTTGTGAGCCACCACATGTCTACTGGGCATTGAACTAGGCTCCTCTGGAAGAGCAGCTAAGTGTTCTTAACCACTGAGCTATGTATCTCTCTAGCTATTGCTCTCCCTGCTCCCCAGATATTTTGTATATTGTTTTTGCTTCCTGCTAATTTACTGGATGAATTTAACAGATATACAAAGTTTTTTTATTGGAATAATTATGGATGTTTAGGTATAGAATGGAGGTCATCTTCAAATAGAGTAACTTGACTTTTTCCTTTCCTATTTGTATCTCTTTTATATTCTTTTATCTTATTCCTCTAGCTAAGACTTTAAACACTATGTTAAATGAAAGTAGAAATAATGCACACCTTTGTATAATTCCAGATATTAGGAAATGCTGTCAGTTTTTTCCTATTTAGTATAATATTGGTTATATAATTTGTCTCATACATCTCTCTTCATATATATACAAAAACATATATACATTATTGTATTGCGGTATGTTCAGTCTGTTTCTAATTTCTTCAGGACTTATATCATGAAAGTATTTTTTGTTAACTTGACACAAGCTTGGTTCATCTGGGAAGAGGGAAGGGACTTCAGTTGAGAAAAGAACAATTACTTCTCACCATAAACTCTTCTGTATTATTAGATCTATTATATATATTATGTATAATATTTTATATATATAAACATACTTCAAAACCAAAGCAGAAACTTATTTAGGTGTGAAAGATAACCTTTAACTTGAGAGCATGACTAGATGTTTTCTCTTTTTATTGTTGTTGAAATAAAAATTATTACTACAAGTCGTCTTTAGCTATTTAAACAGAATTTAGAGTAATGCCCAAAGCATATGTGTGTATAATAGGTACAAATTGAGTGATTATGGAAATATTATCATCATCATAGAACTAAAAGACTGGTGATTTACTACACCCTTATAATACTCTTAATGACATAGATCAAACTCTTCAACTCATTCTCATAGTTTTATATGTTTAACATGTTGAATTTGAGGTAAACAATTAGCTAAGGGTCAACATTCCCACTGTTACTGACTGATGAGTATCAGTGACATTACATAACCCCCACAACAAAGAAAATGTATCCTTACAAGAAATGCAACACAATCTTTTATATTTTATGGATTTTTGTATTATCTTATTTACTCCAAATTCTTCCGAAAATAGGCCATTATTGGTATTAACACTCAACCAAAGGCTCATTATTTAATACAAAGTATATATTTCTGTAATTTAAGGTACAGTTTATAATTATATTTTGTAATTATCTTCCAAAAGTATAAATGTTCTAATAAAAAAGATGATGGAAAAATAATTAAAAGTAATTACAGACCACAACTTGTATGGGTCTGTGTTTGTTTTGTTTTGATGGGTTTTTGTTGTTGTTGTTGTTCTTCTTATAAATTGAGTCTGGACTTTGTCATTTTGTAAAACTGATGTATCCATATTTTTTTTTTGGTTTGGTTAGGGTAGACAAAGAATTAAGATATGGGAAAATTTGTGGTTGAATCTTGGCATCTCTGTTTCATACTTTCAGAATGCCCTATGTGAGTGTGTGAGTAAAGATTCTTGAAGCTGCCATTGTGTTCAAGCATATCAGAAATTAAGACACCAGGACATGTTCTCCCTTGTGTGCACTAAGGAAGAAGGGTCTGCATCTTCAATAAGTACTTATCGCTCTTCCGGTCTCTTTGGCCTCGGTGGCAGAAGCAAGATGACGAAAGGAACGTCATCTTTTGGAAAGCGTCGCAATAAGACACACATGTTGTGCCGCCGCTGTGGCTCTAAAGCCTACCACCTTCAGAAGTCGACCTGTGGCAAATGTAGATACCCTGCCAAGCGCAAGAGAAAGTATAACTGGCGTGCCAAGGCTAGGAGACGAAACACGACCAGGACTGGGCAGATGAGGCACCTAAAAATTGTCTATCGGAGATTCAGACATGGATTCCCTGAAGGGACAACACCTAAACCCAAGAGAGCAGCTGTTGCAGCATCCAGTTCATCTTGAGGATATCGATCAGTCATAAAATAAATGTTCTGGTTTCAAAAAACAAAACAACAAAAAAAAAGAAGTACTTATCAACCCATCTGCACTGTAGTTTTGAACTTTGCTTTCTTAGAGAATCATGGGAAGAAATATTCTAAGAAGGAGATCCCAGCCACTATGGGAGGTCAAAGGATTGTTTTCTTTTAAATATCATTCACTTAATAACTATTCCTAAGAATCTTAAAACCCTACAATACAGAATTCAAGAGACTGCTCCCCACATTTGGACAGCCCACCCCATCACTGAATATTTGCTTTTCTAAATAAACTGTTCAACTTATGTTACTTGTCTTGATTTTTTTTCTTTCTCTCAAAGACAAATACTCAAGGACCCCATAATGTAGTGTTTTCCTAACCTTCCTATTGGTGTAACCTTTTAGTATAGTTCTTTGTCTACCCAGCTCCTAATAGAACTTTTAATAGCCACATAGTACACTTCAGTATGTATAGAACATAAGTTACTACAATTCTTACCTTATTGTTGGGGTTTTAGGCTTTCCTTGGGACCACCAGTCAGCTCCCAAATAACAACAATGAGACTGAATATTAATTATAAATGCTCAGCCAATAGTTTAGGCTTGTTATTATCTAACTCTTACAATTTAAATTAACTCCTACTTCTTATCTACATTCCATCAATGTGCTCAGTACCTTTTCTCAGTACCACGTGCTCATCTTGCTTCTGAGTCTGCTGCAACTCCAGTGACCCCCACCCTTCTTCTCAGTATCCTCTCTATTTGACTTTCCTGTCTAACCTCTTTCCTGCCTACCTACCTAGCTCCTGGCTAGTTGGTTCTGTATTAAACCAATGAGAGTGATACACATTCCCAGTGTACAAAAGGATTATTCCATAGCAGTTTCTCATGTTGTGGTGAACCCCCCCAAACATAGAATTATTTTCATTGCTATTTCATAACTGTAATTTTGCTATTGTTATGAATTATAATATAAATATCAGATATGTAGGACATTTGATATGCAACCCCTTTGAAAGGGTTGTTTGATTTCCCAGAGGGGTTGAGAACCACTGCAACAGTTTCGCTAATTAGTTTACAAGAATACAAGAGCCTATCTTATAAAAACAAACCTAAAATAAGTTGATTTTGGATTCTTCTAGATTTCAAACAACCTGGGAGCAATATTTAGATTGACTTCCTCTACATTTCTGTTTTGTTCATAAAATTATTGTTTAAAGGAGTAAGTGTAACTTGTTTATGTAGCTGTTTTACAGTTGATTTGGAGGCTGGAAAGATGGTTTAGCAATGTAGTACTTACTACTTTTTCAGAGGATCTGCATTTGGTTTGGGGCAGCTCAAGCTGGCAAACGTTAACTCCAACTCTAGGAGGAGGCCCTCTTCTGGCCTCTGCCAGTTCTCAAAAATACACATATATGTGGGAACACCCCCCCCCCCAAAAAAAACCCACCTGAAACAAAACCTTTACAGTAACTTCAGAAAGGTTCAGTTAGATTCAGAAACAACTGCCCATTACAAATTGTCTCACCTTAACTATCAAATTGTAAGAGTTAGCAGGAGCAACTCTCCTGCAAGACAGTGAAAAGGTAAAAGAATATCAAGGAACACATACTTTTCTGTATTACTTGTATTAAGACAAGTATGTAAAATCACTTAGTTTTGAAGTGAAATATATGTTTGGCAGTATAAGTTCATTAGCTTTGAATACTGGCTATGATACTTGTGAGAGCTGGGTGAATCTGATTGGCTTAGCCAAATCTTCCCTACCTTTATGGTGACTTGTTTATATAAATCTAGGAAGGCTAACTTAACGCGGTTTCTGGCACACAGCAGGCACTCAGTATTGCCTCTATCATTAACTGTAAGGCAAGTTAGCAATTTAGGGATAGTCTGAGCAGGAATATGAGTCAGGCATTGTAATAGATTAACGAAGCCTCACAGTTAGAACCGGCACACATTATTTTGGATTACTCTACACTTTATGGGCCGCCAGTTTCAAAACCCAACAAAGAATCGGAATTTTAACTTAAAAGATTCTCTAATGTATAGCGTTCCTAGTCCTTTCGGGGTGAAAGCGAACATTTTTCGTTCCGAACGTGGTCCCGAAGCCCAAGAACACGATCTCACAAGAAAACCGATGACATTCCAGAAATTAACCGAGCTCAGCTTCCGGAAAGTTTGAAAACCGGAAGCGAGAGTTCATAGTCTGCAGACGCTGCAGCGCGACAGGGGCGGGGCGAGGCCGTAAAGCAACGCTGTCAGGGCGTCCTTGCAAGACCGTGGGTCATGGCTGGTGTGGTGCGGGGCAGCGGGACCAGCCTGGACCTGCTCCGGTCGCTGCCGCGAGTGAGCCTGAACAACCTGAAGCCCAACCCGAACTCTCGAAAACGGGTAAGCGGATGGCGGCGCTGCGGGGAGTGCTGAGGCCCCATCACCCGGGGGTGGAGGACCGGCTGGCCCTTCCCGCGTGCGCCCAGCATTATTAACAAGGCTGAAGCTTAAAAGCACAGAGATGGAAGTATGCAGAGAGACACCCTCGGGAGCTGCAGGGCGAGTCATCCAAAGTTGCTTCTAAATTGAAGTCCTTTAGCAAAGTGCCTATCATAGTATAGATTCCAATTGACTTTTGACTTTAGCTGCCTATGTCCAGCCCACGGCCTATAGAAGTGTTAAAAATGTTGTCTCTCACCTCTTAATGTAATTCAATTTATTGGGATTTTTTCTTTTCTTTTTTTTTTGGGGGGGGGTTTAATTAGCCAACTTTTTATTTTAAGCTGCGGCTGTCCTATGTTCCCGTGGTCTGCTCTGTAACTGAGGCCCAGCTTAAAGGGAAGGACTTTTAAAGGCAGGTCACAATTCATTTCTGTACTTACTACCTGAGGTACTGCCTCACTCCTTCCTTATTCGTAGGGAGTTCATATAAATCAAAGCAAGCGGTTAATCAATTTTACAACAGTTTTTTAATTTTGGGAAGGGGAATAAGGAGTCGGAGTTGCCAGGAGCTTATCTTTTAAAAATTTAGAATGGGTGCATAGTACAAAATGGAGTTTTCCTTAGCTATATGTGATGTAATTACATATTTAAGATTAATTAAAAAATAAAACCAAATATCGCTCAAGCTTCATCTTGGATACTTAGTTCTAGGTTTTATTTTTTCGTGCCAGCCGCTTTTCTGCTGAGGACTGAATTTAGGCCCTTGCTTTCCTTAGTCAAGCACACTGCCACTGAGCCTAACTCCCAACCCCTTTCCTGCTTTTAAATGCTTTATCCAGAGTCAGAGTCTAAGTAAATTGGAGATGCTGGCCTAACATGTTGTGTGGCTCAGACAGGTCTTGAACTTTGGAATCTTCCTACCTCAGCTTCCCAAGTAGCTGTCACTACAGGTTATCGCCCGGGTCTACCTTATTGGAGAGCTTGTTTCTCCCATTGGATTCTTTTTTTTTTTTTTTTTTTTTTAAATTTTAAAAAGATTTTCCTTTATTTAAACACATTTACAGCATGCAGGTTAACTTAAAATTATATGGCGTCATCCCAAACCAATTGTGTTTGAGTGTAACTCTAAGCACTGAAAATAAGCCAACATATTCCACAGATAGACACAGACTCTCTTCTGTTACCTCAAATCAAACTGAGAGTTGCAAATAAATTTAGATATGCATAGTAGTTAGTTTCCTTAAGTTAGGCAAATAATTTAATTGATCACCATGAATAAATACTACTCTTATTTCACCAAGTTTCTCTTCTGAACCAATTACCAATATCACTTAGAGGAACATTAATATATCCAGTCACAAAAAAGACACTGCAAATTAAAATATTTTCAATATTCTAGATGATAAAAAAATGTTCATTTTGAGTGAATGCTATTATTTAATGACTTATCATAGCAAAAAAGAGCAGTTCAGTTCACTGAAAAGAAATTTATGAAATTCTTAGTATACTTTATGAAAGTTTAAAATTTTAAATAGAAAAGAAACATTAAAAATTTAAAAACCTAACAATGTGTTTTCTTAACAACCTGCTAGTTACAATTCATAATGTGTTACACAGCACCAATACCCATGATACATCTTAAAATTACTGTATTCAGACAAAAGAGAATTTTTCTTTTCCATTATGAAAACTGCCAAAGAAGCAAATTTTCATTTGGAAAGAAATGTCCTTTTGAATGTAATCAGATGTCTCTCGTGGAGACAGTGATGACCACGTCTCCCATTGGATTCTAGCCCACCCTTGGGGCTCTGCCTTGTGTTAACCTTGTATTTTGGTTGCTAGAATTAGCTACCTTGAGAACTATGGCAATGGAATGCAAGGATGTATATATAAGTAGCCAGAGCAGTTCAGTACCTAGCACCTTAACCAGTGCTGGTTGGATGCATAAAGGCATAATAAAGGAAAGTGCTGTGGGGTGAAACACAGTTTCCAGAAATGTATTTGAAGATCTTGAAACTCACTTTTCCTTGTAGGAAAGACGTCCAAGAGATCGGAGAAGAGGTGGGAAATGTGGCAGAGGCCATAAAGGAGAAAGACAGAGAGGAACTCGGCCCCGGCTGGGCTTTGAGGGAGGGCAGACTCCATTTTACATCCGAATTCCAAAATACGGATTTAATGAAGGACATAGGTAAGGGTGTTTTGTTTTTGAAGTACAAATTCCTAATTTTCACCAAGAATTACATAAATGAATAGTTTGGTAGAAACCTTATATGTACTTAGAAGCAAACTTGTATGCAGTACTGTTCCTTGACTTAACCTAGATATTGTGTGTGTGTCTGTGTCTTAGGCAAACATATAAGCCCAGACGTTCTGCTCAGACCAACAAAATGGGGGTGGTAATGCTTGCTGTCATGATTCCTCAGAGGATTAGCAATTTAAAGGGCATATATATCTTTCTATATATTTATATGTATGTTCATATATATATATATATATATATACACATATATGGCATATGTGTAGCTACCCTTTTATTCCACAATCCGTTATTTTGGGTTAAACTTTTGTAAGTTTACTTGTTTGCATGGATGAAGTAAATGTTTAGAGAGTTAAATTGCTTTTAGTGGAACAAAGCATTTATTTTAAATCATCAGGAATTATAAGAGAAAACATAGAACAAAGCTTGATTTGAAGAGGTTATAGGAAGATTACTTGGTGTTTCCTAACTATGATGTTTGTTTTGCAGTTTCAGACATCAGTATCAGCCCTTGAGTCTCAGGAGACTACAGTATCTCATTGACTTAGGTCGGGTTGATCCAACTCAACCTATTGACTTAACCCAGCTTGTCAATGGGCGAGGCGTGACCATCCAACCACTTAAAAGGGATTATGGGGTCCAGCTGGTTGAAGAGGTAACTCTAGATTTGCTTTTTTGTTTGTTTTGTTTGTATTATATAGACACTTTGCCATAATCGTCCTTCCTTATCTGTGAGGGACACATACCATGTATGTGCTTATAGATTGTGTTTTCCTCTTTTCATATAGACATCTAATAATTCATAAGTCAGGCATAGTGGGAGGTTAGTAATAATTTGCTACAGTTGCTAGTAACCTTAACTTATGATTCTTTATTAAATGCAGAACTTCCATCTCTCTGCTTCAGGTACACTGTACTTTCTCTTGGTCATATCCAAATTGTCAGAGTCACTGCTCTTCCACGTAGAGGCCATCATCAAGTAACATAACTTAAGATAACTAGACACTGTTGCAATAGTATGTATGGCAGGCTGCTGGGTGGGTAGCAGATAGTATGAAAATGACATAGAAAGATGTGATTCATGTCAGGGAGGGATGGGGTGGAGCAGCAGGAGACCTCATCATGCTACACAACACGGTTTAAAACCTGAAGTGCACTGGACCTGCACTTTCCAGCTTGCACAGGGTCTTGATTCCTAGCTCTGCAGAACCTGTAACTCAAACTGTGGAAGGCAAAACTGAGGTACTGCTTAATCAACCCTTACCCCTTCTTGGGGCTGGATAGATACATCGACTGTTTATCCAGAGGACCTGGGTTTGAGTCCCAGCAGCCGTATGGTCACTCACAAATATCTATAATTTCAGTCCCAAGAGACCCACCACCCTTTACTGGCCTTGATGGGAACCGCATACACATGGTTCACAGGCATTCATGCAGACAAAACACACATACACATAGAATAAATACAAACATAAAAAAATGCAGTTCATACTAGCCATGGTTACAGAAAGCTGATGTACATTCAGGGCACCCACTCTGTCTTCTGCTTCTGGGATCTGTGCAGCTTTCTCCCTCGTGGTGGTTTTGTTTGTTTGTTTTGTTTTGCCTTAAAAGAATTTTTTTACATTTGTTTTGTTTTGTTTTTGTTTTTCAAGACAAGGTTTCACTGTGTAGCCCTGGCTGTCCCGAAACTCATTCTGTAAAGCAGGCTGGCCTTGAGCTCACAGAGACCTGTCAGCCTCTGCCTCCGAGTGTTGGGATCAAGGCTGTGTCCTACCGCTGCCTCGCTAGATTTCATTATTTTACGTGTGTGAGGGTTTAGTCTGTGCATGCGCACCGTATGTGTCTCTGGTGCCTACAGAGTTCAGAAGAGGACATTAAGTCCCTTAGAACTGGACTTTAGATAGTTGTGAGCCACCATGTAAGCGCTGGAAACCAAACCCCAAACCTCAGAAGAACATCAAGTGCTCTTGACCTCTAAGCCGTCTCTTCAGCCCCAAGCACATCTTTCTGGAATTATTCTTGTTTGAGGCAGGGTTGCTCTGGAACTCACTGTATAGACTAGGTTGGTCCCTGCCTTTGTTTCTTGAGCACTGAGATGACAGGTATGTGCCACCTACCCCATACTTTTTTAAAAAATAGTTTAAGTACATTGCAGGGTGACAAGAGTCTGTCAGTAAGTAGTTCAAGTGTGGCCTGTGCCCTGTTCCCACGTTTAGAAGCACGTTCTATGTTTGCCTTTTCCTGCCCAAAGCATTATTCCTTTTATTTGATGTGTGTGTGAGTGATTTGCCTGCATGTCTCTACCATATGTGCGCCTGGTGCCCATACAAGCTTGGCTTCCCTAGGATTGGAGTTATAGATGCTGAGAGCCACCTCATGCTGTGGTTCTGGTAATGAAATCCTGGCCTTCTGGAACAGCAGCAGTTCCCTTAATGCTGAGCCATCTCCAGCCTCCCAGCTAACTTTTTCTATTTGGTGCACAACTGCACTTTGATTTCTCATTGTCGCCTAAGCCTTGTCAAGGTGGTACTTCGTTATAGCTTCAATATGATAGTCTTTGCTCTTAAAGTTACATAATACTTATGGAAAAGAGGAGTTAGTTAAATCCCATTTCAGCTTCAGTAGGAAGTTTTGCTATTGATTGACCCAACAGTTCATAAAGCAGATTAGCTACGTAGTTGAATAGTAGCTTAATGTCCACTAGAGGGAAGCATATATCCAGGGAAGAACCTTTTAAAGTCCTCTGAAAATGGGAACCAACAGATAAGAGCTTTCCAGGTCTCCTTCATCATCTGATGCGGCAGATCACACCTGAGATCTCAGCACTTAAAAGGCTGAGGCTGGAGGAGTGTTGTAAGTACGAGGCTACCTTGAGCTACATAGTGAATTCTAGGTGAGCCTTGGCTACACTATAAAACTCTGTCTTAAAGAAAAAAACAAAACAAACAAACCCTAATAAATCAAACAGTTAAGTTTATTTGGAAAAGCAATTCCAAAGACATGATTGAGCCTCAGTATTCTACTATGGATATGTAAAGAAAAACATGAACTTCATAGAAAAATTCATGACCCCGGCAGTATTTAAATTTCATGTTTCAATATGCTTTAGATGTGTGTGTGTATTATGCTAACGGATGTTATACTGAAAATTCTATGGTGGGGCAATGGTTGAATAAATGCAGTCACACACAGCTTGTACATTGTTTGCCTTCTCTGAGTTTAGATTTGCAAGTAAATAGTGGTTAAGATGCTGTGATTAGTAAGCACAGAATTATTTGGGAATATATATTCTCAAGGAAATTAAAAGAAACCTGATTTGTAGACCTTCCTAAAAATACAGTTTATTATACTTAAAATACTAGAACCAACACCAGAGCTTGAATAGTGAGGTAGTTCAGCAGCCATTTTATTTGTTTGTTTGTTTGTTTATTTGAGACAGGGGTTAGGGGAGAGAGCTCTGGCTGTCCTGGAACTCACTTTGTAGATTAGGCTGGCCTCAACTTCACAGATCCATCTGCTTCTGCCTCCTGAGTGCTGTTATTAAAGGTGTGTGCCATTTCTGCCTGGCCTCAGAGCAATAGTTAAAAAAAAAAAAACCCACAAATTAATAGGTCAAGTTCTAAATGGACAGTCTATTCTAAAAATGCACACCATTATCAAATATAAAATGAAATTATATTCTAAAGTTAGTAGAATAGTTAATATAGTATTTTGAAATATATGAAGTGTTCATATCAAAAGGAATCAAGCTGGCAACTAGTTTTAGCCATACTAAAATGGCAAAAGCAGTAGATTTTGGAGCTAGACAAATATTAGCATATCCTGAGTGGCAAGACTTTAAGAAGTGCATTGCTTTATTTTCTAGTGTTAAATATTCTAGGGAAAAATAGATCCCTCCTCCATTTTAGAATGTATAATATAGATGGCAGTGAATATAAAATGGATCCCCTCCCCTTTTTACCCTAAAGACAGTCAGCCCCTTAAGTATTGTCCAATACTTTGTTTTCCAGGCTGTTCCAGACTCTTGCCTCTTCTATGATCTGTTGCTTACTTAGGGATAAGGAAAACTTGCTTTTATTTTATTATTCAAATTTTAAAAGTGTTTGATGTGTTTTACCTGCATGTATGTCTGTACTGAATACTCCATATGTGTCTAATGCCTGGGGAGGCCAGAAAAGGGTGTTGGCATTGGATCCCCTGGAACTGGAGTTACAGACAGTTCTCAGACACCACGTAGGTGCTAGAAATAAAATTGGGATCCTTTGGAAGAGCAGCTAGTACTCTTAACTGCTGAGCCATCTCTAGTCTCAAGCAGATTTGTTTTTAGTCTGTATAATGGAACACAATGTGTGGTTAATAATAGAGATGGGTTGGTAAAATGGCTTCATGGGTAAAGGTCAGTCAGAGCTGTATATAGGTGTTTAATTTCTGGAATCCACATAAAGGTTGAAAGGGAGAACACACACACACACACACACACACACACACACACACACACACACACACTCACACATGGTGGGAGGGGGGCGGAGGGAGCCGGTGCTGGAAATACAACTGCTGACCAATAGAAGGGAGGGCCTTGGGGTTCTATCCTTAACATTGGAAAATGAAAAATTTCAACCCAGGGACTCTGACCAGACTCTGGGTTAGTGTTCTAACTTGTGTCTTGATGAATTACTCACCAGCCCATATGACTCATTGTCCTCATCTGAATGTGGAATAGTAACATCCTGACTAGGATGTTATTGTGTACTTCTAATGTACTATGGGGAAATGGATGCTTCTCTCAGTACCTGCTAAATGGAGAAAGTGGAAATAAGACAGTCATTGATGTATAGTGGACCTCAAAGCCTGGGTAGTTGGAGATAGAATTGCAGGTACTTTGGTGGGGTAAGCACAGCTGAAAACAGATCTTGTGCTGATTTGCCTACAGCTAAGCTACTTATTAACAGGCCTTGTTTTAACTTACAACAGGGTGCTGATACTTTTCAAGCAAAAGTTAATATTGAGGTGCAGTTGGCTTCAGAATTAGCCATTGCTGCAATTGAAAAAAATGGCGGTGTTGTTACTACAGCATTCTATGACCCAAGAAGTCTGGGTAAGTCTATTTCGTGGTCACTTTCTTATCTCATTTTGCCTACTGTCTGCCAGTTTTGTTTTTAGTGCTTCTGTCATGCTCTTAGCTGCCCCCTTTAGGCCTCCTTGAGCACTGCACTGCTGTACACATAACTCCACTGGCATAAATGTACACATAATTAAAACTAAAAAAAAAAATCTTAAAATATTTTCAGAGGGTTGTTAGCTCATCTGAAATGTCTACAACCTTTCCTCTCTCCTTCTCCCCTCTTCTTTCTGTCTTTTTCAAATTATAAACTATTAAAGATGACTTTTTTCAGCCAAACTTTGATAGCTCAGGAGACAAGACCCCCTGCTCTGCAAGTCGGACCTGGGTTTGATCCCCAGGTGGGAGGAGAAGGGCAGCTCCTCACAGTTGTCCTCAGCTCTCCTGTGCAGCATAGTACACATGATGATAAGAAAGTGAAACAATTTATAAAGACTTGTTTCCATTTTCTCACCTTCGCCTGTATAACTAAAAACTTCTTGGGGTTCAGTTCTCATCTCAGTAAAATAATAACTTAACAATGTCTAACGTGGCTGTTATGTAGAGAGCCAGTATTTACTTCTCTTTTCTAAAATTCTTTTTAGAAATTCTGTGCAAGCCTGTTCCATTCTTTCTGAGGGGACAGCCCATTCCAAAGCGGATGCTCCCACCGGAAGCACTGGTGCCATATTACACTGATGCAAAAAACCGGGGGTACCTGGCTGACCCTGCCAAGTTTCCTGAAGCAAGACTTGAACTTGCCATGAAGTATGGCTACGTTCTTCCTGATATCACGAAAGATGAACTCTTCAGAATGCTCAGTGCTCGGAAGGATCCTAGGCAGATTTTTTTTGGACTTGCTCCTGGTTGGGTGGTGAATATGGCAGATAAGAAAGTTCTAAAACCTACAGATGAAAACCTTCTTAAGTATTATAGCTCCTGAACTCCTTTCCAGTAAAGCAGAAGTGTTGAGAACCAGGCGGACTGAAATGAGGCTTCTTTGGGTCTCAAATTCTTGGGGTTGATAGTAGCTGTCAGTGTGGCCAGATCTGAAATTAAGTCACAGGCACCAAAGCTGCACAGAGGAACTGAACCTTTTCAGGTCTATGTCTCAAAAATTCAGATGGTAGCAGTCTTCAGAAAGATGATTTTTTAATAATCACTTAAAATCACCCCCTCCTTTAGTTTTTTGTGTGTTTGTTTTGAGGCAGGATTTTGTGTGGCCCTGGCTGTCGTAGAATTCACTCTGTAGACCAGGCTGGCCCCAAACTCAGAAGTCCACCTCTGCCTCCCAAGAGCTGTGATTAAAGGCTTATGCCACCACTGTCCACCCTAATTTCAACTACTTTATAACATATTTTTACTGTCCATCTTTTCCTGATGTTTTTCTTTCCTGTTTTGTCAGAGTGAAGGGCAAGTATAGAGGATTGATTAGTTCCCTAAGAGCAGATGCTCTCTTTAGAGCTCTGGCTCATTGGATGATGTAGCCCCAGGGAAGTTATGCTACCCTTGGTTAGACAGTGAGTCTCCAACATGGATGAGATGCTCAGAATGTGACTGGAAACTGGTGTGTAGCTACCGAAGAGCCTATCAGCCCTGGACCTAGAGAAAGGAAAGTAGCAAATGAACTAATGGTACATATAGATAAGAAGAAGACCATCTTAAGACATTTAAGTTTAGAAAGCTTACTCAGTGATTATATAAGCCATATAAACAAATAGAAATGGGGATTTTGTTTTAGGTGGTTTTTTTAAGATGGGTGTCTCACTGTTGAAACTGCCTTGAACTCCTGAGCTCTAGCAGGTGGGACTTCTGTGCCCAGCTTAAACTCAGATACTGTAAAAGATTCAGAAGTCAATTTCCTTTTTTCTTAAGAAAGAAATTGTATTTAAATCTTGCAAAAGTTTAATTTACTTTAAGTGATTATAATTTTTGTTTGTATGAAACATCCTTCCCATGGTGTTCTCAGATTCCTGATCTTTTATTTCTCTTGTGTTGGGATTACAGCATGAGCCATCATGCCTGGCTGAACAATTAAACATTGATCTTGAATAATTCATTCTCCCACACTTAAAATGATTCTTAGTTGGTCATCTTAAAATAAAAACCAAAAACTCATGAATTATGCAGTGTATTTTATTTTTTTTAACTGACTTTTATGCCTTGTATTTTGCTGACCTGGGCACTAGTTTATAAAGTGATACATGTGCCTAGAATGTGTTTTAGTTTTTATCCAGGATTGTGGATTTCTTTTTTTAATATTTCTTTTTTTATTTTATTTTAATTGATGTTTCGCCTGCATGTATAACTGTGTAAGGGTGTCAGATCTTAGAATTATAGACAGTTGTGAACTGCCACGTGGATGCTGGGGATCGAATTCAGGTCCTCTGGAAGAATAGTCAGTGCTCTTACCCACTGAGCCATCTCTCCAGCCCTGGATTGTGGATTTTTATTTGGTTCAAACTCTAGTAAGAACCTGGAGCTAAGAAGAATTATTCTTAGACCAAACTCATTGGTTGAATTTGAAATCTATTTTTCCTTGTATTTTTTTATTTTATTAATTTATTTTTTTGTTTGTTGAGACAGGATTTGTCTGTGTAGCCCTGGCTTCCTGAAACTTATTTGTAGACTAGGCTGGCCTCGAACTTAGCAGAGATCCACCTACCTCTGCCTCCCAAGTTCTGGGATTGGAGGCATGCACTACAACCACCGAATCAGTTCTTATAACGTTTATATTTTTAGAGAACTGGCTTTAGTTCTGCTGGTAGCAACTCCAGGTCCCACAGCGGCTTGAGTGAGGTGGACTTCGGGTCTCACGGGTGAAGTGCCAGGCCAGGCACAGTTGGCAGCTGTGTTGGGCAGCTGCTCCCTGGTAACTCCTTTCTGACAATGGGTTCTAAATTGAGCCCGGCGGCAGCAGGCCAGCTTTTCTAGGCAAAGTTAGAAGCTGCTACTTGAAACTTGTGTTTGTAGCTGCTGGCCAGACCCTGGAACAGTCCTCTTTCTTTTGATGAGGCTAGAAGTCTGTGGGAGCTGGGGGTGGAGGGTGAAAAATCTTGTTAAAAGTGATGGATAATTAGGGATGTGGTGGCTCACACCTTTAATCTCAGCAGAGGCAGGCAGATCTGTAAGGTTGAGACCAGCCTCGTCTGCAGAGCAAGTTCCAGGACATCCAGAGCTGCCACACAGAGAAACCCTGTCTTAAAAAACAAACAAAAAAAAAATCCCCAAAAAGTAATAAGAGAACATATCAAACAAGGAGGTTCACGTCTCACTGAACTTCAGCTTAGGTGAACTGATATTAGACAGACAAAAGTACAGAACTCTTCAATTTTACAGTTGCAATGTGGAGTTGTTGTAAAAGGTTTCCCGGGCCGTTTGAGCCGGGAGGTTCAGACCTGCCCCGTGGTGGCTTTTGTCCCCCTAAGAAATGAACCACACGCTTATATTAACTTAATACTGTTTGGCCCATGTCTCAAGCACATTACTAGCTAGCTCTTTCATATTAATTCAACCCATTTCTTGTATTCTATCTGCCACGTGGCCCAGCCCGAGGCTCACCTGGATTTCTTACATGTCTCTTCTTCGGGGTAGGATGGAGACTGACTCCACCCTCCTTCTACCTGTCTGTCCTCTGATTCTCCACCCACTTCTCCGGCGCTCCACATAGGCCAAACCAGTTCCTTTATTTTCAGCATACAGAGAATATTCCCACCACATCGAGTTAAGTGTTTTACATAACTATCAGTAAATTTTGGGGGTTTGGGTTCTTCACCAAGTCCCTTGCTGGCCTAGAACTCTGTGTGTAGATCAAACTGAGATCTCTCCCTAGTGCCTGGATTAAAGGCCTGTCTACCACACTGGCCTTTATTCATCTTATTGCAGAACAATGATAGAAACCTAGGAAACTGTCTGTGGAAGCATTTGTCTTCTGTATCAGCCTTTTGTTTGTTTGGTTTGGTTTTTTGAGACAGGATTTCTCTGTGTAACAGCCCTCTCTGTCCTAGAACTAGGTCTGTAGGCCATCCTGGCCAAACACTCAGAGCTCCCCGCCTCTGCCTCTGAAGTACTGGGATTAAAGGCATGCAGCACCACAGACTGGAAATAAGTATCTTCTTCAGAAACGTTTTCACTATAAAGATGTCTTATGCTTCCTGTATTAAGTATTTTAAAAGTTACATTTGAGGGGCTGGAGAGATGGCTCAGAGGTTAAGGGTACTGGCTCTTCTTCCAGAGTGTCCTGAGTTCAATTCTCAAATGGTTGCTCACAACCATCTACAGTGAAATCTTATGTCTTCTCTGGTGTGCAGCAGTTAGAACACTATGCATAGTAAATACATTTAAAAAAGATACATTTGAATAGTCTAAGGGGGAAAAGATAATTGGATGCAATGAAGACTGCAAAGACTGCTCAGGTAAAAAGAAAATGTGTTTTAATTGTCAACAGTGAGTCCCTATGGGTTAAGATTTGATATATTTCGGGCTGGAGAGAGATCTCAGCTGTTTAGGCTCATTATATTTTTTAAGTCATGACTGGAAAAAATTCTTAAAACTTAGTATCAGAACAAAAGTTTTCACTTGTTTTGAACATGATGTAGTATTGAAGTATTTTAGTTTTGTAGCTCAGCATATCTTCAAGCTTGTCATGTAATGGAGGACAACCCTGAGCTCCTGTCTACCTCCTCAGCGCTGGGGTAAGAGAAGGTCTGCCTCCATGCCCAGCTATTGAAGGTTCATTAGAACCAAAGGTCTACTTTCTGCTTTTGTTAACACCCTTTTTTTTCTCAGAGGTCCCAGAACCAATTCTGTTTGTTAAGTGATTGTTGATAATGTTAGAGCTCCTCTTGCCTAGGGTTTAAATCATTTATTTTTGGTAGTGGAGGTTGAATTCAGGCCTTGTATGCTGAGCATGACTGCTGAACCGAATCCCAGCATACAGCATCTATTTTAGATAGATTCCTGAGCACTTTACTGCTTGGGGATCTAAACTGAGTCGTCTTGGCCTTACGTTGTTTAAAGTCAGAAAAGTTGATTCACCTTCCTTAAATAGTGTTCTTCTGTAAAGCAGCAAGGAGTTTGTAACGACAACAGTCTCTACCCTCCTGTGTCTCTCATGCGGGGTGACACTGCCCTCTCTCCACCTCCAGCGCCACGTGCAGTACCTCAGGGACAAAGACACATCCTTGATCTTAGGAGAATTTTGACATCAGCCTATCTGCATAGAAATAATTTTAAGTGTATTGTAGCTGTGTGTGGAGTGTGGAAATAAAAGATCCTGTTGGGTGTGCTAAGCCCTAGGTAAGTTACTGCCTTGCCTTATTGTGCACGACTTTTCTTGGATGATGCAATTTACCATTGTAGGTCTCAGACACTGCCTCCACAGGAAAAGTTTTTCATGGGAAGTGAGAGAGGATATTAGTCACCTCAAGAAAGACCACACTGCAGCTTTCCATCTCAAAATGTACTTAGAGGGTCCTTGTATTCTCCCCCATGTCTCCAAGCAGAATGACTGCTAACTAGCCTCTCAGCATTCATGGGAGCACCAGCAGCCGACATGAGCTTTCTTCATTTTGGTTGTCTTTGGTTGCCTACAGGTGGAAGGAAATTGGAATAGAGTGATAAAGGGAAGAATAAAAACAGGAAACAGATGTCTGGTGAGGTAGAGTGTTTATTTGGTGACAGGGACTTTTGTCACAAACAGCTGTATCCGGGTTGTGATACTGTCACCTCACAGCTCATTCTCAGGCAAAACAGCACATTTCATGAAATTTGTCTGGCATTCTCGAGCCCTTGAGCCATTTAAGGGGACAGAGGAGAGGTAGAAAGTGGTAGCTGTAAGAGTTCCTATCACTTGAGAATTTGCCTATAAGCAATAAGGTTTCAGTTTAGATCTGTCCTTTCCTGGAATGTGGCTTCAGCTGTTCTCCCATGGCTTTTGGTGGGCAAGCCCCCAAAACCTTGAGTTAATTTGTTTTAGAATGATTTTTAGGGCCTGTCATAGTTGTGTATGCCTTTAATCCCTGCACCCAAAAGTCAGAGACAAGTAGATCAGAGTTCAAAAGCAGCCTGGTTTACAAAGTGAGACTTTCTAAAAGCCAGAACAAAAACAAAACCACTTCTGGGACTGGGGAGACAGCTTGAGTGGGTACAGTATGTGTTTAGGCTCTAGAGCCCATGGAAACAGGGTGCCTGGGCATCGAGCCCATGGAAACAGGGTGCCTGGGCATCAGAGGGTGAGTGGATCTCCGCAGGCTCTCCAGCAGCCATTTTAGCAATGTAGAGCCTGGGTCCAGTAAACATAGACCTTGTATCAGAAAGGAGCAGTGGGTTAGGGTGGCGCTGGCTCAGCAATTAAGAGCACTTGCTCTTGCAGAGGACCTAACTGAGTCTCAGCACCTACATGGTGACAACCACCTGTATCCGATTCCAGGGGATCCAATGTCCTCTAATGTCCTCTTTTGGCTTCTGTGGCAACCAGGCACACGTGCACATGTAAGCAAGACACACATAATAAGGAAGAAGCCATTGAGAAGACATCTGAACAGCATCTGGTCTTCATGTGTGCCTGCATCTGCCCCACCCCCATCCCAGTTCTAAACTTAGAATTGCTATGATTTGTCTGAGCTCCTGTTTGTTTTTTTAAGTCACTGTTTGGAAAGTAGAGGGCTCTTTATAGAGCGGAAAGTATCAAAGGGAACCAGTACTAATTTCACCTTGGGCAGAGGAGTGTAGGCTCTGATAATGTCAAGTTCCGTTACATGCCTGGACTAGATGTAGGACTTAGCATGCAGTTTATTCTCTGCTGCATTTTCACCATCTGAGAGTTGGAAGGTAAAATACAAGTTGTCTTAGGGTTTCTACTGCTATAATAAACACCATGGCCAAAATGGTGTTGGGAAGGCAGGAGTTCATTTGGATATTACTTCCACAAAACTGTTTGTTCATCACTAAAGGAAGTCAGGGCAGGAGTTGGTGCAGAGGCCATGGAGGAGTGCTGTTTACTGGCTTACTCCTCATGGCTTCCTAAGCCTGCATTCTTATAGAACTCAGGACCAACTCATCACAATGAGCTGGGCCTTCCTACACAATCACTAAGAAAATACCCTACAGGCTTGCCTAGCTGGATCTTAATATAGACTTTTTTTTTAAATGATATTCCTTCATGTCAGATGACTATATAACAAGTTGACATAAAACTAGACAACGATTATGAGAATTGAAAGCAGGCTCTTTGTAAAGCATGGAATACGAGAGCTGCCTTGTAAGGGTTTCTGAAGTTTAGGTGAATTAGGAATTAGTGTCTTCTGGTTCTTCTGTAGCTTCTAACCTATGGATGCTATTTTCTTTCCTCTGAAGATTTACATATAGATGGTTTATCGTCTACCTGATAAGCCAACCTGCAGGTCCCCAGTAGCTCCTGAAAGCACCATCTCTGTATGGGAAAGATACTGCAAGTGACAGGAAGATAACTTTAAGGTCCTAGAAATAAAACTGCAGAATGGAAGAGAAAGGTGCCAACTGTTTGAATCTTGGGCATTGCGTTTATAGATAGTGGATTTTATTCTCACCCATTTAGATTCTTGTATCTTTTGAAAGATTTGTAAGCATCAGAGCAGTATAAACTTTTCATATTTGACTATGAAGTCTTTGTTTTTATTGCTTAAAGGATGTGCACATAGGAAATCAGGTCTAGATGTCATAGTAAAAAATTAAAATTATAGGCCAAGGAGATAAAGCTCAGTGGTCAAGAGGGTTGTGTGTGAGAATGAAGCCTTGAGTTTGGACACTCAGCACCTACCTTACATGGCTGCCGGGGCTGCCGGGGCTTCACATGCCTGTGATGGTGCAGCCAGGAGGATCTGGGGCTGGGGGACACCTAGTGAGAGACGGGTATGTCTGGAGGAGATATGATTTGGAAAGGTAATAGGACAAACACCAGATATCCTCATTTGTTCTCTTCACACATGGAAACAGGTGCAGTCACCCACATATGTGCATAGACATCTCACAGATGGACTCCCTACCCCAAATAGCTTTTTTAAAGAATTTAAATTTTTTATTTTTCAAATTATTTGTAAAAGCTTTTGGTTTTTGTTTAAGAGAAATTTTTAATAATGTAAACTTCTTGTTCAGATTTTTATTTTTAAGCTATGCATATATATATATATTTTTTAAAAAAAAACTTTAAAAAGTGTTGCCAAGGGATTTTGTTTAACATTAGGACTGCACAGTCATCCTGCAGGCCTGAAGTTTTGCTTCTATATCCTGGCAGGGTTAATTAGGGACGGCTCATGTTCAGGTGTGATAACGCTTAAGGGTTCGCATGAGGAAATATGCATGTGTTCCTCATGAAAGGGAGAGTACACCCTGAATCCAAAATTCCATCTTGGAATGTGATAGGAGAGCTAGTCTGGAGGAGGAGAGGAGCTCTTCACCTCTGTTTAGTGGGTTTAGTGCATCCTCCAAGCCTCCATTTAGAATGGAAAGAATTGAAGCCACAGTACGGTCAACAGGGCCTGTCCAGTGAGCTGTGACCCAGTGATTCTGGAGGAGAGCTTAGTTCTAGCATCGCACAAGGAGTGATTCCAATGACGCACACCCCCACCCCACCGCAGCACTCCTGCAGGTCTGCATTGACTACAGAGCAGGTTCTGTAGCACTGGAAGAGCTGATGCCGGGTTCCTCCCCACCTGGCTAATGACCCCTACTCAGTGTGAGGTTGCTCATCCGCCACGGTGGCCTGTAAGCCAACTGCTGGGACCCTTGATTGCACTCTAAGCCTCTTTGGGCAGGGACTCATACGGCAAATCTTGCAGAGCCTGACTGGTCTGTTCCAGATCTCTTCCTCTCATTTGATTGGTAGGCTTGTGGCTACTGTCTGGAGTCGCAGTTGAGAATGAAATATTGCTTTCTGCTTAGACAACCACTGTCTAGGGGCCAACAAGAGTTACCTTTGAAATGCTTTCAAATGTAAATTTGAAGTAACTTTTCCAGCTCGGAGTTTCTCCAAGGGAGAGTGGGAGTCTCACAAGTTGATACCATTTCAAAGTAGGCAAGACTGCCCCCTGGTGGCCAAATGTGAGCATTCTTCGGGGAGTTTGCAGGTTTGAAGAATGATTTTAAATATTCATGAGTTTCTACATTCAACAGTCCTCAAGTGCACACACAGGACACAATCCCAGAGACACTGAAATTAGAAAAGCAGTCACCAGAGACACCAACACATATTAAAATGCAATATGCAGAATCCAAAGCTCTGGTTTGCCTTTATTTTCAAAGGGATTAAAACCTGGGTCTAGAAGAACAAATCCAAGTTCTTCTGCATTAGTAATGAAAGATGACCACAAAGCAGGAAGCAAAGGCAGCTAGATTTCAAGTAGTAGTAACTGCTTTCACATTGGCTTTCCTTGATCCCCCATATGGTCTCTTCATCTCTGTTTTAGATATTGATGTTCTCAAGTTTCCTAAATGGATATAGTAACCAGCAGCATGTTAAGGACACACAGCTGGCAAGCTCTTACTTCTTGGTACATTATGCATACAGAGAGAGGTCTCAAAGAGTGTACACTCACAAGTTGGTGCTGAACACAGGAACACAGTGGCTTAAGGAAAGAGTTTTGAAGGGCTTGGTCTTTGGTGCATAAGTCAGATGAGCCAGGATTGTTGCTCTCCAGCAGAGTTGCGTGAATAGCGTGAGTAGCAGCACTTCTTTTTTAGGGCTGGTGCTGAGCATGCAAGAAGGGACCCATGAACCACTGTACTAATGGAAGGGATTGATTTATTTAGAGAAAAGGTCTTTCTTTTTTTTTTTTTTTTTTTTTTTTTTTTTTTTTTTTTTTTTTTTTTTTTTTTTTTTTTTTTTTTTTTTTTTTTAAAACAAACTTTATTTATTTATTTATTTGCTTGGTGTTTGCCTGGAACTGGAACTACAGACAGTTGTTAGCTGCCATGTGGGTGCTGGGAATCGAACCCCGGTCCTCTGGAAGAGCAGATGGTGCTCTTAACCGCTGAGCCATCTCTCCAGCCCCGAGAAAAGGTCTTTCTATAAAGCCTAAACTGGACATGAAATTGCTCCTTTGTCTCAGCCTCTGGAGGGCTGGGATTACAAACATATCTCACTAAGCCTGGCTGGCATCCACCAGCAAATCATACAGGGCTGGTGAGATGGCTCGGGGCGTAAAGGTGTTTTCCAGCAAAGCCCACTGATCTAAGTTCAGTTCCTGGAACCCATGTAAAAGGTGGAAGCAGAGACCAACTCCACACGTGCTGAGGTGCTTCTCCCACACCATGCAGACACACAACAATGCATTTCAAAAGAGTTTAAAGAACTTATTCAGGGAGAAGGATTCAGAATTGCAGAGGGGATAAGTCACTCTCTGGCTACTCCAGTCTCCTTGGGAACTGATACAGCTGGAGGTGAGCCTCAGGACCCACTTGCCTCTGTTTTCAGTGATCTCCCCAGACTACTAGGCAATTCTTTTGTTATTTAATCTATGCCATTCACTAAAAGGCAAAATAGAATCCAGAAATGTTTCTCTTAGGGCTGTCTCAAAGGTAAAGCAGGAAGCTGGATATGGTAGTACATGCCTTAATTCCAGCTTCTGGGAGACAGAGGCAAATAGTTCTTTGTAAATTCAAGGCCAGCTTGGTCTACATAATGAGCTGCAGGACAGCCAGAGTTAGAGAAGGAGACTCTGTCTCAGAAACAAACAAAAACTAAAACTAAGACAGGCAATGACAGGTAAGGGGCTAAGTTCTTAGACTTTGATGAGAAGAGTAAGCATTCAGGGAAGGGCGTCTGGGTAATTGGGCTTCCATAACAGCTAATTCAACATTCCTGATTCATCTAAATCAATCTCATATACAAAGGCAGAAAATGAGTTTGACCCCCCTACACACACACACCCAAGACAGGGCTTCTCTGTAGTCTGGCTGTTCTGTGTGCCTCTGCTTCCTGAGTGCTGGGATTAAAGGCATGTACTACCACTACCCGCCTGTGAATTAATTTTTTATTCACAGCCCACAGCCTTACACATATTAGGGAAAGCTCTACCATTGAAGCATTTGTCAAAGAACTTTAATGGCTAAACTTATCTTTACATATCAATACAATTTTCATAAGGCTAGACTTATTGAATTTTGCCAAATACATATTCAGTTAAGCCCTCTTGACTCAGTGTGGTCATGGGACAGCAGTGCTGACCTCCTCTGGGATCTTGTTGATAGTGAATGTTTTCTGGGTACAGGGGAACTGCACCTATGCTGAACTGTGGCCTCTACAGCTTTAGACGTTGGATGAAGATGCACACGTACCACTGTTAAGGACCTGTGGGAAACATGGCTACCCTGCCAAGCAGAAAGCAGAACCAGAGGCCAAGACTGAGAGACACTCAAACTCCTGAATAGAATCTTATTTAACAAGATCTCAAAATGATTTCCATATACGTTAACTAAAGGTTAAAAAGCTTTGCTAATAGACACCATGTCTTTAATGAAACTGTATGGAAACTAAAAATAAGGCACTGTGCTAACATGACGGCAGTGTCACGTGTGACCACTAGGCGGCAATATTTCCTAAAATTTCATATACTTAGGCTGTTAGCCTCTTGCTGTTACTGTTTTTTGGTTTTGTTTATGTTTAGAGACGGGGTTTTTCTATGTAATCCTGACTGTCCTGAAACTCACTCTGTAGACCAGGCTGGCCTCAAACTCAGACTGCTTTTGTCTCCGGAGTGCTGGAATTAAAGGTGTGCACCACCATACTTGGCCTGCAATTGTTTTTGTAATTAACCTTTTTAAACTGACAAAACATTTTGCTTTTTGGGCTGGAGAGATGGCTCAGAGGTTAAGAGCACTGACTGTCCTTCCAGAGGACCTGAGTTCAATTCCCAGCAAAACCACATGGTGGCTCACAACCATCTATGATGAGGTCTTGTGCCCTCTTCTGTATACTGTATACATAATAAATAAATAAATCTTTAAAAAAAACCCCACATTTTGCTTTTTAAAGGAAGGGGAAAAAAGTTAAAAATGTGACATAATAAGCAATTTTTTTTTTCTGATGCAATATTATGGAGAAAAAGGTTTAAAATTTTTTCCATTAAAATTAAAATTATTAAAACAATATAAAACCAAGTCAAAACCCCTGAAACAACAGATTGTTGTACAAGTCTAAGTAAATATTTGAAAATAATATTGCACAATTTGTATTATAGACTGAGATGAAGCTGTGATAAAAAAAATAAGTAAGTCAAACTGAAAAACACTTTCTTTAAACTATGTTTGTGTGTGAGAGACTGATTTCAGGAAGCGCACTCATTAAAGAGATGTTAAAATACAAGGATGGCGTCATTTTATAATGATATAAATAAACTGCTGAACCTTTCAGCCTATTAAACATCATCATCAAAGACATCCAGTCAAGGTCACTGGTAAAAATGAACTTCCTGCTTCTTTCCTTTAGAATAAACAAAGAAATCTATAAATTGAGACTTTAGGCCTACAGGACATACAGAGACAAGCACCTCAGTCTTGCTCACATGCCTCAGGCCAATTACTACTGTCCACCCCCCCCCCCAAGATGCTGAGCACTCTCCATTTCAATCTTCAGGTTTTAGTGGCCCTTTTCTGAGCCTGTGCAAGACAAATGCCCTTATTTCTACCAGCCAGTAGGCCTCCTTCCGTCCTCAGGGAGGAACCTGGGGTTCCTGTCGCAAGTTCCCTAGGATTGTGGGTGGATGGAAAACTGGGAGGGAGAAATGAGAAATCCATAGAGGGACCACTCAGCAGGAAGAGACACACCCATGTTAAACCTGGCACCAAAGCCCCAGGTGGTGACGCTCTCCCATACTGTTTACAGGACTGTGTTTTGCACAACCTTTAAATCCTACTTGGCAATATTTTCAACAGCTTAAAGCCCTTACATCTTTTGGTCCAACGCCAGGTTCTAATGTTGTGATGTTGCAACCCTGGAATCTGTAACAGTGCTTGGGTTTCTTCGCGTGCTTCCTGGAGCACTCGGGAGTTGCACTTGGGTTGAACTGTCTCTGCAGCCTTTCGCTTGCCTAACTGAGATTTTTAAAACAGTTCTTAGATTGCTCCTTTAGAAATTTCAAGTTTTCTCCAGTTGTTTTGATCTTATCTGCAGAAGCAAGATTCCAAAGGAGATGCCACCATTTGGAGAGCATTGAATGGCATGCACATGTGACACTGTTGAGCCTCTGAGGCTTTCCAACTTCACAAGTCGCGGACCTGTGGAAAGTGTGGCTACCCTGCCAAGCTTAGGCAGAGGCAGAACCGGAATGCACTGCCAGACCTGGGCTAAAGAGGCAGGAGGAGCCTGTCTATGGCAGAGTCAGACACAGACTACCGGAAGGAGGAGCGCCTAACCCGGAGAGGGTGCTGCCATGCAGCATCAGCTCATCAGGAAGACGCCATTGATCTGCTGTAAACAAATGTTCTGTTTTCAAACACTAGAACATGGGAGAAATATCAAATTTCATCAAAGATGGATGGAAGGTGAAGCGGAGTACAAAGTTTGGGTTAAAAACATCTTATTGACAACGTATTCAACGAAGACAGTGATGTAAGGCTTACCGTGTGGCAACGCCCACACTCGGCAGAGCCGTGGCTTTCTGATGACTGGTGCAGGAGTAGGGCGAGTGAGCCTTGCTCTTTGTTCTACATCCTACTCTGTAGAGAATCCTTTTCTACCTCCTGTCCGGCTCTCCCAGGGCGAGAAACGTGTAGCAATATCGAGATAAGAAGTAGGACGCAGTGTCCCAAATTCTATCATCACACAAAAGGAAACCGATGGGGCCGCTTCTGGCTCCTAAGTATACTAACTCGGTAGAGGTGGAGAAAGTGAAGAAGGACAAAGGCTATTTAGATATTCTCACTGAACCATAAGGGATGTGTCCTGTGTGTGACAATTCACTGAGCTGGTCTGGCTCTCAGCTCTGTGTCTCTGGACATGGTCAGCCACCAACAGGAGATTTCACTGTCAAGAAAAGAGCAGATTTTAGGGGTATTAAACAGAACCAAAGAAAGGTTCCCTGACATCTCTACCGACACTCTTCTTGGCCTTCCAGAGTTGTAAGTTACTTTTGACAGCTTTTGTACAGTAAACTCACAGACCACTAGTCTCCAGAATTAAATATCAAAATCTCAGCATTCTAAGATACTCAGTTTATTACAGGCAAAACCAAATAACTGAGCTGGAGAGATGGCTCTGTGGTTAAGAGCAATTGCTACTCTCCCAGAAGACCTCAGTTTATTCTCCAGTGCTGGTATCACGTGGCTCAGAGCCACCTGTGACTCTGTCTCAAGAGAATATGACACTCACTTCTGTCCTCAGTGGGCACTGGTTACACATGGACACACACAAGCACACACACACACACACACACACACATATTTAAAGCTAGAAGTGGTATTGCACACCTTTAATCTAGCACTAGAGAGGCAGAGGCAGGTGCATTTCTGTGAGTGTTTGAGGCCAGCCTGGTCTACAGAGGACAGCCAGAGCTATGCAGTGAGACCCTGTCTCAAAAATTTTTTTAAAAAGAAAATCAATTACTGACTTTTAATGACTGCCAACACGCCAGGCCTAGTCCTTTGTATGATCTGTAAATGATTTCTACCACAGGCTCCTGGGGCTGTTTTGAGCACTTGCCCATCATTGGCATTTCCCTGAGTAGCATTTTGTAATGAGCCCAGTGAGCAGATGACCACTGGCCAGGGATGTGAGTACTTAGCTGTCTTCCTATCAACATAGAGGACACCCACAAATATTTGCTGCTTCAGTTGTAAACAAAACTGAAAGACCCTCAAAGGCCATTTGGGCAGGATGGAGTCCAGCAAGCAACAGCCCTGGCTTCACAAAAGCCTGAGGCAAATGTGGCTTCTTTCTTTGCTTTGGAGAGGCAAGGTTTCACTCTGTGATCCTGGCTGGCCTGGAACTGCTAAGCAGACCAGGCTGGGTTCAAGATCACAGAGGCGTGCCTCTGCCTCCTGGGTGTTAGGGTTTGTGGCATGTGCCACCTTGTCCAAAATGGGGTCACATATTTGAAGATGCTGCCCAGTGGTAGCGATGGTCCAGAGAGCAGCATCCTTGCCCGTGGAAACCTGAGTGGAAGGGGAATGTATTGATAAGCAAGTAGGGAGAGATGGACTCTGACTGGAATAGGATTCTCTCTCCTTACTTCTTTTCCCCAGCCTTATTTCTTCTGTTTTTCATGGAGTGGAGCCAGCCTTGCTACATTTTCAGGCTAACAAAATCTGTTCACTTTAGCCTCCTAAGTAGTTGAGACTGCAATTGTACCACCATGCTGATACTCACCTGCCTTGTCTCCCTCTATGCTCTGGAACCCACTATGTAGACCAGGCTGGTTTCAAACGCACAATGATCTATCTGCCTCCTGAGTGCTGGGAGTAAAGCCATTTGCCAACACTACCAGCCATTAATTTACATTTAAAAATAAGTTTGAACATTCCTAATCTAAAAGTCTGAGCTGTGACGCAATCCAAAACCTGAAACTTTCTGAATGATGACACAATGTCATCAGTGGAAAATTCCACACCTGAAAATTGCTTTATATATAATTTCATTAAAATATTATATAAATATAATTATCTTAAATTTAAATAAATTAAATTCATTGGTTAGTATGGAGGTGCTTAGACTTTTGTTTTGTCTCTATAATCTCTCAAATACATGAAGTAACTCAAAATCTAATAGCATGAAATTCTGAACACTTTTGGATCCAAGCTCTTCAGCTAAGAGACAGTTGACCTACTTTCTTCCATTTGAATCTGTGTAAGTGTGATATATCTACAACTGAATCAACCTAATAAGAATTTTATCAGTCTTGGTAATGCAGACTGGCCATTTCAGCTAATTGAGAAGCTAAAACAGGAGAAACAGAAACTCAAGACCAGCCTAGGAAACTTACTGAGACTCTATTTCAAAATAAGTAAAAAGGATGATGGCTGGAGGGGTAAATGTAGTTCAGTGGTAGAGCTCTTGCCTACCAGGCACAATGTCATAAGTTCAATTCCAAGTACCAGTCCCAAAGTATGAAGACATTTTAATGACATACAAAACAAAAATTTAAAGCAAAAAAATCAGTCTTAATATCAATTAGCAATGTCTTCCTTACGTGTCATAGGACATGAACATAACCAAAAATTGATGGTGTATTATTTGTTTTATTTTGTTTATTCAAGACAGGATCTTACCATGTAGCTCAGTCTGACCTTGAACTCACTAACTAGTCCAGGCTGGTCTGGAACTCTGCCTTCCTGTCTTCTTTCCCCGAGAGCTGAGCTCTGTACATGTGCCTCCATGCCCAGCTCAAGTACTTAAAGTCTTCCAATCAACCATGTTTTCAACTTGTCAACATGTAGTGTTAAAAAAAAGTTAGTTCTACAGTCAGGGAAACACTCTATTTAAGGTTGGCTAGCTAACAGGCCATGGAGTTGAGATGTGATAAAAGCATGTGATCCCAGTGCCTGGGTCCGAAGGATCGTGTATGTGCACTGTGCGGAACTTCATACTGTGTGTTCACTAGGTTTCCCGCCCTGACATGCTCTTGGCTCCTCAGCCTCCCCAGAGCATTGGAGAGAGTCAGAACATGCTTTCCTATTCTGTTGCTGGGAACCATTTCTGTTTCGAGGAAGACCCCAGGTACTATGAGATGAAAAACTCTCTCTGGGGTTTCATTACAGTGAGAACCAATGATCTATGTGGACAGAAGGAGAGACGCAGGGCCTGATGGGTGCTCCTGATAGTGCTGTGGAGATGCTCCTGAGGCTCAGGTGTCTTCTGCATGGGCTGTGGAGATGCTCCTGAGGCTCAGGTATCTTCCACATGTGCTCTGGTTCCAGTTCCTCAGCCAAGCAGGTGCTGGTGTGGAGATGGAAGGTTTAGGCCATCACCATACCCAGAAGGCTTTACTCACCTTAGCACACTGAAGTGTTCTTCTGTACTAATCAAGACACTTGGAAGTTTATTGTTATAATTATTTGTTTGATCCACATTCTCCATCATGCCAAGTCCATAGGTCTTTTTAGACCTGGCACTAAGTAAGTGCTCAGATATCATCTTGATTTGAAGATTTGCAGCCTGGAGGATCCTTGAAATGTACTATTATTTTACAAATGATACCAAAGGGTGTGGATCTGGAAAGACTATGATGTTCTGTTCTTCCTCAGCCAGAAAGGGGCTCTCAACCCTGCTCTCCAACACTCCACTTACAGTTCCCATTTCCATCTCAAGGCCAGCATCGCTATGTCTAATATGTTCTTCCAAGAGAGAATCTGGAGGTATTTTATCATATCCAGAAGTGTGACTTGTAAGAGTTAATTCACAATGCTTTGGTCATGTCTGGAGACTGACTGAATGGATGACTGAGCAATAGATGAATATACACATTCCAGGAGGGAAGGTAGGTCAAGTCCAGTAGCAGCTTAGGAGGTGGGCCCCACCACACTTGGGAGGGGTAAGCTTGTGAGCAAACAAATGTGCCACCCGAGCGCTGCAGTCACTGCTGAAAAGCAAGTATATGGTATGACTTCTGTACCCAAACCTGTCTGCCTATGCTGACTTCTCTCACAGAGAGATCTGCCTGCGAAGGTTCCCGAATGGAGACATCGAAAACCCAGAAGTCTCTCAAGATACAGTGGTGACTCGGATGTGGAAGGGGGCTGACACTTGGTGGAGTTCTGGTTGCTTCATCATTGTAGGTGAGGGCTCCAGGTTGGCTTTCCTGCCTGGAACATACTCCCTTCCGTGCACACCCGGTCACGGGTGTCACAGTACAGACTCACCTCTGGTTTTGAGCATGGCTTTCAGAGGAGCTTCTGTAGAAGCTGTGTGTCTGCTTCCATACTCAGGATGCTTAAGGGCTTCATGCTCCCTGCACAGCCTTCGTTCTACACTTGGAAGTGTGAATCGGTGGCTGCAGCTAGGACTCCAGCTACATCCTGGAAAGCTTGCCGAGCATGTTTGAGGCTCTGGGTTTGATTCTCAGCACCACAAAAACAAAAACAAAAACAAAAACAAAAACAAAAACAACCCTTTTAGCTTTATAAAAATATATTTTAAGGAAGGTCCCCCTTTTGAGACTGTTTTCTTTTATCTCCCTCATTTTTTATAGCCAGGTGATCTTGAACTCACAGCATCTGTCTTGCTTCGGCCTCCTGAATGCTGGGATTACAGGTGTGAGCCACCATGCTTTGCTGCTGCATAAGGTTAAACCTATCCAGAACCCAGAGCAGGTCCAGTTATAAAAAAAAGAAGAGAGTCTTTTACAAATGATTTTATTTCTTTCTTTGGATATTTGGTTGGTGTCAAGATGACAAGCGGCTGGTAGGTGTGGGATCTGTGTGGGAAGTCTCCAACATGGCCACACTGAGAATGTTTATTGTAGAAAGGGAACTTTTGCCCTGTGAAGTCACCTCCTCCCAGTCACCAGTAGCTTTCTGATATTCTATCACAGGAAATTCCTGGTGGTCCACAAAAGCAGACTCTGGAGTGCAGCTGCAGGGAGAAAAATAATTGCTGAAAGAGACAGTCTAGGGACCCTGTGAGGATAGCTGAGCACCTGGGCCCTGGGTGATGCAAGCTGGGAGACTCTGAACAATGTCAAAATGACCCCAGGGACAAAGGTCAATAGAATTCTTAAGTAAAGCACTCCACCAGTAGTAGGGTGTTCCTTGTGTTCAGACAAGGTAGTAAGAAAACTGCTGAGTTTTAACTTTTTTTCCTTGGGGAGATTATGTTTGATACAAGTTTAAAAGATTATTTAGTCTGGTATTGTGGTGCATGCTTTTAACCCCAGTACTTGAGAATGTATCTTAATAAGTTTAAGGCCACAAAGTGAGTCCAGAACAGCTAGGGCTACTACACAGAGAAACCCCCATCCTGAAAAAACTAAAACCAAATAAATAATAAAGATAAAAATATTTTAATTTATGTGTGTTTTTGTCTACTTGTATGCCTGTGTACCTTTTTGCAGCATGTGTGTGCCTGGTGCTCAGAGAGGCCAGAAAAGGGCAGATATCTACCTCTTTGAATGGAATGAGCAATGGCAGTCTGGAAGATCAGCTCATGATGAAGTATGGGTTACATTCTCTCTGGTAACGATAATCCATCATTGTAGATTGTATGTGGCCTTTCTGAAAAATAAATAACTGTCTTTTCTGGAGGCCCACATGGTGAGTCTAGAATTTACATTAAGTCTTTGTGTGTGTGTGTGTGTGTGTGTGTGTATACTCAGGTACACATGTGTCTCAGTTGTAGCTCCTCAGGCACTGTCCACCTTGTTGATGGGTGGCTTTCTTAGCATCCCGGAAGTAGGCAAGGCTGGGTGGCCAGTAGCTGCAGGGACCCAGCAGCCTTGGCCTTCTGCACTTTCCTGTGAGCTGTGAGTTCAGTAGCTCACGTGACTTGGTTGCAGTAGCTCTCTCCCTCACTAAATTTTTGTCAGCCTCCCCTGTCCTCTCCACAGTGAGCTTCAAGTTCTGTGTCATACAACCAAATCTAGAAAACTTGGTGCAGCCATATTCCCCTACCCTCTGCATCTGATCGCCTGCCTCATTTCCACACAGGCTGGTCTTTCTGGCTTGTCCAGCAAGACAGTGTCATTCCAATTTGGTCAGGATCCCACTTTCCAAACTCTGGTGTTTCCTCTTAATAATTTCCCACTTACTGACTCCACCATACCCTGGATTATGTCCCCTTTTCCCTAACTATGCTGAATGGACCTCAGTTCTCCTCTGAGGTATTTTTCTTCCCATTGCTATCATACTGACTGAATTCTTTTTTTTATCCACTATCTTATCTAGCTCTAGTTTTCTCTGAATCACCCTTGAGGCAACAATTTTATTTGCTGTTTTAGAAATTTGGCAATAAGAATACCTTAAAGGTCACGGGTGTGCCCTCCCTCTTCTGGGCACTAAGGCCTAGGGCTAAGGCAACGTTACAGGGGCTAACACAATTTTGAAGTCAAGAGGAGAAGTTCAGTCGTCTCTGTGGCCTTCTTCTGGCAGCCTGGGTTTTCCAGTCACACACCTCCCACCAGCCACAACAATTCATGGAAATTAATAAATTCATTTATTGGGAGAGGTCATGAGTAAGACAGGAAGATCAGTCCCCAGTTTCTCAATAAGAGCCAGTAGCGATCTTCACAGCACAGAATATTTGTAGCAAACAAAAATTGTTTGAGTTCTCAAGGAGTTAGCAATGTTAAGGAAAGTCTTGTATTTGTTAACACATATTTGTCTCACAAAAGAAGAAGTCCTAGAGGTTATGTAAGGAACTGAGCTCATGGTTCTCATGGTCCTGACTGTCCCTCCAGACTGTGGCCACAGAGGAATGGAATTATTTTTGCTGGAAGTTGACACACAGCTCAATGTGGGGAAGAGCTTTGACAACATGAGTTGGGCATCCACACTCAGAAGGGAATCTAACCTCCTTGTGCATAAAAACATCTCAAAGTGTAAGGGCAAAATCCATTCAACTTTTAATAAAAAATGTACATGTAAATCCCAGCTCAGCCATGGCACCAAAACATACGCACACAGGAAAATAGATATGTAAAACACAACATGTAACAATGAAAGTCACTTGTGGTGTCAATCAGAAAGGTGAAAAGGCAGATTAAAGAATGGGAGAGAATACTGTATTTACAAATCATATATCATAGAAGAATCTGATGTCTATAACATGTAAAGAACTCCCATCAGTTAATAATAATAATGAAAAATTAAAACAAAACAAAAAAGTTTGAATAGACATGTTGAAAGACAAGCTAAGGATGAACAATAAGCAATGGAAGATGTTCTTTCCAGTCATTAGGGAACTGGGTCAAAACTCCACTTCTGACCCTCCAGAATGACAACTATCCAAGACAACCTAAGGGCAGACAACACTGGACCTAAGTCAAAGGGCTGGGAGGACAGGAGGAAAGGATGCAGGAACATTGACTAATGATGTGACCAGTTGAAGTTACAGTTAGGTCAACACCAAGGCTGGTTTCCTTACATATCTAAAGGGGACTGTATGTAGTAGACCACATGGATTTCAAAGAATTTGAGAGGATTTTTAAATGCTCTCATCACAAGGAAACAGGAAATGTTTGAGGTTGTAGATAAGTTCACTCTAGCTTGTACAGAGATGTTCTTATCAGTATTCTTCTTTTAAAGATCTATTTATTTTTATTTAATGTGTATAAGTATGTGCCTGCATATATGCACAAGCATGATGTGCACTCCTGGTGCCCCTGGAAGCCAGAACAAGGTGTTGGTGAGCCATGATGTGGATGCTGGGAACTGAACCCTAGTCCTCTGCATGAGCAATAAATGCTGAAAGCTGAGTCAGTCTCTCCAGCTCCAGAAGGACTATTGCTAAAATTAACACAAGTCTTAATAGCCAAATGTAGAGATGGTTCAAATACCCACCAGACAATGAATGAGGAGAGTGGTAATGTCAACCAGTGCAGTGGGGGCTCGTAACACGGAGGGATGAGGCACTATCTTCTACAGCACTACCGAGTCCCTCACTAAGAACATCCCACTAATGAATATAGCCAGGCCTACAGGCCATGCCTAGGATTCTCTTCACCTGGACTGTCCAAAAGAACTAAATTTCCAGGGACAGTAAGTATACTGTACTTTTCTAAGGACTGATGATATGTACACATGTTTATCTGTCTATGAATATGTATATGTGCACATGTGTGTTTGAGTCTATGTATCTGTGTCCATATGTAGGTACATGTGTATATATAAATACAAATGGGTATGTATGTGTGTGCATTCATGTATATATGTATACTGGTGTGCATATGTAGTGTGTATGTGTGTATGTATGTATGAATATGTGTTAATGTGTGCATGCATGTATTTGAGTGTATTGTATGTATGTGTATGTGTAGGAACATGTGTGCATGTATATGTAAATGGGTGTGTATGCGTTTGTATTTGTGTGTATTTGTATACCAATGTGCATATGTGGTGTATATGTGTGAATGTGTGTATGTGTGCATATGTGGTTTGTATGTGTGTATGTATGTGTGATGTTTGGGTGAGAAAGTGACTGACAATAATGAGTTTCTATTTAGAATGATGAGGATATCCTAAACCCAGCTCCTGGCAAGACCTGTCACTTGTGTGAATAGCACTGAAATTGATGTGCACTTCAAGTATGTGAAATTTGATGTGTGAGTAACAGACACATTGGCTGATAATAGCAGGATGTTAACGATGAGCTCTCTGGTCCCTGCTGAGCATGCTATTCTTTCTCTCTTCACTGATGCTGGCCTTGGATAGTCCACAGGCAGCTCGTTCAATGTAAGAGGAAGGGAGCTGCTTCTCCACCTGTGTTCTTCTTTGTCTGAGTCTCATAGACAAAAAGTATCTCAGATGACATCCTCAGGCTGGTGTTTTGGCTAGGGAGAGAAACAAAGATAATCACTGAAAAACCTTAGACTTTGGCTAAGGTCAACTGAAAGACCATATGTATGGTCACACTTTGCAAGTTTTAAAGACTTTAGTTGCTCATCTTTAGTTGCTCAAAAGATCCTTTTTATTTGTTTTTGAGATAGAACCTCACCATGTAGGCCAGGCTGGCCAGAGCCTTCTGAGTGCTTCCCTACCATGCCCAGGCTATGTAAGCTTCAGAGACTGGTTGGTTCACAGCTCATAATTCTCTCAAGATCCATCTTTGTGTCTCAGGAGTTTGTTCCTTTTGAGTGCTATGGTACAGTGTGGCTAAGCCAGAGACGCCAAACCATTCAGGTCTGAAGGCATACAGGTTGTGTCCAGGTTTCTTGTGTTCAGGTTTTCCAATTCTCCCTGCCTGAGATTCTTACTTGGCTTCTATCCCTGGTGCTGGGATTACAGGAGCAGGCCACCACCATGCTCGGCTCACAAAGAATCTTGTTAAGGCATAAGTATATACATGCTGCCTAGTTTTTCCCCTTGATCTTATTTAAAACACAGGCACGCAAACCCACATTAGCAGTTCTGCTATTGTCTAACATGCAGACTCTGCCTCCTTTGTCTATTTCCTGTTCCTTCGGCCAAGGCACACTCTACCTCCTTTGCTCTTGTGATGTAACTAGCCAGAAGATCTTGTCTGCTAATCACAGCTGCTTGTATTTCTTGGACTTTCTGCTCCTGGACCACAGCTGGGCATATCTCTTGCTGGTGGACTCTAAGATCTGCCACTTTTTTTCATGCCAAAGACACATTCCCCTGACTTGTTCCAGGAAGTTGCTGTGTTCAGCAGATTCCTGGTGGGTTAGTTTATCCCAGAAATCCCTGTAACACTGATGAAACTGTGCAGAACTACTACACTCAAGTCACATCTTCCAACTGTCAGACTTTCTTGTCCTCTCAGAGCTACGTTTCAGAGGACAACACCCTCAACTGAGTCCAGCACCCACTCTATTGCACCTTGACATTCCTGGAGCTGGTGCCTCACCCTGTTGACATTTTCTAGTATCTCCCAAGCCCTGGAACAAAACATCTCTGACTGTTATTTTCACCTTTTCACAGATCTGCCCTTCACATCTTTTTTTTTTTTTTCCTTGATGCTTCCTGAGAAATGATCAGGATAAAAGAAGAGAGACCACTCAGACACTTTGGAAAGTTGAGATTTCTGGGCTACTCACAACCTTTCAGGTGACATACCCATAAGTGTCATGGAGGTGCATGGCATGGGGCTCCTGAGCCAGACACTCATGGCAAGAGCATTGCTAAGTTTTAACATTTTCCACCTCTGTTTGGGTGGTGTAGGTTTCTGTTCATCCTGAGAAGATGTCTACAAATACCAGCAAATATTTATAGTCCCAAACAGTAGGCCTGATTTCAGTAGAGCGCAACTCCCCAGGCCCATTTCCTCCAGCCCAGATTTCTTATAGGATCCTCCTTCCCACTTTGGGGTTTACCTGAGCACAAATGGCACATCTAAGGGTAGTGTCTTTAATCAGACTTTCCAAATTTGAAACATAACACTGGGTCTAAGAAGTTCAGTAGTTTTCATGGCCCCTAGATGGGTGGCTTGGTAGAGATCTCCTTTCTTTTTTTTGATATCCTTTGCAACAGATAACTACCCTCTTGGGTACCCAGACAGCTTCCAATAGGGCTAAGATTTCTTTTTTCTTTTTAATTTCCTTTCCTGCTGAGGTTAGCAGTCTTCTTTTCCTGTACAAAGCCCCCACAGACATGGGCTGAGGCAAAGCATGTTGGTTGTTAGTGGGGAAGTGACAGCCTGGTCCCTTCCCCAGTGGAGTACTTGAGCAAGGGATAAAAATCCAGCTCCTTGAGTTGAGGTTCTCAGCTTAAAGATTTTGCTCAGTCTTTTCCCGGGGTACCACCACTGCTTCTGCATTTTCATCCCATTTTGAACATAACTGCTCCCATCTGTGGACCATATCTCATCAGATGTCACCAGTGGGATGTCAGTTGGATCAGGCCTGATAGATTGGATCAGATCAATCACCTCAAGTCATGCAGGGGAGCCACAAGGTATGGCAGAACCCTGGCAGTATTGAGGGCTGACATCTTGTGGGACTGAATGTGGTGTTGATTGAGAAGCAGGGCTTGGTATTGGGTCATCTGGACATTAGACATCTCTCAGGTGTCCCCCTCAAGAGTTGAGTTTGTGTCCTAATTTGTCAGCTTCCTTTACCAGAAGTGAGGTGGAAACTGGGACTCTTAGACATACTGGCCATCTCACTGTGACTGGGTCAAGTCTCTTGGGTAGATACGCCACTGGTCTTTTCCAGGATCCCAGGTTTGTGTGAGGATGGTTGTCCACATCCTTGTACAAGTGTAATGGTTTAATAATGTCTGCCAGGGCAGGGAGAGACACCAGGGCTGGTTTAGGGCCGGAGGTTTGTACCTGACCCTCAGCAGCTTTTTCCCCAAAGAAATGAATCAGACACTTATGTTAACTTCATACTGTTTGGCCCATCTCTCAAGCACACTATTAACTAGCTCTTTCATCTTAAATCAACCCATTTTTACTAATCTACCCGCCACATGGTGCAGCCCGTGGCTCACCTGTATTTCTTACATGTCTGTTCTTCTCCGGGGTCAGATGGCAACTGCTTAACTCCATCCTCTTTCTACCTGTCTGTCCTCTGATTCTCCACCCACTTCTATGGTGCTGTGCATAGGCCAAACCAGTTACTTTATTTGCATCATACAGAGAGCATTTCCACCATACAGGGTCTTTTTAAAGGCTTTGAAGGCCCTCTTCTCAGTCTCAGTACATTCTAAAGGCTGGGTTTTCCTGGCATAGAGGGACTTGGCTATTTTGGCAAGTCTCATTTTTCCTAGCTTGAAATATCTAACCACCCGTAGGAATTCTCATACCTGTTTTTTTGAGGTTGGAGCAAGGATTTGGAGGATGGCTGAAATATGGTTGAGAGAAAGCATTCCCTTTTCTCCCTCTGGGTTGTAGCCTAGGTATGTGACCTGCAGGTATGTGACCAGCTGAGCACTTTTGGCTGAAACTCTGTATCCCAGGACTTGAGTAGACCTTCTGTTACATGTCTAAATTCCTCCTTAACAGTTAAAGCTATGAGGAGGTCATCTATATACTGGTCCAGGATGCTTTGTGAATATTTGTGTTTAAATTCCAACAGATCTGCACCCAGTACTCCAGCAAAGAATGTTGGTGAGGTTTTGAACCCTTGTAATGACCAAGTTCCATGTTAGTTGACTGGTTTGTCCACCCTCTGGATTGGTCCATTCAAAAATATAGATTAGCTGACTGTGGCTATTAGGAAGCAGAAGAAAGCATCTTTCAGATTCAGGGCCAACAAGCTTGAGAAGATGTAAGAATTTGGTACTGTGGGGTGGATGCTGCTTTCCACAATTTGTTAATTTTCCTTAAAGTCTCTATCAGCTGGAAGTCTTAGTGTAGGGCTTCAGGACAGGTGTCAAGGGGGATGTTCTGTAGGAAGTATTAGGGGACAAGAATTCCTGCCTTCCTCAATTGACTGATGTCTTTTTCCAAGATGGTCTTGGCACCTGTGCCAAAGATCACATACTTCTAGGTTTACTTATAGGCTTCATACTCTCTTGCAACATTCCATGTGCCTGTATCTGTATGCTGAGACCAAGTTTCTTTGAACAGTGTATATATTTTGAAATGGGGAAAAGGAAATTTATTAATCTTGTTCTTATTTGTGAGGTTACTTTGGTGACTGGATCCCTTGAGATGCTCCATAAATTTTATATTGGATTTTTTTTTGTTTTTGCAAGGCACACTGTTAATGTTTTAATAAAAATTTAACTGAATCTACAATAGCTTCATAAGACTTTGCTTCATTAATGCTATTAAGACAAAACAAAATGTATTTCCATTTATTTATATATTTAATTTCTTCCAGTAATTAAAAATAATAACGAGTTCTTCTATTTCTTGGACAACTCTATTCCTGTAGTTTTAAATTTTTTAATGTTATATAATGAAATCTAAATTTTCTTTTCAAATTGTTCATTTGTAGCATACAAGAACAGAACTGGCTTTTGTGTGTTGATTTTGTATCCAGCAACTATGCCTAATTCCCATAATCACAGCTTTTTGTGTGTTATCTTTAGGTTTTTTTTTTTTTTTTTTTTTTTTTTTTTTTTTTTTTTTTTTTTTTTTTTTTTTTTTTTTTTTTTTTTTTTTTTTTTTTTTTTTTTTTTTTTTTTTTTTTTTTTTTTTTTTTTTTTTTTTTTTTTTTTTTTTTTTTTTTTTT
>PVIH01000861.1:208577-246310 GCA_004025045.1 Sigmodon hispidus | reverse complement strand
AGTTGTTAGCTGCCATGTGGGTGCTGGGAATCGAACCCGGGTCCTCTGGAAGAGCAGACGGTGCTCTTAACCGCTGAGCCATCTCTCCAGCCCCCTCTTTAGGTTTTATAGTATTAAAAAATTCCACTATCAGTGAACAACAATCATTTTGTTTCTTTCTTTGAAGATCTCCTTTCTCCTTTTTCTTTCATTGAGTACTGAAAAAAAGGCTTCCTTCCTTGTTAATGATCTTAGGGGAAAGCCACCCTTTAAAACAGTAAATAATCTGTTTCCTTTGTTGAAGACTGCTTGGAGTTTTGTGGAAGGCACATCAGCTGTGGGTTTGTATTTGTGACCTACTCATGCTCAGTCAGTGAAAAGGTCTCCTGCTTCTAGTGAACTGAACAGTTTTGTTTTTGTTTTGAGACAGGATTGCTCCATGAATTCCTGACTGTCCTGAAACTTGATATGTAGTCCAGGCTGGCTTTGAACTCATAGAGATCCTCTTGCCTTTGCCTTTCAGAGTGCTGAGATTAAGGGCATGAATCATTATTCTGATTGGATTAAGTGTTTTTGATGTAAAAAGTTGTTATATTTCAAAAAGCTGTTGTATTTCAATCACTAAGTTATACATTAATTGGGCTTTTCTGTTTGTGTGTTTGAAGGATGGTCTGGATAAGGGACCCAGGCTGTCCTCAAACCTATCATTCTAATGCTTTCGCCTCCCAAGTTCTAGGATTCAAGGTGTGCACCACAACTACCACACAGCATCACATGAGCTGATCATTTGTTTTGTCATCTAGTCTATTATTCTCACAAATCAGTTTGATTGTAATAAGTTTTGCTGGCATTTTATTGAGAATTTTTGGATCAACACCCAAAGGGGTATTTACTTCTAGATTTCATTTCTTTGTTATTCTCTTCTGTCTTCTTCATGAGGGCAATGCTGGTCTCACAGAATGGCTTACATGTACCTTTTTCTTCAGGCTTTCAAAATCATTTCAGAAAGGTTAGTCTTAATTTTCCCTTAACTATTTACTCTAATTCCCCAGTCAGGCCCTTTGGGTCCTCAGCTCTGCTGCAGGTGGGAGGGTTTGATTTTACCATCAGTGTCTACCATAGCTGTTTGTGTGCTAAGGTTTTCTAGATGTTTGTTAGTCAGTGCTGTTGGGTTGCATACCATAGAACCCATAGAAATGTGTTCCTCTTATTATTTGGTTTTACAACTTTCCACCATAGTTGCTTTTGTGGTTTGTTTGTGTAGTTTATAATTACCTCTTCCTCCTTCAGCCTCTTAAATTCTGAGATTACAAGTGTATGCTACTATGATAGACTTGGAATAGCTTTTGAAGAGAGTAGTGAGTGATATATTGTTAATACACAGTTCATACCATAACTATTTGTATGTGTCTAGCTCATAGATGTTGTGAATCACTACCATCACTGATTTAGGGAAGCTTTCTCAACCTGCAAATTGAAACTCTATACCAATAATCCCTCTCCCCACCCTTCTTTATGAGATTGACTACTCTCAAATCCTCATGTAAATGGAATCAGCCAATTTGTCTTTTATGACTGACTTTAATCACCTCGAGGAACTGTTAGGTTTGGGATACCATCAGTGTGATAATTCGAATGTAAATGGCCCCATAAAGTCATAGGAGCAGCACCATTAGGAGGCGTGGCCTTGTTGAAGAAAATGTGTCACTGTGGAAGTGGGCTTCGTGGTCTCCTATGTTTAAGCTATGCCTGTTTTGGACACAGATTCCTACTGCTGCCTGTGGATAAAGATGCAGGACTCTCAGCTCATGTGGGATGTCTTTGTGTATGCTGTGAATATCATTGGATAATAATTAAATTGTTTTGGCCTATGGCAGAGCAGCTTAGAAGCAGGCAGGAAATTCAAACATAGATATGGGGAAGGAGGGCAGAGTCACAGGAGACAAAACCCAGCCTCCCAAGAGGCAATATGTAACAAAGTACAGGTAAGCCATGAGCTACATAGCAAGACAGATAAATAGAAATGGGTTAAGGATGCAAGAGCTAGCTAGCAATAAGCCTGAGTTATAGGCTGAACAACATGTAATTAATATAAGCATTTATGTGATTATTTAGGACTAAGCAGGGCTCCAGGTCCAGACTCTGGGCTAGGCCAGGCTGAAGGCAGGAGAGATTTATTTGGACTGTGGGGTGAGGCTGGGTAAAAACTATTACAAAAAAATGATATTCAACATGGCGCATTGATCCAAACAGAACCAAAAAAAATAAAAGAAAAATCTAAATACACACACACACACACACACACACACACACACACACACACACACAAATACACTAAGCTTCCTAGTCACAGTCTCAGAGCTTCATCTCCCTGTAACAACCTAAAACATATAGCCTATGCCACCATAAGCTGATCAGTATGACTGTAAGGATTCCTGACACTCCCTGTAGTGAACCCAACATGGCACTGGGTGAAACAAAATTACTGGTATGTTGTGACCATATGGTGAAACCAACATGGCTCCAGCAGGACTGACCAGGTAAGGAGGGCACACACCTAGGTATGACTATGTAAACCCCTGCCCATCCTCTCTCTTAAAGGGAGACGCCATGTTGCAGTCTGTCTCTGCTTCTCTCTTCTGTTTCTCTGCTCCTGTGCTCGCCTGGCAACTCACCTGAATAAACTTTCCTGTGGTCCTGGTAGTGTGCGTGTGTCTCTTCTCATGTGCAAAACCAACAGTGACCAATTCACACAGTCTCTTTCAAGGGATTCTCTCAACTACTGCTTTCAAGTTTAAGAACACAACTATAGACTTAAAAAACATAGCTCCAAGATATTTAATACTGCTTCCCAAAATTAAAAAAAATTCTGCCATGTTAAAAAGCTGAACAAGACAAACCCAGCAGTCATAACAGTGCTTTAAGTGTAACATTTTAAAAACTCCTAGTTAAAAAATGGTTAAAAATACACAATAAAACAATTCAGATAAAATATCTTCTAAATAAGTTAAAATATATAAAAATATGTAGACAAAAAATAAAAAGTTAAAAAAACCTTTAAAAGATAAAATGATACAAGTATAATACGCCACATAAAAATAAAATATACAAAGTCTAGATTATGCTTATTATTGTGTGTTTTTTTAATTTTTTAACTGTAAATGAGCTAACTACAAAAGACATTTAATTATAAAGATTGCTAAAATAAACAAGCATATATTTAAAAAATGTCTTAACTTTAAAATTTGAATTTAAAGATATATTACTTAGAGGAAGTTATACTTTTATTTCCACAAAAGATAGAAACCTATAAATTACTTCCAGGCTAATATGGTTTGATCACCCCCCAACAAAATCTATAATAAAAAAAAGATGTCCACATCAGTTTCAAGATGGCCAACTAAAATAATCCAGCCTTAAGATCCCTATAAGATTACCAGTGCTCTTAAACAACAAAAAATAATTTATAAAAAACTATGCCAAAATTTCAAAAATATTGTTTATAAATGTTTATTTTCATTTTAAATGGTTAATAATCTCTTTCCAAGAAAAAACAGAGATATAATATAAAAATAATTTAAAAAGATAGATGATTAAATCTACTTTAATCCAAAAATGACTACTAATCTCAAAATATTTTATATTAGTGTAGATTTTAGTTTATTAATGAAAATTAAATGTCAATTTTATACTGTATGTATATTTCTACTCTTGCTTAAGATAATATGTTTATATAACTCATTTTAAATTATAATACATAATTAAAAATACAGATTAATAGTCATCTATAAAAACCAAATTTAGGGGCTGGAGAGATGGCTCAGCGGTTAAGAGCGCCGTCTGCTCTTCCAGAGGACCAGGGTTCGATTCCCAGCACCCACATGGCAGCTAACAACTGTCTGTAGTTCCAGTTCCAGGCAAACACCAAGGCAAATAAATAAAATAAATAAATAAAGTTTAAAAAAAAAACAAAAAAAACCCAAATTTATAGTCATGTTAGGTAATCTTAAATATACAACATATTTCAATTACATATATAATCTTCAAATACTTCAAAGACCTACAAAATATGACATTTAAAATATTTTAAAAACTTAGACTTTTCTAGACAGTGAGACAAGTCTGCTCCTGGCAACACAAATATACTTCAAAAAGAGGATGAGCACCAAACAATATTCCATGTAAAGTTTACTTTCTTTGCAGCAAAAGTTAGCCACAAGGCGAAAATTTGTTCCTTCCTCAACTGCCTGACAGTATACTGTATAAACTAGACATGCAAGAGCCATAGGAAAGTGACCTGTAAACATTGGCAGAACAAGCTGAGATGGCCCTTTAGGTTACTACTTTACAGAAAAAAAATTGCTAGACACTAAGCAAAGAGAAAAGTGACTGACAAATTATGCCAAAATAAATAAAACAGTACTTCAAATTTCCTGCTTCAAAAAAAAAGTCTGCCAGAGACTCTAGGCCTGTAGGATAAAGATAAATGTCCCAACATTACAAAGAAACTTTGGGTGACTGTCCAGGCAGCCAGATGTCATATCTGTAATTTCTAGATTTTAAAAGTTGCTTACACTTTCTGTTTACTCAGGTAATATTATACCCTTCTATAGTCTTTGATGTAGTTAACAATTAAATAGTCATAATTATAGATTTCCTCAGTTCTAATAAAAGGTAAATTAGATATAAAACTTTAGACTCAGAAAAATAAAATAGCTGATAATTTTTTTTTAAAATTTTGCTATATACAAATAGACTAGAGATTGTAACTATAATTCTTGCTTAATACCTGTTTTGTTATATGTAATTTTGCTATATTAAAATTGAAACCTTCCTTTTTGATTAGATAGAAAAGGGGAAATGATGTGGAATGTCTTTGTGTATTCTGTGAATACCATTGGATAATAACTAAATTGTTTTGGCCTATGACAGAACAGTTTAGAAGCGCAAGAAATCCAAACATAGTTACCGGGAAAGGAGGGCAAAGTCATAGAGGACAAAACTCAGCCTCCGAGAAGCAATATGTAATAAAGTACAGGTAAGCCACGAACCACATGGCAAGACAGATAAATAGAAATGGGTTAAAATCATCCCTGTCTCCTCTCTTTAGCTTCTTGGCTTTCTCCTTCTCCATGCCAAGATCAAGGTATCCTGTTAAAAAGTAAAGTTGATCATGCTGCCTCTCCAGTCAGATCTATCTATCTATCTATGCTGCGCTCCCACTATTAAAGTGGACAGACCTGCCCCACGATACTGGCTCTCCCTGAACTCTCTCCTTCTCATAACAACTCTGTAATTCATTGATCTGGTTTATTGATTGTCTTTGTTAGGGTTGCATGCTGTGAAGAGAAACCATGACCACAGCAACTCTTATGAAGAAAAACATTATATTTGGGTGGCTCCTTTATAGTTTACAGGTTCAGGCCATTATCATCATGTGAGACATGGCAACGTACAGGCTGACATGGTGCTGGAGAAGGAGCTGAGTGTTGTAGTAACCCCTTAGTTCAAATGAATCTCTTCTGCCCACAGCCTGGCCTAGCCCTGAGGTTCAGACGTGCAGCCCTGTTTGATCCCAAATAATCACATAAATGCTTATATTAATTACATGCTGTTTGGCCTATGGCTCAGGCTTATGACTTGCTAACTCTTACTCTTAAATTAACCCGTGACTCTATTTATGTTTAGCCATGTGGTTTGGTACCTCTTTGCTCAGTGCAGCATTCTCATCCCATTTCCTCTGCTTTTTGCTTGTGTTTCTTCTTTGCTCTTCTGCTTTTCTGAATTCTCCTCATCTTGTTGCCTGGCCTCTACTTCCTGTCTAGCTACTTGACCAGTCAGCATTTTATTAAACCAATATTTATAGTAATATATTACAGAGTGCAAGAGCATATTCGCACAGCCCTGAGCCAGGCTTCAATGTCTGCTGATGCTCCACTGTTCACTGGCCTTTGCAGGTATCACTTGTATCTTCAGATCATTGGCTCCTTACTATCCTTGCTGTGTTTTCAGTCTCCCTGCTGACTGCTTTCCCAGGAAGTTGTAGTTACACCTGCCTTGTTCACTATTGAACACAGCACGCTAAGACTGTAATTCAGCCAGTGTTCAGCCACAACTGTTGATTACTACAATATCTTCATAATCTATAATGTCAACAAGGGTAGTTCCTTTATCTCAAATGTTGAACGTGGGGTCTACTCTCAGGGGACCCATCTATATTAAAAAGTCAAGGAAAAATGTTTCTTAAGTTTTAGGATTTGACTTTTAAATGTTCAACAGAGGCTTATGTTCTGGGCTTCATGGTCAGGTGACTGCCTTTGGGGAAGCATTAGCTTAAGAGGCACTGGCCGAACCAGTGAACAACTCACTGATGGATTTGAGGTGATGGACAGTGAAACCTAACTGGAAGAGGCAGATCACCACATACCTGCTCCCAAAATGTAGAAATGTCTATCTTGCCCTGGATCTGTTTCTTGGTCACTCTGTTTCCAGGTCAATGCAGTTCCATCCATGACTTTGTTCTATCACTGTTTCTGCCCTGTTCAGCCTCCTCTCAGGCCAAAGCTGCAAGATCAAGCTGCCATGGAGTGAGGGCTCTGACACACACCAAAATGAAAAGCTTCCCCCTTTGAGTTTTTCTTCTCAAATATTTTGCTACAGTGACAGAAGACTACTAACATCAACTATGACTTACTTGGAGCAAAAGCTGTGAAGTATCCAATTCCTCATAAATTTTTTTATTAAGTTTTATTTTTAATAATTCATTAAAGTGATATTTGTCTTAATTACCAAGATCTTTTTGATTGTATACTTTTGGTTCCCTGAGAAAGCAGCCGGGCCCTGGCCCTGGCCCATGGTTATAGGGCATGTGGGTGATAAACAAGGTGCTATGGGGTATGGGTTTACAGTATCATGTTTTCTGGTTGGTACATGAAAGACTTTAAAGAGGCTTATGTATTACAACTCAAGGACTTTAGTTCATCTGAGCTGCTATAACAAAATGTTCAAATTTGGGTGACTTAAAAGTACACATTATCTCACATTTTAGAAGCTAGAAATCCAAGGTCAAGAAGTTTGCACAGTTTGATTTTGGTGAGACTTCTGCTCTTTCCTTGAAAGTGGCTCCTCCTTGGGTCCTCCTGTACGTATCAAATGTGAGCTCTAGCATCTTCACTTCTTGTAAGGACACATATATGCTCTCTCTCATATATGTATATGTTTGTATATGCTTTTAATTAACCTTTGTTGCCTCCACAAAACTCTTATCTTTAAATTAGTCATTCTGAAAGGAAGAGTCTTTTTGAGCCAATACAATTTAGCCCATAATAGTAGGTCATGCTATCTGAGGTGGGAATTTATATGGGAGCACATAAGTTGTTGGAGTTGGGTAGAAAATTGAAGATGAGATGAGATAAAGTTGAACTTTGCATTTCTCTTTTTAATTAGCTGTGTCTCTCTGAACTAATCTTCTATGGCCTCCAGACATTGGCTTCTCCTTCCCTGGAGTCACTTAGTGTCATTAATTTCACATGGAGATAGAGACTGGTCTGAGATGTGTCTTTACTGGAGGTAAAGACTTTAGATGACTGAGACAATGCTCAGTAAAGATGAGGGTACTTTGGGAAACAAATGGAAATAGGCGTGACATGGGATGGGATGTAGGGGAGAGAGAGAAAGAGAGAGAGAGAGAGAGAGAGAGAGAGAGAGAGAGAGAGAGAGAGAGAACACCTGTAGTAAGGTTCATCAAGCTGTTTTCTTGGACTCCATGTGGATGAAGGGCTGATGAGGCGCATGCGTAGAAACTGCTAATCTGCATTTTGGTGGCTGCACACTCTTACCCCATGAATTAGATCTTCAAGCAGGCATTGGGCAAAAGTCCCAGGTCCACAGACATCCTTAGGCCAATGAGGAACTTTCCATAGCTGTGCAGTTGGAGAGAAAAATGCTGAGTCACAGATTTGCTTCCTCCTGATTCCGTGTGGATCTTATCGTGTTCGTCAGGAAGTGCTAGCACACCCAGCCATTAATAATGATGGTGAAATGAAGTTTCCGAGTAAATCCGGGGTGGAGGTGAGGGTCACCTGCCTGGCTAACCTACACCTCTATCTATCCAGGAAGGAAAGGCCCTATCTGGAGTCAGCTTAAGGAGACAGGAATGAGCAGCAGGCTGAGAATCCCTCAGCTTCACACGACAGGACAACCCAAGCCTCCTGAAGGTCACTGTTGGGTGGGAGGTGTGGATGTTGGTATTGGCATATTTTTCTACCCGACTCTAACATTTTTTAGTAGGCAAAGGAGCTTTAAAAAATGAACAAACAAGCCAGTACTTGTAGTCTGGTGATGAGAAGGGACAGTGTGCTTACCGCCCAGGATGAAGTGCTGGCCTGAATGAACACAGGACCTCTTCTTACCCCATCAAAATGGATGACTGTTTGTTCTCACTTGTCTTCATTCTTAGCCCTCTGGCCACTTTTGGAAAAGTCAAAGTTTCATGCCTGAGATTCACTGGTGAATCCTAATCTCTCCCAGCAGCCTTTCCTCTAGTCCTCCCTGTCTGCAAACCCACCCCACCTCCACACCCCCTCAGTCAGCTCAACTATGTTGATGATCAGCAAGTGTTTGATGCCTACAACTTGCTGGAATTAATGATTATTAAGTAATCCCAAGAGAGTCTTCAATTCTGTGTTTTCCGCCAGAGATGGATAGTTCTGACTGAAGAAGCCCACAGTGCATAGACCTTTTCAGGTAATGGTCTGTGTTATTGGACTCCAGAGGTCATGACTTCCTCTACATCCCAGATGAAAAGCTTCACTTTGGTAACAGAATATGCATTAAATTTCAGTTGCCCAAGTTCAGTCCTTACTGACATGAGGGGAAGTGAACCTCAACTATTTGGGCCCCTTCTCCAAGTCACATTCATAGCTGAGAAATTTTCACAACAAAATTAAGCTTCCGGTATTTAAATCAGGCTATTGATTAACTCAAGGAATCCAGAAAGAACTGCTTTTGAAATGTTACTACATGCACAGGCGTCAGGGCATTGCAGCTACTAAAGATATGTGGACACGTCATTTATCATGCCAAAAGGCGCCACCTTGTACAGTAATTACTGCTCACATATGGCTTCTGGAATGTAAACTGGGTTAAAATTAGAAAGTCAGTTCCTTAGGTATACCAGTCACATTTCAGATGCTTGATAGCTGCATCCTGTGTGCACGTGGCATGTGGAGCTTCTTTTCAGCCCTGTTTTGTCATCCAAGAGGGGAGATGTTAAACATAAATGCATAAATGCTCTGTCAATACTGTCAGCTGCTCCCTATACCTTATTAGCCCTGACATGGCCTTTGTATGGATGAAGAATACAGTCCAGGTTTCCTATTTGTGTGAAATAGTATGACTGAACATGTATTTCTAGGCATTCTAGGAATAAGTGCTATCCTGTTGAACTACACTTTCAGCCCCTCCCTTCCACCTTCTCTCTCTCTCTCTCTCTTTTTTTTTTTTTTTTCAAAACCTATTTTCTTGTGTCAAGCTTTCAACAGGCAGTATGAGCTGGTTTGGGACTTTTGGGTTTCTAGCTTCCTTCACTATATGGGTGCTGGCATCAGCACACTTTGTATCTTCAATAACTTTAATGATTTTCTAAGTTAGCCTTTTTTCTTTTATAGTTAGCAGGGCTAAGAAGTCCCATCCCCAGGGCAGGAAGACCCCTTTCCGATTGAGCCACACTTCCTAGACCAGATTCTCTTGGCTTCTTTGCATACCCAACCTTTAACTTCCAGGAGTAAAGCCATGAAACAGCCCCCTCCCCAGGAGCCCAGAGCCGCCTTTTATCATTTCTACTGTGCCAATGCCCTGAGTGTCTCTTCTCTCCCACAAACCTGTCCTGTAACTAGGTAGAGAAGGTGTGTCTCAGAGAACTCCGAGCTTTGAGTAGGTAAAGTGCTGGCACTACTCTATCATTCTCAGTGACTTTTAGAAGTTACTTAACTTCCTTGGTGTAAAGCTTTGAGTTTTTTTTCCCCTTTAATCTGTGTAATTGCAAGTAATAGTTTCTATTTTATAAAATTGTTGCAAGAACCAAATAAACTAATGGAATAAAATGCTTAACGTAGTGCAGTGTGGGGCACACAGTATTTGGCTACAGTAAATAATAGATGTATTATGCAAGAGATGTCTCAGTCTGGGAGAAATGCTTCACTTAGAAGGCAAGGGGAGGATCAGACACTGCATCCATTAGATGGGATTAAAAAACTTTAAGCAAATATGCCAGATATCCCTTGTATGTTGCCATCTCCATTGTGTTTCTTTTCTTTTTTTTTTTTTTAATTATCCAGGGCACTTTCTTGAGGTCTAAAGTATTGAATTGTCATTGGTCAAAGGCATAAGGTCAGGAGTTCACCTTCCCAGCATGTATTATGAAAATAGCCATGTGGCATACTTTTGATGCATGAGACACAGAGGAAGTAAGAGGAGACGTCGTTTCAGGGAAGCTTTCTTGCCTATAAAAATGAAAGGAAAGCAAGTGAGACCCTGCCCTTCCATCTGGTATTGTTACCTCCATGTGGATTTGTAGTCATTTATGTCCACGAGGTGACAAGTTCAAGGACCAAGCCAGCACAACAAATGAGAGGATGGTGACAGACAGAACATAGATGCATGATGACATCATGCTGTTACACCGGCCAGTCCTAGAAGCACCCAATTTCTAGACATATTGATAAGATAATAAATTAATGTTATTTATATTAGATTAAAAGTTTACATTCCCTATAATTTACACTGGCAGTATTCTAAAGAACATGTAGTATAAGTAACCAATGCTTGCATATTATTTATTTGTGATTTACAGCCCCCTTTTAATTTTTTCCTCTTGGAGATCCTTCATTCTTATTCAATCTCCTAGCACCTGATTCAGTATCTTGCACAAAAGGAAACATTAATACACATCTTATAAATGAATGAGGAAGTAAATAATGGCTCCTGTGAGGAAAGGGGATTCTAAGAAGCCTCTACCACAGACTGATAAGATAGAGGGTTGGTGCTGTGGAAGGGTGTGGTTAGGACTTGGCTAGATTATGCCTTCTTTTCTGTAAGGTACAGTGCTCCTCTTTGGGACACTGATTTAGCAGTCTGGGGCTGTTAGTACACCTCTCATCCATCTTTGTCCAAGGTTGCCAAGTTCTTGTCTTATCATCTTGGCTTTTGAGCTTATTCGGAGTAAGCAGATTCCAGGGGAGGTAAGCTTGCATTCTAGAAGCAAATGAAAATTCTATAGACAGAAAGACCATTTCACCGTTTCTAACAGGAGAACCACTTTTCAGGAGAGAATCTATACTAAGGTCAGACAGTGCCTTGTAAGGACAGATTAATGCAGGGCTGAAGAGATTGGCCCACCATCTCAGCCCCATAGACACATCTCCTGGTTTACATGGTTATTCCACTCCCAGCTGCTGGAGACCTTTGTCTTCCTGGTACCTGTGAGGCTGGCAGTGGCAATGTGAAGTGTTACAGGCTTAGGCAGATTCCTGCCTCACTTTCTGCTGCCAATAATTCTAGTGATCTGAAATAGACTCTGAGTCTTCTAGTAGTCGAGGCTGTGAAGTTCTGTGTCTTCTCCAATCCTGAGTGAGATCACCCCCCCCCCCACACACACACACATTCTAGTTTTTCTTCAGGCCATGGAACAGTTGGCTGAGCAGCCAGTGAGTTTATTCTGGAGAAGAATAGTCAGGTGAGAGGATGATGACTTCCTACAGAGTGGGAGACAGAAGACGTCACAGCTGGCGGTGCACAAGGAGCTCTTGTGTCATGGTTCCCAGCTGGTGGCTGTCTTCTCTGCGAAGGCCAGGCGGAGTTTTCAGGGTGACTCACTGGTAGACTCTGACTGATTCCATCTCCACACCAAGGAGTCTTGACTCTTTCATCATTTCATGGTCCTCTGCTAAGACTTTCCTCTCCAGAAACACCCATCTGGTGGCTTATCATAATGCCCCATGGCCTGCTGGGAAAACCTGGATGGGTGGTGATGGAAGGAGAACTCCATTCTGTGGCTTGTGTTCAGAGAAGACGCTGTTGGAAGTTTCTGCCCTTCCAGAAACTCTCAGATACCTGGCAGGCACCTCCCAAACATTTGACTCAGAGGCTTAATATTTTAGTAATTGCTGGGCCAGTAGCTCAAGCATATTACTATTTAACTCTTACACTTAAATTAACCCATAATTCTTATCTATGGTTAGCCATGTATCTTGGTATGTTTGCTCAGTCCAACATTCTCATCTTGCTTCCTTTGTATCTGGCTAGTGTCTGTGTCCCTGCCTCTCCTCTTCCCAGAATTCTCGTAGTCTGATTGCCCCACCTATACTTTCTGCCTGGCTACTGGCCAATTAGTGTTTTATTAAACCAATATCAGTGACAAATCTTTACAGTGTACAAGAGCATTATCCCATAAGAGGACACAACACTCTACAACTCCAAGCGTTGTGTTGCATTTCAGGTTTGAGGAGTCAGAAATATAAAAAGTGTACCAAGAAAGAATATAAGAAAATGGAGCAAAACACAGTGGCAAATATCTGTTATCCCAGAACTGTGGAAGGTGAAACAAGAGTAAGTTTGAGGCCCATCTGGGCTACAAAACCAAACCAACCAAACAATAAACCCCAAATCACTGAACAAAATAGATCAGCAAGGAGTGCTCAGAAGAATAAAAATTGAAACTAAAACAAACATAGAAGAAACAACCATAAGCCACTCAGAAAACTTTTTTCTTATAATCTGGGAAGAAAACTGTTTCACATCTCCCTGATTGCTGCTTGTGGTTCAGGGGATGGAACCCAGACCCTGTATATTATTTCCTGTTCTACTGGTTGATAAAGCTTAGTGACCAAGGCTACATCTATGAGGAAGAGTTTATTTGACTTATGGTTCCAGGGGGACAGGAGTACACCATGGTAGGGAAGTATGGACATAATGGCTGAAGCAGAAGCTGAGGACTCACATCTTGAACCTCAAACATCAAGAAGGGAGACTGAACTAGAAATGATGTGAGTCTTTTCCCAAAGCTCACCTTAGTGACACACTTTCTTCAACAAGGTCACATCTCCTAAGCCTCCCCAAGCAATGCCATTAACTGGTGACCAGTTCAATGCCTTAGACTATGGGGATGCCTTATTCAAACCTCATGTTAGGTTAGATTTCTGCCACTGAAGCCACATCCCACACTAGGATAAACTTTAAAATATAAAATTTATTTATTATTGCAATTGTGAGTGTCCTGAAATTATCAAAGTGCACATGTAAAGGTCAGAAGACAACTTTGTGGAACCACTTTTGTTTTGCTTTGTTTTTCAAGACAGGGTTTCTCTGTGTATCTCTGGCTTTCCTAGAACTCACTCTGTGGACCAGGCTGTGCTCAAACACAGAGATCTGTCATCCTCTGCCTCCTGAGTGCTGGGATTAAAGGTGAGCACCACCATGCCTAGGTAGAATTGGTCTTTCCTTCTACCCTTACATGGACTCTAAGATTAAACTCAGGGCAAGCATTTTACTTACTAAGTCCCTCACTGAGCCCCAGATAGATTTTTGTTAGTTTTGGACATAGTAATAATAATACAGTGGGATCATTCTTATCATTTTCAGTGACAGTTATGTTCAATGCCTCTCACTGTTATTCTTGAGTCTTGAGTCTTAACCTTGAGAAGAAGCCTGAAGTTCTGGTGTTGAGCTGTTCAGAGGAAGGTACTCCTCAGGCTAGACACATGTACTAAGTGACCCAGAGAAGCTGGGATTGAATCCTTTCCATACCAGGGTTCCATCAGTTCCAAGCAAGGCTTACTATGCTCTCTACCTATCAAACTTTGTAGTTTCTGTGACACTTTCTTACCAAGCCTTAAGAAGTTAAGTTACTCTCTAAAATTTCTAAATAGCATTCTATCATGAATGTAATGTAAACTATTATAAAAATATTAGCTAGTGCTGAGTCACATCTTGAGCCTTTTTCTATGATCAAGTATATTAATACTGAAGCACATTACAATTTGAGAGCTAATATCTATAGAAAACTTATTATGTATCAGGTATTTCACAGTGTGTGTATAAATATATGTGGATGACATATTTACTCACTTAGTTCTTATATAATATGTCAAAGATTAATAATTTAGCTGTTATTCATTGAAATTTATACCATATTCAGACACTACCCAGCTGTGTGGTTTTAATCCCAACTCTCAGTTTATATGTTGAATTTCTTGCTCTTACTACTGACATTACTTGGAAATAGTGTCATTATATAGAGTGATTTATAATCCAACATGACTGGTGTCCTTATAACAGAGGGAAGCTAAACATGGAGAAAGACATGCGCGACAAGAAGATGATGTGAAGCCAGGAGAGGTTAGGTACCTCCAAGCCAAGGAAAGAGAGAACCCTGGGAGATCTTTCTCTCAAAGCTGCAGAAGACTTTGCTCTTGAAATTCTAGCTCCAGAACTGTGAAAGGTTACCTTTGCACCATTTCGTTCTCTCAGCCTCTTCACGATGACTGTCTTAGCAAATACACTGCTATGTATTTTAACCCTCACAGTCAAATCTACATGCTGAGACTTGAAAAAAGAATAAGTTAAAACACCATTAGAGTGAAGCAACTAGCCTAACCCAACATGTGGAGTATTCAACAAGGAAAGTGACATGGCTATTCCAGCAACACAGTGCTGTGACTTTTCACACAGAAAAAGCCAACTGGAGGGAATGAATGGAGAGCACAAGTGGTCTAAGAGATGGTGGCCAACCACATCCCATATGCAGATTTTATTTGCATCTTTTTATAATGAGAAAAGAAAGAAAAGGCTCAAGAATACTAACTGCCACCACCCTCTTCTGATTCTTGGTTGCCATGATGTAAGCAGCTGAGTTAAACTGTGAACAAAAACTGTGTACTTTAACTACTGGAGAACTTGGCTATGGATTAGATATGAGATGATGTTAAGGAATCATTAATTTCCAGGGTATGACAGTAGCATAATGGTTACATTAATATGCATATTCTAAGTTGACAGCAAGGTCAAATGGCATGGTGCTTGGCATTTGGTTGCTTTGGGTCCGTGGCAAGTACAAATCACAGTAGGAACATGTAGTCTGGCACAGCTGTTTACTTCATTGCAGCCAGGGATCAGAAACGGGTAGTGGCAGTTAGCATTCTTGTGCCTTTTTAAGGACAAATTCCCAGTGGCCTCTTAAAGGTTCAACTTTCTCCAGCTATACTGCAGGCTGGGACCAGGCCTTCAAGCTGCAGACCCTATGTACCACAGGGCACACACAGTAGCAAATGTGTTCATGCACTTGTGTTAGTCGTTATACAGTGCCTTTAGGCAAATTAACACGTGTACAACTTGAATCTATACCATTTTGTTAATTAAATATTTTAAAATAAAAATCAGTACACTATTCTAACAGTTTGGGAATGTCATAGTAAGGAGAAAAACTCTGGCATTCTTTTATTGCTATTTTATAGTGACAAATTGGAACTTTGAAGGTGTTGAAAGTGTCCTCAGTCTGGTTTCAGAGAGTAATTTTACATGAGCATGTTAATAAAATAATTTTTAATGGCAAAATGTTAATTCTCCTTCTAAAGCCATCCTCTGAGACACATGGCAACTCTCTCTTCCACTCATCTTAAAAATGGAAACCGAGGGGGCTGGAGAGATGGCTCAGCGGTTAAGAGCACCGTCTGCTCTTCCAGAGGACCCGGGTTCGATTCCCAGCACCCACATGGCAGCTAACAACTATCTGTAGTTCCAGTTCCAGGCAAACACCAAGGCAAATAAATAAATAAATAAATAAATAAATAAATAAATAAATAATAAATAAAGGTGTTTTTTTTTTTTTTTTTTTTTTTTTTTTTTTTTTTAATGGAAACCGAAATGCAGAGAAGCATGGACATCCTCTGCAAGTCTGGAACCAAGATTAGTTATCTTGGTTTGTAGTTAAAGTTCCCATCAGGAACAACAGCCAATATGCATCATATTTAAGAAGAAGGAGTTAAGGATCAGCTTCTGCACAGGGATCCCCTGTGTCCTCTCTGCTTACTTTTCTCAGTGGGTCCCAGACATTCTCTGCATAAAAGTACATAGCATGGCCTCGTGTGCTGAGTACCCTGAGATCCAGTGAAACAATGATTGGTAAAGAAGTTAGTGAACTGTAAAAAAATGTCAAAGCAGTGCTGCATGCCCATCTATTTGAGTAGCATCATGTATCATTAGTATGAAGAGCAAAATGAAACTAAGTAGATTTCAAAAGGGTCTGTTTTGGGGTGCTGTTGAGATAGCTCAATTGTGGAAGAGATTGACATTCTTGCAGAGGACCTAGGACAACCAAAGTTCAGTCTCCAGCCCCATCAGGCAAATCCCAACCACCTCTACCTCTCACTCCGGGCTATTCAAAACCTCTCTGGTTTGTGTGGGTACCCATGCACATGTCACACACACACACACACACACACACACACACACACACACACACACACACAAATTAAATATATTTTTTTTTTCCCAGAATGTCAGATGTAGTCTTATTAGAGCCTAAGGCCTTGGGATAAAGAAGTTTGGGTACAAGAGATCCACTCAGAATGTTTCAGGGAGATGCTTGGCTTTTCCCAACTTGTTCCTGACATTGGGGTTATAGATGGAATACTTTTAGCCCAAACTTCTCAGAAGCAGCCTGCATTGTCCATTAGGGCTGTCCATCCAGTTCAACTTAACAGTGATAAATCTTGCAGCCTCTAAGGGTCCTCACAAAGGTGGGTGTGGTGTGCTGATAGCAGGCATGATTAAGTGCTTTCCTGTGTCAAATATAGCTGTAATATGCTGCAAACAGGCATTTGAGCTTTATAGAAACTGATCTGGCCACTATCAGTTACTTTGACATTTTATACTAATACTTAAAATAAATCTAGAAACAGGAAAGAAAGTACAGAATTATTGTTTTAAGCAGCTTGTAAGAGCTTATCTTCAAAGTGACAGAGGTTCCATTGTATTTAGAGAAACTGCTCACTTCACTGGCATAAAGGTTAGTGGCCTGGACTTCATGGCTACACCGAGCCAGTTTCCCACGTGAGCTCAAAGGGCTGCAGGCAGCAGGGCACTTGCTGCTGGACCCCAGGGCCTTTCTTTTTGTTTGTGTGAGGATTGTCCCGTGCACCCAAAGGCACCAAACACATTTCAGAAGCAATTTAGAGATTCTTCTTAAAACAAATAAAGCCATGGAGATCTTTTCCTTGAAGGCAGGCCATGGAACTGGAAAGCATTTTCTCTTTTAAGCAAACTGGTCTTTACCTGGTATTTGGTATCTTTGCATGTCTGTGTTCCCTACAGCTAATACACACATACACACACACATACACACACACACACACACACACACACACACACACACACACACACACACACACAGACAAAGCTCAAACCAAAAGAATTATAATATTCTGAATTTTTTTTTGACACAAAAATCTCAGGGAAAAATGTTCCTTGAGATGGAAAGCTGAGTGTTAGTTTTTGCTTATTTATAGTTCAGGGGTGATAATGTGGGGTGTCTTTCTGTATGCTGTAAATGTAATTAGTCAGTAAAGAGACTATTTTGGCCTATGGCAAGGCATCTTAAAAACAGACAAAAAAAATCCAGGAGCTGGAGAGATGGCTCAGAGGTTAAGAACACAGTCTGCTCTTCCATAGGCCCTGAGTTCAATTCCTAGCAACCTCATGGTGGCTCACAACCATCTACAATGAGATCTGGTGCCCTCTTCTGGCCTGCAGGCAGAACACTGTATGTATAATAAATTAAAACTTAAAAAAAAAAAAAAAAGACCAAAAAAATCCAAACATAAATTTAAAAAAGACAGAGAAAAAACAAGAACAAAAAACCAATCCAACCTCCCAAAAAACGTGACTAATTACTAAAAAACAAATTAATAAAATTAAGTTAAGATAAAAAAAGCCGTAGGCTAAAAAACATGTAACTGCTATAAGCCTCTGTGTGTTCTGTAAGGCTTCAAGTCTGCAGGTCCCAACCTTAGGTCAAATAAGTAAAACATTTCACACTACAGGGTGAAGTATCTCAGGTAACCGAGGCTGACTTGGAAGTACTTGGCCCAGGGAATATTATTCAAGTCAAGTAGCTGGGACTGCTACATCAGTGTGCCATCTTGCCAAGCATCTAAGACTATTCTTTATTATCTGCTTGTTATTGCTTATTATACAGCTCAGGGTGGCCTCAAACGCTCAGTTCACCTGCTTCAGCCTACCTGTATCCCAATGCCTGACCCTGAGGGTGTTAAAAATATCGTGGTATACATTAGCCCTCTGGTAGTTCTCACTTCTGCCAATACACCAGAGTCACTTGGAGGACTTCAAAGAAGTACTGTTTCCTGGGACCCATTGTTAACGTCCAGTAGTTGTCTCGGTTTCTCTGCGAGTGACAATTGGGACACCAGCGGTGTTTGCCACCTGACTGATGTGTTTCCGACACGAGAAACCATTGCTTGTCCCTGTGATTCACCGGACAGGAGTTGTTGAGATCTGGAAAGCAGAACTGTGAGACTCCCTGCAGAGGTGAGGGAGGAAATAACCTGGACTTCAAATTCTTCTTCATATCATCCATTGGGATTTCCTGGTACTTTCTACTCAAATAAATCTAAGAATGGACTTAATGTTCAAGGTATCTTTATATTTGTAATCATATGTTGAATTTCTTTCTAACTATCTATAATTTAAAGACATTTTCTTTTACAATAATATGTTTTAAATTTTTTTTGTTTTTGGAAACCTCTTTATTTCTTGCCTCCTTTTGCCTTCCTTGGGAATTTTAAACCAATTTGTGTCTATAGAGATTGGAGAGATGGCTTGACAATTAAGAGCACTGGCTGCTTTTCCATAGGGCCAGGTCAGTTCCCAGCACCCACATGGCAGCTCCCAGTCATCTGTAACTACAGATCTAGGAGATCTAATGTCCCCTTCTGGCCTCTATGGGCACCAGATACACACAAAGGTGCACAGACATACCTGCATGCAAAACACCCACACACATAAAATAAAATAATAAAAACATAAGCTCATGCTTATGTTCATTCTGTAGAGATGAAGCAAGGATTAAAAATAATGCAGCAAAATCAGGTCAGAGCAGAACTGGGCCCAATGTTTGGAGAACTTCTTCTGATGGCATTTGTAAAAATGAGAAGTTAGTTACTTTTTCAACTCTAATGATCTCATTTTTCAGGAAAAGCTTTCAAAAAGACATTTCCTGTCCAGGATCTGTCCATGCAATACAAGAGTATAGAAAAGCATATGCCCGGGATTTTCAGAGATTGCTCTATTTTAACTATTCTGGTTTTTTTCTTCATTAAAAAAAATTATTTTAAAAGTTTTTCCTCCATATATACCACAGCTCTTCCTCCTTTCCCTCCCTTCCAGCTTCTTCCACTCCTCCCTCAGCCACCCCCCTCCATGCCCCCAGTCTTTCCCCAAGGAGTCCCAAGGTGGGTCAGTTCAGTCTGCCATATCCAGTTGAGGTAGGTCTGAGTATTAAGGCTGGGTTAGCTGTTCCTCTGTAGGGAATGGGCTCCAAGGTGTCAGTTCATGCACAGGAACACAGTCGGATCGTACTCCATGAGGTTCCACAAACTGCCCACACAGTCAGCCATCTCTGTGGGTCTCCTCCTCAGGCTCCCACTGCCACCCTGGGTTTACAATAGTTTTATCACAAGTGTTAATTATACATAAACAGGTATATGTACTTAATGTATCGTGATCATATTCTCCCCAGTTACACTATTTTGTACTATTCCCGTTTTCATAAATCCCATCTTTTTCTGAACTAGCCTCCTTCCCTCTTCTTTCTTTTTAACGTATTTCCCCTCCCCTTCCTCCCCCTCCCCCTCCCCAGTGGGTCTTACTAGGGCTGTTTACAGGAGCATGTACATCTTATCAGTGTCTACACCACTGAGAATGTTTCACCTACCCCATCAACTGTTACCTGCATATAAGTATTCAGGGAGAGGTGGGATTGTGGTGAGACTGTTCTCTGTATGTAGTGAATATTATTCTGTAAATAAAGGAGCTGTTTTGGCCTGTGTGGAGCACCATAGAAGTGGGTGGAGGAATCAGAGGTGAGATAGGTAGAAGAAGGGTGGAGCCAGGCAGACTCCATCCAGCCACCAAAGAAGAAGCATGTAGGACCCAGGTGAGCTAGGGGCCATTGGGCTACATGGCAGAATAGATTAATGAAAATGGGTTACATTAAGATGAAAGAGTTAGGTAGCAATGTGCCTGAGACATAAGCCAAACAGTATGAAATTAATATAAATGTCTGAGTAATATTTGGGGGGTAAATCACTGTGGGCAGGTCAGACTTCTGACTTGTATGGGGTCAGAAACCATTTACAACATGGGATCCCACAAGCCACTTCCTTTTCCATTATAAGACTTTAAAGGGACCAGTCTTATGGAGATTTTATGTAGGCAATCACAGAGAGTTCAGGAATGTAACATCTGTGCCATGCCTTAAAGTTATCATTCCACATCTCTTCCACCTCCCTACAGCTTTTATATTCTATCCTCTCTTTCTTCCTTAATGTTCCCTGAGCCTTGGAGTGGGTGATATAGATGTCATATTTATGACATGGCAGTCAACAGTCATGGGCATCCAGAAGTCCTGGGCAACCCACAGTCCTGGCCATCACAAAATTAAAAAGGTTTTTCCACAGCAAAAAACAAACAAACAAACAAAAAAACAGTAACAGTTAACTGAATGAAGATCCAACTGGAGAATGGGAGAAAATCTTTGTCAGCTGTACAACTAGCAGAGGATTAATAGCTTGAATATGCAAATTAAAATCACCTGGAGAGCTAGCACAATGTCTCAGCAGATAAAGGCCACTACACCTGACAACCAGAGTTCACCATAGCTTTCTCCTACATGGCAGAAGGAAAGAGCCAGTTCCTATAAGTTGTTCATGGATCTAGACACACACACACACACACACACACACACACACACACACACTTGTGTGAATTTATGCATTAACTAAACAGATGTAAAATAAATAAATATCTTTAAAAAACTGTTTTGCTATCTCACCCCAATCAGAATGGATAATATCAAGTTAACTGTTTTTTTGGTTTTTTTTTTTTTTTTGTTTGTTTCTATATAAAGCCTTTTTAATTTCTTTAGGTTCCTTTAGTTAATTGTTGGTATAATATTTTCTTTCTTATTCTTCTTTTTTTTTTTTTCCAGTTTTTGAGGCAGGGTTTTTTCTGTGTAACAGACCAGGTTGACCTTGATTGAACTCAGAGATCTGCCTGCCTCTGCCTCCCGAGTGCTGGGATTTAAAGGTGTGTGTCACCACCACCCAGCTGGTATGATTTCTTAAACAACAGGATTCCTGTTCGGAAAGCCCATATTTAGCACTTTTATCTTGAATTGTTTGCTTGACTTTTTCTTTTCCTAGTTTTAGAGTGTTAGGTCTCATGTTGAGGTCTGTGATGTATCTGGAGTAGATTTTGTGCAGAGCACGTGATAACACTCTAGTTTCATTCTTCCACATGCATCCAGCTTTTCTAATACCATCTGTTGAAGATGCAGTCTTTTCTCCCACAATGAGTATTTTTGGAATCGTTATGAAAACAAAATCAGGAGACAGTAGCTGCATGGGTTCATATCTGGAGTCTGTTCTGTTCCATTAATCTGCACATATCTGTTTTAGGCCAGTACAATGCCGAGGGCTCTGTAGTATGATTTGAACTCAGGGATGGTGAAAGTGATGGTAGTGTTCTGAGGACAAGAAGTGCCGTTTCCAGGACAACTGGTCTGTTTCTTAGATTTCTTCCATCTATCTGTATGGTGTGGTACTCCAGCTGTGTCAGACCAGGAAAGGAATGTCCAGTCTCCGCCCACTCCTCCCTGCCATGCCCTTCAGTCTCAGGACCTCTTCTGTATCTCAGCCTCACCTATTTCCACCCACGTCTGTGTGCACTGGATCATGACTGTGTTTAGAATAGACTTTGTTGTCTTCTTCCTAGGTTTTTATTTGTTTTTTTTTTATTTATTTATTTATTATTTATTTATTTATTTTTTAAAACTTTATTTATTCATTTTATTTATTTGCCTTGGTGTTTGCCCGGAACTGGAACTACAGACAGTTGTTAGCTGCCATGTGGGTGCTGGGAATCGAACCTGGATCCTCTGGAAGAGCAGACGGTGCTCTTAACCGCTGAGCCATCTCTCCAGCCCCCTTCTTCCTAGGTTTTACAAAATTCACTTCATGATCTTCTGCTCATGTTTTCTCAACCTTCACTATCCTACATCCACATTTTTCTCTTTTTACTGAAATATAGAAAGTTCCAGGGCTGGGGACATAACGCCATAGAAGAGTGTTTGCCCAGCATGTGACGAGGCCCCGTGTTGCATCCTCAGAGCTGGAAACAGCTGACTTCACCATGTAGCCTTTAGTCTCTTAGGACCCTTTCCTTTCTTTCGTGCTCACTCTGTTCTACAGGCCATTGTTTCTGAAACATGGTGGCACTCAGGACAAAGGATGGTTGTAATCTGACTTCAATTGTCCTAATGTTTGCATGCAATGTACGGGAAATATTTTATGTTTTTAAAAATTATTTATTATTTGTTAAATCCCCACCATAAGATATTTTATTTTTATTGTTAAAAGCTTATGAACTCTTCATATTTTCATTTTTATTTTGCACAATGGCTGAGCTTTAGTTTCTCTTAAATTAATTTATTTAATTTTTTTTAGTTTGTAATTCTTTTCATTTTTTCTTTTATTGAAAATATATATGTTCTCATGCAGCATATTCTAATTTCAGTTTCCTCTCTCTCTATGCCTCCCAGGCCTCCCTACTTCTCTTCCCCTCTAGATCCACTTCCTTTCTGTCCCTTATTAGAAAAGAACCAGCTTCTAAGAGACAGCAACCAAACCTGAGAAAATAAAATAAAATAAAATGAAGCAAAATCTATCACATTGAGGCTGGATATGGCAACCCTATAGGAGAAATAGTCCGAGAGAAGGCACAAGAATCAGGAGTTCACATGTTCACATACTTAGGAGTCTCATAAAAACACTAAGTGAAAGCTATAATATATATGTAGAGGACCTGGTGCAGACCGGTGCTGGCTGTGTGCTTGCTACTCAGGTCTCTATGAGTACATATGAGCCTTGTTTAGTTGATTTGTGGGCCATCCATCTGGTCTTCCAGTCTTTCTGCTTCCCACATGTAATGCAAGTGTGGAAAATATTAAGCTTTTTAAAATGTGTATGTCTGTACGTAGGTACTCCAGAATATAGAACATTGCATTAGATCTCTCAAACAGCTCCTGGAGTTAGACACGTCTGAGCTTTCCAATGGGGGCTCTGGTAACCAAACTCAGTTTCCTTGAAAGAGCAGTATTCTCTCTTAACCGAGAAGCCATCTCTCTAGCCCTAACTGTGGGGATTTGAATGTGCAGGTAGGTTGGAGAACTTCTGCTTAGACTTTGTGAATTTTTTGTCCTGTCTACACTTACGTATTCTTAGCTCTTTTGTCCAAGCTACTTCTCTGGCCAGGGTGCCCTTTCTTGACTATATTTTGTGGCTACTTATCCACACGTTTCTCATGAGAGGAGGGTATTGGAGCATTTAGCTGTAGGATAGGACCCACCAAATGAACACTGAAGGAAGATGGTACCTCTAGCGAGCCATGGAATCACTATTGTGTAAAATATGAAAAGAGGGTCACTGGGAACAGGGAGATGTGCCCTCATATAGAAAACAGACTTTGTGCTGGGAGCAGGACTTCTAAAAGGCAAACATGTCTGGAAGGCTGTGGTGCAAAGCCATTTTTGCTGGCTATAAGCGAGGTCTCCGGAACCAGAGGGAGCACTCAGCTCTTCTTAAAATTGAAGGTGTTTATACCCGAGATGAAACTGAATTCTACTTGGGCAAGAGATGTTATTATGTGTATAAAGCAAAAAACAACACAGTGACACCTGGAAGCAAACCAAACAAAACCAGAGTCATCTGGGGGAAAAGTAACTCGGGCCCATGGAAACAGCTGCATGGTTCGTGCGAAATTCCGAAGCAACCTTCCTGCGAAGGCTATTGGACACAGAATTCATGTGATGCTGTACCCTTCCCGGATTTAAACTAATGAAAAGTAAATAAATAAAAGTGGATTTGTGCTCTTGTAAAAAAAAAAAAAAAAGAAAGAAAGAAATAAAACAGGCTTTGTAATGATTCTAACTAGCTGTGGCTTTATACTATGTTCGCAATGTAAGTTTGAAAATGAGATGCTTTGAGGAGGCCAGTCTACCTGTGACTTCTGTGCCCTCTACAAATTCTTTGTACAGTGTTTCAAGTGTGCCCCTGCTTGGATCTTAGTAAGCATTTAGTAAACATTAACTTATTTTGAAAAGATGTCTGGGACTTCTTTTTAGCAGCCTTCGTCTTTTGTGCTAACAGTAGCATTTCTTTTTACCTAAATATGACACAAGGAGTCAACTCTGCCCAGATCCAACATTACCTCCCGATGTCACAGTGGTTCTGTGCTTTACCCCGCCCCAGCATTTCATGTCTGGGAAGGTTATTGGGCCACAGAGCTGGATGAGTTAATCTTTCCAGATGTATGCTTTCTCCTAACAACAAATTTTCTAGTGGCATTCATTGGACATGATGTCTCTGCCCACACACAACCAGGTGCTAATTTACCTAGCATCAACTTTTATTATCCCACAGTGGATACCAGAAACATTTGTCATATAGAAAGGAAAAATAATAAGAAAAAACCCCAAAACTTTTTCATAAAGTATTTATCTATTTCCTATCTCAGCTGATATCCTGCATAGAACTTGGTTGTAAGTTTGGGTTAAGGTTAGAGTGGCACATGTGTGTTGTAAGGCTAGAGATCAGCGTATCAGGAAGAAAAGGGCTGGATGACAGATCTGTGAGTTGATAGGATTCACCCATAGAGGTGCTCAAGGTCCTTGCTTGAAAAGAGAAGCCCCCAGCTTTATAATCTTAAGGTCTTATGGCTTAGTGAAAGGTTGAAGTCTCTTCTAATTAATCCAGGGATAAGTGAATAGTAAGATCGGAGCTGAAAGACATTCTAAATTGAGATAAATTTGGCTGGAGGGGTGGCAGAGTGCTTGCCAAGCTTTGTGAAATCCTGAGTCCTGTTCCTAGCAACAGAGGGGGTGGGGAAGATAAATTTACAGAGAGAAAATTGGATGATTAGGATAGTCAGGACCTGAAGGGGGCTCAAAGCCAAAGTGCTTATCACCAAATCTGTTAGCTTGAGTTCAAACTCCAGGACCGAATGCTGAAAGGAGAAAGACAGCTCTAAGTGAGGTGTCCTTTGAGCTCCATGCAGGTGTGTGTATGTATGTATGTGGGTGTATGTGTATGTATGTCTGCAAGTACATGTGTATGTATGTGCATGTCTGTGTATGTGTGTTTGAGTGCATGTATGTGTATGTGTGCAAGTACATGTGTATGTATATGTGTGTATGTATGTGTGCGTATGTGTTTGAGTGCATGTGTGTATGCATATACATATGTATATATAGTATGCACACACATATTTACAAATGTAATTAAAAATAAAAATAACTGAAAAGGTATCCAGGATTCATGTTCTATGTATAGCAGAATGTTCCACTGAAAGTTTTCTTCTCCTTAATCTAATCACAATAGGAAATGCTAGATGACATCCAGGCCTGTCCTACTGGGTCACTTCCCACCTCTAGCTTTAGAACATAGAGTCAGACGAGGGTGGGTGGGCTTTTATTGAATTATAACATTGCATTGCCAGCCACCTGGCTTATAAATGATCCCAGCCTCACTGTCAAAAGGTGACAAGGTCACAAAGTGACTATGGCATATATGACCACACTGAACCAGGCTCATCCCAGTCCACATTTCACCACGTGCCTTTTAGTTGGCCAGTCTCAGGAGCCTCATGAAGCAGAGAGTGACAAGGCACAATCATGTCACAATTCACAGATGGACTTTGATTAGCTGGCCTCTAACAGTGACACCACCTGATGAGCCAAGACAATGCTTAATAAAGTTTCCTCCTGCAACCTTCAACAGAGCAGAATATACCCAGATAAGCTGGGGGAACATTCTTAACTTGCTTCCCTCAGCACCTGCAAGGAAGTCACTGTAAGATTAGAAAAGGTAATTACATCTGATAGAGTGATTGACAACACATTGTTTGAAGAAAGGGCTTAATCTGCCCTATTGTGAGAAGGTTAATGGAAGCCGAGGCCACTGGTCTCTCACCTCCAGCAGAAAGAAATCTGTTCGTGTTAAAATGTTTAGAGAGCAACTGACACTCCACAGTCCCAGCACTGACTGGGTATCCCATGTGGTGTTCACCACTCTCATCCAGCTCAGTGCCCCGCTCTCTCCTGCCCCTCTCCCTGCATCTCCCTCCCTGGCATATGCCTCTCAGGGTTGACTTCACTTCACTAAAATTCTTATTCACTCACGAGACAGAAAGGCCCCTAAGAGACAGGCAGAGTCTTCAACAGATTCTGCCTTGACATTCCCTTTCCATATTTGCTCACTTGAGTTCAGAGAAACTCTGAATATGACAGGGGAATCTGTGAGGTCTCAGGGTGAGAGGATCATTGATTAAAACCCACAAAGGTTGGAGAAAGACAGTTAACATAGAGGGAGAGTAAAAATACCAGAGTGGGAAGATCTGAAACAGAAGTGATCTCCCAGTCCAGACTCCACGGTGTGGACAGAGTCACAGGAAAGGATCATGACTCAAATGTCTCTACCGTGTCATGAGGAAAGTTTCATGTGACAATTGGTCAGAAGTAGTAAATGTATATTTGTTCTTTTTCCAGAAAAAAAAGAATATGGCACATTAATAAATCAAAAGCTTGGTATAGATTAAGATTTTGGACCTAAGGACTTTAAAAAATGCACAACATAGATGCACACATAAAGATACAACAACTTGTGTTGGGACATTCTTAATCCATTTAAGAAAAGGTCTTGTTATCTAAAATTAGGTTTTGATAGAAAATGTTCATTGTGACACCCCACCACCACCACCACCTCCAGCAACTTCTCCACTTCTCTTAGCTTATTATGGTCACCTTTTACCTCAGAGTTTGTACATTCCCTGCTGGGCCTATGCTCTCAGTCACAAAGACACTGGGGAAGGAAGTGAGGGAAAAGTTGCAGGTGATGCAAGTGTGCAGAGCAGTGCTTAGAGGCAAATGTGAAGAGCCAGGGAGTGAAGTATACCTATCACAGCACATCCTGAAAGGCCTATGGCGTGAGTGCAAACAATCTACTCTCTGTAATGTTTAACATAAACACAGATAACTTTCTTTTATAAGCACCTTTACCTATGATCAGTCTCTTTATTTCTCAATAAATCCCAGTGAGAAACAGTGAACAGTTAATGCACAATCACCTGCTTTAGCCTGCCACATCATGGGGTGTAGATGATTTCCAGGTGACTCTCTGCCATCCAGTCCCACCTTAATAACTAGAGTAAGCTTCTTACCATTCTTCTACAGACAGAGCCAGTACAAAGATATCACATGACCCAGAAATCAAGAGGTCCAGTTGTAGCCAGTTGCCTGCTTATAGGTTTTGTTGTTTTAGGCCAGGAATTTAAAATCCATTCAGGGGTGGTCACTGAGGACCACAGATAATAAAAACTGGAATGATACAGAGATTAGCATGTCTCCTGCTCAAGGATGATATGTAAAGTCATGAAGCATTAAAAAAATCCGTGCAGTGATTACTATCCATTTCTTGTAACCAACCAACAAGTCACTGAAAATGGCATTATAGTTCCTTTTAAAATGGAGGTTCCAAGCCATCAAGATTTGTACAAAACCATCTGAGCATCTTCTGTCCATGTGTGTCTTTGTAGTTCCAAACCTGGCTTTGCAGGAAGGCAGCAGGCTCCAATAGGTAGCTCCACAGTTTGTTTTTCCAGAGTCATCTTTCTGTAAACAATGCAGTAGTCTTTATATTTCATAAAAATCAGAGCAAAGGTAAAGACTGAAATGTCTCCAAACCTGGTCAAGGCATCTGTGGTGTGCAGTGACAGCCCAGACGTGGTGTGTGCGCAGAGCAATCCACAGGAGGATGGCTGAACTCTGAGGGTTGAGACTCTCACTTGTGTCTTCCACAATGGGACATTGTTAGGCCTGCGTTCCATCAAACAATGGCCCCGATAGGCCATAATACTCATTGAGAAGGAGAGCTTTGCACCCTGGCTCTTCAGGCACCCAGCTGCCTCTCCATTTGTTCCGGCTGTGTGTGCACTCGGAAATGTTTGACTACCATCCTCCATAACTTGGTGATTCTAGGTGGCTCTGCTTGCTGAGTGCTGCATTAGTGAGCACAGTCTTGGTTTTGTTTTGTTTTTTACATTCCTCCTTAGTAGATCACAGTGTTTAAAATGAAGAAAGCTTCCATGCCTTCTACCTACATAAATGAGCACAACCTCTTGTTAATAAGCAACCAATTCATCATCTAAAGTTTCAGTGGTTTGGCCATTTTAAGCACAGCAAAGCTCTTTCTGGCTATGTTAAAATGAGGAGTAGATTGTGTCCTCAAGGCAGATCAGCTTCAATATGCTTGCTTCCCAGTTTCTCCAAGCTTATAATGAGACTCTAGGCCAAACCATTGACTTATTAGTCGAAGAGTCTTAGTCTTCTTATATTATAGGGGGGCTGTAGTCATTTTACTAGAAAACACATTGGAGACTTCTCCAAACAATTTTATCTATCAGAGAGAAAAAGTTTATTAAAAGGCTTGTAGCATGAGCCTGAATGCAGTATTAATATCAATGTTATACATTTTTATAAGATTATTTATTCTGCAGTTATTTTCTAGAGTGATATGCAAACTATACTGGTAAATAAATAATATAAAAAGTATAGAATATATACTTACTCCTTACAGAAACAATGAAAATGCATGAGTGTATGTGGATAATGGCCACAAATAATAACTAACAACAAAACTCAAGTTTAATAATAACAATAATGAGATTTACAACTGTTTAAAATCTTTGTTTTCCTAAGACCTTTCTTGGAATGTCAACTTCTTTTATGACTCTGGATGGTAGGTGATTGAGCACTTTACCTCACTGTTGCAATCCATCACTTATGGTGCATAGTCTTAATGATGACCAAACTGTGAGTCACACGCCAACCTTCAGGCCACCACCCTTGGAATAAATAATGAGGACCCTAAGAATAAGATTACATTTTCTTCTTGTGAGGCTAGAAGGAGTGAGGGGAAAGCAGAAATCAGTCTATTCCTGAAGAATGCCTTCCATGCATGATCTCCAGCTGCCCAAACATTTGGATATTCATCACTTATGGAGGGGCTGATTAGGTATTAGTACTATTTGAGATGGCCATGTCACTTCCTAGACTTTGCTCAGCTATGGCCTCCAAAAGCTCCAAAAACTCATTCATCCTGTTACAGCAACCGTTGGGCCTAAACTTTGCTTAGCAGAACCGTGTGTCTGGGAGAGTCACTATTATTGGGGCAAGTGAGGGACACGGCTACCTGGGTAGCAGTCAGGGTGCTTGTTCTTTTAGTACATGTATGTTCCCACTCAATTGTCACAATTTAGCTATCTCCATTTTATGGCAAAAAGAGGCTCAGAGATGTCAAGTTAATGCTCAGCTACCCAGCTGATTAACAGTAGAGCCAAGACAGGAATTTCTCTTCCAGAATCCCATAGGTGCATAAAAATATTTGCAAAAAAAAAACCCATTTTATATATTTTTGGCTCCTAAGCAAATCAAACAGGTAGAATTAAGACTTATACAAATATATTTTATGTAAAAAAAATTAAAAATGTCTTTAGTTTCTTTATCTTTGACTATGTAAAAGGGTATTCCCCAGAGACTGGCTAAGCTCTGGAGTTAAACTTTCCTCATGAGTTAAGCTCATCTCTGTTCTCTCAGGGACTTCCAAACCCACGGCAACCATGCCTTTTTACCCTTCATCTTCCAAGGTGTACCCTTTCTTCTCTGTTAATAATGAATTCTTCCATTTCTTGCCTTTTAGGAACTTGGGGCTCAAGTGGGTGGAGTACTTGCTGTGTAAGTATACATAAAGGCTGGGTGTTTGTTGTACATATATAGCCTCAGTACTGGTGGGGCAGAGACTGGTGGATCCTGGGGACTTGTGAAAAAGCCAAACTGCTTGTGCTGTGAGTGCTGTCTACAAAGGCTGGCCAGGAGCTTCTCAGACGCAGGGCATACAGACCATTCTGCATCACTTCCCATCAGACTTTCAAAGACTAACTAACATCTGTGAACTTTTTACCTGGAGGTTGCAAAAATCCTGGCTTCACTTGGTTGTTGAAAGGTATGCTGGTTTACTTCTCTGTTGCTGTGATAAAATAAACTGGAGGGAAGGTTACTTGGCTGATACTTCCACACCACAGTCCAGCAGCAGCAGAAGCCTAAGCCAAAGCAGCACCATGGAGACAAGAAGTACAGTAACAACTATGGAGGAGCAATGCTTACTGGCTTGCTCTACCGGGCTTGCTCAGTAACCTTCCTCATACAGGCCAGGACCACCAACCCAGGACTCCACAGTGGGCTGGGCCCTTCCACAATTATATATCAATCATCAAACAATAAAATGCCCCACAGACATGCTCACGGGCCAGTCTGATCAAGGCAATTTTTAAACTGGGGTTCCTTCTTCCTGTGTATGTCAAGTTAACACACACTAACTAAGACCAAGGTTCAAATAGTATGTCTAATATGTAGAGTTGTACAGACACAAGATCAGACATAGAACACTCACATAGTGTGGGATTGATGCAATGAGGAAGGGTGGGATTGTTCTCCTGGGTGCAAACAAATGCTCTTTATGTCAAATAGTACTCTTACCCTACCAGGGTCTGGATGGGTCATATTCACTTATCACTAGAGACTACAGATGCACTTGTGAAGCTAAAGTGTACATTAAATGTTTGATGAATATGAGTAAATTTTTTTTTTCCTGTGCTGTACAAGACTACAAAGACTGTTGGTTAAGGGCGACTGCTTTGCCCAAACCACAAGCATGTAGGGGCTACTGGAGAATTCTGGAGGGTTATTCTGAAGATGGCCTCTGTGTTGTCTAGAAAAAGTCAAAGTCTAGAATGTAACCTCTCCAAGATCCTGTCATGGGAGAACCACATGATCTAAGCTGCCTACACTTGCTGCATTTTCTATGTAGTGTATCCCCAAAGACTACAATGTTGCCTAGTAGTGGTGGCCCATGCTTTAATTCCAGCACTAACAAGCAGAGGCAGATGTATCTCTGTGAATTGGAGGCCAGTCTGGTCTACAGAGCAAGTCCCAGGACAGCCAAAGCTACACAGAGTAATCCTATCTAAAAAAAACAAAACCCCCTCCCCCAACCAACCAACCAACCAAACAGAATACAACGTTGTCATGTTGTGTCACAAGAAGTGGATTCCAACTTCTTTTTTAGACATATTGTGATGTGGTTCTAGTTATTTTTCAGAAGGAACGTAGAGCTAAGATTTGGGAAGGAGGCACACACGTGTCTGTAAAGAGCCAGATGATTCCTCTCTCAGACTGTAGTGGGTCATGTGTTATCTCTTGCTCTGCCTGATCTTTGTTTTTGAGACAAGATATCTCTGTGTAGCTCTGCTTGTTATGGAACTTGCTATGTACTCCAGGCTGGTCTCGAACTCACAGAGGTATGCCTGTCTCTGCCTTCCTTGTGTTGGGATTAAAGGTGTGTGCCACCAGGTCTGGACTTCTGTTCTTTCTTATGTCTATTCCACTCTGCTACTGTGGTTTGAAAGTGGCAATCTATAATATATAGAGAAATCAGAGTAGCTGTACATATTAAGACTTTATGGGAGCTGAGCGCTCTCTCTCTCTCTGTCTCTCTGTCTCTGTCTCTGTCTCTGTCTCTCTCTCTCTCTCTCTCTCTGTCCACATGTGTGCCATGCCTGAGAAGGCCAGGGGCTGGTGTTTAATGTCTTCTTCACTTTCTCATCATCTTACTTTCTGAGGCAATGTTTCTCTTTGTACCGGAAGCTCACTGATTGAGCTGAACGTACTAGATAGAGAACCCCGGGGATCCTCTTGCTGACCTTCCAGGTGGTGGGATTGCAGGGGTGTACTAATATGCCTACCTTTGTATGTGGGTGCTGAGTATCAGAACCCAGGTCCTCATGTTTGTGTAGAATGTACTTAATCATATTTGCCACCTTCCCAGCACCAGTATGCTCAAAGTTTGGGTTTTCACAGAATTCTTCAGATTATTTTCAACCATTTAGGAAAGAGTGAGTCTTAGCTTGTGAGTCATCCGACAGTCATCAGGTGACTGATCTGGTCTGTGGGCTTCAATTTCCAAGTGTGAAGAAGAACCAGGCTGGCAGTATTGTAATATTCTGGGTTTGGAGGAGCATGTTGGCCTGAGAAAGGGTAACATTTAATGTCTAGAAAGAGAGGGCCTACTGAGGATATGGGTTTCCTGCTAAACAGAGTTGACGGGATCTGGAGGATGCTGAAGAGGGTCATGTTGAGGAACACTCTCTTTTGGGACAGTGGATAGAAAATAAAGGAACAGAAATAAGATAGCATCGTGGGGTGGAGGAGATTAGAAAGAGGAAAATAAGTTTGGATTTGGGATTGTTAAATTTGATAGACTGAAAACTACTGCCCTAGATAATGCTATTTTGAGAACTTACCCTTAGAAGTGAGTCAGAGGCTAGTCTCAGCTGTCTGGATGTCTTTACATCTTTTCTATGAGCCACCTTAGGTGGGGACAGTATCCACGTGCTCAGTGTTGGAGAAGGAAGAAATGAATCAGACTGTAGTTATTCAGAGAGACCAACAATTCTCTTAACGAGCTTAGGCAGCAGCAAAGATCTGTGGAGGGCTAAAAGAACTTACAGGACATACTGTAGATGAGGAAGGTATGTAGAATTTTTTAAAATTTTCTCTAAAAGCAGAGATCATCATAAACAGTGGAAATAAGTTGAAATGTACAACGTAAAGAAGGTAAGAGAAAGAACGCAAAGTGTAGCGCCAGACAATTTGAAACATTCCTGAATTATCTTCTGGGTTAAGGTTTAAATTATTACAATCTCATTTATCAAAATTTATAAATGAAACTGGATGTGGCAACTCATGAATTTTTGAGGCAGAGTTAGGTAGATCTCTGAGTTTGAATCCAGCCTGGTCTACAGAGTGAGGGCAAGGACAGGACAGGACTACATAAGGAAAACCCTGTCTTCAAAAAAAAAGTAAATAAATAATTTATTCCTTACATATTAAAATATTAACATCTAGACACAGCAGATCAGGAGGAATGGTTTTGCTGCTAAATTCAACTGTGTGTGCCTTTGTGTGTGTGTGTTTCCATGTCCCAATCTCTCTGTTCTTTTAAGGTTACCACTCATATTGGATTTAGACCCATTCCCATCTCACATGACCTCATCTCAACTTTATTACCTCTGCAGAGAATCTATTTCTAAAACACCGTCTTGCTCATCAACTTCATGTAGATTTAAAACGTTTTGCACATTTCCAGGAATGTGATGATTTCAACATTTTCCCCACACAGATGAGAACAGTTATTTCAAGCGAGATGTGGACTGGTGGTTTCTTTGTCCTGCATTTTCTGGTAGACTATGCCCCTCTCTTTGGTCTCAGCATCTCTTCACGTGGGCATGTGAGTCTTCTAGCAGAGCCAATGAGTGCAGGGTGGTTGGAGTTCCAGCCCGTGAATGAAGGAGGGCCCAGCACAGTTGTTAGAACTTCCTGTGAGGCTGAAACCTTGTGTTCACCCATGTTCACTACCCTTCCCCACACCTGCCCCCAAATATGCCAAATGCCCTGTAGTGATAAGGTGAGGTTGGGGGTTGAGTGAGAAGAACCAGATATGTGTTTATATTGAGGATGAGTGTGTGCTGTACAGTGTCTGTTGGCTTTATGGCTAGATAGGAGAAATAAGAGATGTTTTCCTTCTACTTTGGGGTATATGAATCTGAACAGAGCTTTTAAATCTCAAGATGGAGAAAAAAGAAGGGAAGCCCACTTGGTCCACGAGTGCTTGCCGCACAAGGATGGGGCCCTGAGTTTGGGTCCTCAGCATCAAAGTAAAAAGCTGGCAAAGTAGCCTGCACATGTAATTCCACTGCTGGACAGGTGAAATAGGGAGGACCCTGGGCTTGTTGGCCAACCAATCCAGCTGGATCAGTGGCCTCTAAGTTCAGCTAGAGATCCTGTCTCAAGAAAAATAAACTGGACATGTGACTGAGGATGATGCCTGACACTGACCTATGGTCTCCATATGTACACATGTGCACCTGAACATGGATGCACAATCACAGTAGATAAAGAGGCACCAGGGGATGAGCCTCAGTGGTGGAGAGATTGTTGAGCATGTTTGAGGCACTGGGTTTGGTCCCAGCACAACAATGAAACAAATAAACACCATCATCATCAACGCCAAAGCCATTCAGATGGACATTTACTGGTCAGATGAACATACAGAGGCCATAAGAGCCTAAAACATACACATTGCTGGAGGAGCCAGTCACGTACTAGGAGAATCAACCCCAGCAAACTTTGACTCCCCCTCGTAGTGACTAGAGTGCCGCATACATCTACCTGGATTATCTGAAGTTTCTACAACAAACTAGCAGACTATAGCTTTTTGATTTTTGTTGTTGTTTTTGCTTTTTTGTTTCTTGATTTTATTTTTATTAAAACATTTTTTTCCATACCCACCACTGCTCTCTCTCCTACCCCTTCTTCCCAGCTTCTCCCCACCCCAGTCCCCCATTTACTCCCTAGAGAGGGGAAGGAACCCCAAGGTGAGTCAATCCAGTCTGGCATATCCAGTTGAGGTAGGACGAGTTTCTCCCGGACTTTGTTTTTTCAAGACAGGGTTTTTTTGTGTAACTCTGTCTGTCCTGGGTGATAGGTTTCAAGTCCTAGGCTACCACCACCCAGCCAGAGATTAGCTCTTACAGCAGGTCTTTACTGAAGAAGTGAGAGAAGATATTGATGTAGTTTGGGGACAGGCCAGGGTGAGAGGACTATATAGCAGCAGAACTCTTAGTGCATTCCTGAGGAGCCTGGCAGCTGCAGGAGCCGCTTGGGCCTCTCCTCATGTGATATGCAGAGAAGGGTGTGCTCCCATGTGCCTTGTAGGAAGAAGCAGAAGGTGAACCAAGACATCCAGGACGTGCCACAAATCTTTAGAAAAGTACTTTGGCTGTGAGTTGCCTCCAGGTTCAAATTTTTCTCAGTGTTTGGTTCTTTTTGAACAACCACCGGACCCTGGGTTTGCTTGTACACATGGTATCAGGCCTTGAGACATTTAGACTAATGTGCTTATCTACATCTCCAACCTCAGATAACCTAGGCAAGAGCACACCAGTTGGTTATCCAGGGCCAAATAGTCAGCCCTGAAAATATATTCATAGAAGTACCATTATACAGACTGAGCATATACATATATTTATGAATATATGTACACATACATATATGGATGTAACTGCATATATAAGTGGCCATAAATTTAAAAGAGAGCAAGAGCTGTGTGCGACAGGAAAGGCTACAACTATACTATAATCTCAAACATTAAAAAAAATTCTGGGTTGCCAACCAGGCATGGCAGTCCATGCCTGTGAGATGATAAGTGTTCCCTTAGGAGGCTGAGCAGAATTGTTAGTTCCGGACCAGCTGGGCTTCTGCATATGGAGACCCCTTGTCTGGAAAAAAGAAGTTGGGTTGGAAGTTGGCATTAGTTTCTGCCATGGGAATATTTTCATTCATTTAGGACTAAGTAACAGATAATAGTAACTGTTTGTTTCTTTCAAATGTAACCCGACTGAAGCTTCTGTATTGGAGGTTACTTTTGAGCTGAGTTACAGTTTAGTGATGTAAACTAAGTAGACCAGTGAATCTACTTTTTAGTTTTCCTTTTTTTTTTTATAAAGTAAAAGCTGGAGGAAGAAACCAGCTAAATTCAAGGCTATTTAGATTAGATCATTTTCTGGAAAGCGTATTTACTGTTTGGGGTAAGAAGTTGAAGGTTTATTTTTCTGTGGGTCTGTTTTTAGCTGCAGACCGGTACTATGACTTGTGGTGGAAGCTCCTTTGTGTGACACATCTCCTGCTTCATTTTTCCCTGGAGCATAGCATGTGCCAAGTCATCACTTGTCCAGGCTAACTGGCGTTCGAGAGAGACAGGAAACATCTTGATAACTCACTGAGATGCTTTATGTCATAGAGAGAGTGAGAGAGCCGCTCAACACCTCACCAGGGCATCTTTGGGGGTGAGGGTCTTCCAGCTTGCCTGGCCAGGGCTGTTGCTCATCACATCTAATTACACAACGGAGCCGTTCAGCTGCCATTTTCTCAGACACTTACGCAGTGGTATTTGCTAACGACGTCAATTCTTTTCCTGTCTGACCTCGAAGATTACAGTGATTCAATGTTGACTAGTCAACCTTAAAGATTACATCGAGGACATTGGCTCAATGATTTTAGCAGTGAGTGCAAAGGATTTTCCAGGTATGAGAATCAAGATATAAAATAGAATTGAGAATTTTGTTTAATCTTAAAGAGAAAGTAGCACAGCTGACAATAACCCTTAGGACTGTGTTTTCCTTCCTTCCTCCCTCCCTCCCTTTCTTCTTCCTTTCTCTTTTTAACAAAGCCTTGCTATATGACTCTCACTGGCTTAGAACTAACTATGTAAACCAGGTTGACATTGAACTTGTGGTAATTCTCTTGTCTTGGCCTCATGAGTGCTGACATTATAGGCATGTACCAACAAGTCCAGTTTGAAGATAGTATTTCTTAAAAAAAAATTGTTTTTTGAAGCACATACCTGCAATCCCAACTCTTAGGTAGCAAAGGCAAGAGAATCTCATGTTCAGGGCCACACTTGCTCCATGAGTTTTTTTCTGGGGGAAAAAAAAGAGTACACTGGGTGTGGTGTCATACACATTTAGTCCCAGCACTCAGGGTCTGAGGCAAGCAGAACTCTGAGCTTAAAGCCAGCCTGAACTACATGGCAGATTCTGGACTAGGCAAGGGTATGCAGTAAAAGCCAGTTGAGGGAGGGCTGATGGTGAAGGAGAGGAAGGAGACTTATATGGAAATTTCTCTCCTGAAGAATACAAAAAGCCAGCAAGAAAATGGAAAAATATTTGATATAATTAATGAGAGAAATGTAAAAAAATCTACAATGAAATGTAACCCGCAAACCACTTGAGTGGCCAGGACCCCAAACCAATCAATCAGACAGATCTGGGAATAGGAAGCCTTGACTGTGGATTTTAGCATGTCGCAGAATGGTGGTAAAGATGCTAAAAAATGGAACTTCTGGAACATTCTGTTCACTGACCAATTACACACTACACAACTGAACTCAGTGTCTGGGGAGGTGTTTACATGCTTGCAGCAAAATTCTTACAGCATGTAAGAGGTAGGTGGTAGTGACCCACATGTCTACAGTAGATGAATGGAAAAACAAAATGTGTTGAGCATGTAAGAGGTAGGTGGTAGTGACCCACATGTCTACAGTAGATGAATGGAAAAACAAAATGTGTTGAGCATGTAAGAGGTAGGTGGTAGTGACCCACATGTCTACAGTAGATGAATGGAAAAACAAAATGTGTTGAGCATGTAAGAGGTAGGTGGTAGTGACCCACATGTCTAC
>PVIH01000861.1:0-208477 GCA_004025045.1 Sigmodon hispidus | reverse complement strand
ATGTGTTGAGCATGTAAGAGGTAGGTGGTAGTGACCCACATGTCTACAGTAGATGAATGGAAAAACAAAATGTGTTGAGCATGTAAGAGGTAGGTGGTAGTGACCCACATGTCTACAGTAGATGAATGGAAAAACAAAATGTGTTGAGCATGTTTCCTAAGAAGGAAGGGCATTTGGATGAGGTGGGACAACCTGAGTGGAAGAAGTATGCACAAGAAGATGAACAGCAGTGATTCTGCCTGTATCTAATTGTCAAATCCATAAAGACAGAAAACAGGTGGTAGACACCAGGAGCTGGGGGCCCGCAAAGGGAGTGAGCATCAAAAAAGTACAGCTTCCTTTTGCAGGATGAAGTTTAGAGGTGAGTAGTGCAGTTGCTGTGATAATCTGGGCACACCTCACACTTCTGAGCGCCACATTTAAAATCTATGGAAATCAGAGGTACAAACAACCCCAAAGCATCCTTTGTCCCCATGGTCCTTTCTCCTGCACTACCAGAATTCTTTGTTGCCAGTTACCACACTGGCTCTCCATAAGGGCACTGCAGTGAATGGAGCCATCCTAGTCCATCTTCCTGGAGTCTTTGCGGAGGTCAACTCTCTGCTGCCTAGCACTTCTTGGGGTTTACTTTCTGCTGGAGGGAACTACCTTATCTGAGGCTACACCCTATAAAGACTAAGACTATCTAGGGTAAAAAGGTACTGTTGCCTTGCTTTTGTGTGGGACAACACAGAGGACGCTCCAGTTTCACCATCTCATGTGGTTCTGCCAAGACCTCTATCTCAGTTCCATTGTAGCTCATGTCTTCCCTCTGCCTGCCCTGCTGCCTTGGATTCTTACATATATTTTCCAGGAGAGTCCTTTTTGGTGTCTCCTTGCAGATCTTCTTTTCTGAAGAACTGCTCTAAGTCAGCATGTCCCTATTTGGTTGGGGTAAATTTTTTTTCTTTCTTAGCGCTCTACTCAGTAAAAGCATGGCTCACTATTAATGGTGTCTAAGCTTCCACAAAATAAATGAACATCCATTAAATGGAAGGGCAGAGGTGAGAGGAAAATGCTGATACAGCTTGGAGTACCCTGTCTGGAAAGGCCCTATTTTTCTACTGAGTTTTGAGTTTGTCTTGAAGAGGCATAAGTAACTTTGGTTACTGGGAAGATCTGCCATCTGCCTAGCTGAAAGGTGAGACTGGATGAGAAAGGACTAACTTTGGATCTTGGGAAACAGAGAAAATCCCTAGAAATAGCTTATGGGTATATGTGCTTTGAGTGGAAGCATGATGTTAGAAAAAATGCAAAGGAGTGATGTGTGGACAGGTGTAATGGAGAAGTGCTGTCCACATACCAACTGTGGTATCCACTGGTACAGATTTCTAGAAAGAGAACCTGGCTTGACTACCACACTTCAATCAACCAGGCTTAATTGTAAGATGTACCACGATTTTATATACTAATGACAGAAGCACAGCCAGTTAATAGTAACTTGTCATAGGTTCTAACACAGTGTCCATTAACTGAAAAGATAAAAACATGCATATTAGAATTTACTTGTAGTTTTGAGATAGTTTAAGCCAAGTGTATAGTGTAACATTTACCACAGACAAATAATTTAGATGATGTAGGGAATTCTATGGAATAGAATGTGGACATACTGGCTTCCATGCTAAATGGTGGACAGGATCAGTGATGCCTGGGGTTCCCCTTCTCACCCATGTGACTGTGGATCCCTAGTATGGCTAGAGAGACTGCGCAAGTAGTCTATTTTCTATCCTGTGGCATCTAACACTAACCACAAATCAAATGTTCATAGATGGAGTGGCTGGGGAGGGCATACTCAGCAAAAAGAAGAGCAAATGGCATTGATAAGAAAGAGAATGTGTGTGTGTGTGTGTGTGTTGTAGGCCTCAGGACAAGCTTTTTTTCTTTTGTTCATCATGAACAAATACATCTATACTCTAGCACAGGATCTCACCCACAGTGGGAAGAGGGTGGGCCTGGAGAAGGCACTGGATTTCCTGGAACAGGGGTTTCAGATTGCTGTGAGGCACCATGTAGGTCCTCCGCAAGAACACATATGCTGTTAACTGCTGAGCTATTTCTCCAGCCCTAAATACAGTTCTTAAGAGTATATAGGCTGGGCATGGTGATGCATGTCTTTAATTCCAGCATCTGGGAGGCAGAAATTGGTGAATCTTGGTGAGTTTGAGGCCAGCCTAATCTACAAAGGGCTTTCCAGGACAGCCAGGATGGTTATATAGAGAAATCCTGTCTCAATCAACAACAATAAAACAAGCAAACAGATAAACAAATAAGGAAAATCACAAGTTAGGCTTCTGTTGTGATTGAACATAGACTCCACATGTGCAAGACAAGTGCTCTACCACTGAGCTACAGTTTCAGGCCTAGGATTGGCTTCTGAATGGTTTCTGATTATTCCCAAGTTTCCTAGGCTGTCTGAACTAAGCTCTACAGTTTTCAATTCTCTTTTAACCAATTTTGGCATGACTTTTAGTACCCTGCAGGCATTGTGGCACTGTATATATTATTGTGTATAATATTCATTATCCACAGCTCTTTCTCGCTAACAAAGGATTGCATCTTAGATAAACCTTGGTTAACACTATGGGCCCGTGCAAGAGTATTAGACTGCAGGGGTGCCAGGAGCAGCTTCCCAGGGGAAGAGAGACAGGATTTATAAAGCTAATTTCCTATAGGATTTACAAAAGTGTGTGAATACTTTTACCTCTGTAGCCACATGGATCCGCAAGAAAGACTGATCTGAGAACTGTGAGGCTGGGTAGTCAGGGCAGGGACAGAAGTGGTCTGTCAGGCCTTTCTTGTTCTAACTCTCAGATTTTGCCTATCTATTACAAATAAACATGCTTGAAAAAGTTGAATTTAAAGCACGTAATGTGCGGACTATCCCCCCATCAGCATCTCCTGAGTTCTCAAGCACTTACTTCTTCAAGGACTAAATTTCTGTTAGAAGCAGTGAGGCTTCTCTAGAGTCAGTGTCTCCACAGCCCGGCATTGCCAAGAGGCCATGTCTTCCTTCCTTCCCAGTGTGCATTGCCATCTTTACAGCGATTGTGTCCTGACCTCATTTCCATGGCATTTGATCCTGCTGTTTGCTTCTTCTCAGTTCCTGCTGGGGTGAACAATGCACCTGCCCAGCACAGTTAACACTGTGTTTCTTTTAACACCTCCCTGTTAGCATTTCCCAACACTGTGGCTGTTTGCCTTGATGTTCTGGTAGATCTTTCCACTTTTGGTAGGATACTTCTCAGGGTGCTTCCTGTGAACAGCAGCAAAAGAGTATAACAACATACATTTCTGTACACTACACATTTTCTAACTTGTAAAGTTTCAATTTGCTCTAGTGGTAGTTGGTACAATCACAACCGAAAGAAGCATCTGAGTGGTGTCCTTTGCCCCTTTGGTTAACATAGTAATATTTCCATCCAGCTCTCATATTTTCTGGCCAATAAGCTTGTTTATTTGATAAGGGACTTGAAGAGTTTTTAAATTATCAGCAAGGCCATTGCTGAAGTAGACATAATAACCTAAAATCAAAGATCAGTTTGGACAAGTCATTTCCAGCCTCCCAGCACTCGTAAGGCAGAGGCAGCCAGGTAGGTCTCTGAGTTGGAAGCCAGCCTGGTCTACAAAGTGAGTTCTAGCACAGCCAAGGCTGCACAGAAAAACCATTTTGAAAAAAGCTATTTCTCCAAGCCATGGGAAATCTATGATGGTCTGTCTGTAAGAGGCAGAACCATGACTTCATACATATAGATCAACTAAATTTATTTCAACTACATGAATACTTTCTTCTCCTCATCTCACCTTTCACAAGGGTCAGAAAATTAGGTAGCAGGCAAGATTACAGCTATGGGTCTAACTAGACATTAATTCAAGACTAGCTAATGGGCACAGTAGTAGTAGAAGGGAGCAAAAAGAAAGGGCTGATTAATGATGAACATCCATGGACCCTTTCTTCATATACATTGTTAACATCTTTGCACAGTGGTTACATCTCTTCCACAGTTAGATAGTTTAGCATTCATGTTGTAGAAATAGGACGTTCTCACACAAATCATCTTGTCACTGACATTACACCAAGGACATTCATTACTTTTCTAACATTATGACAGAAAAGCCAAATAGAGCAGGTGAAGACGAGGAAGAATTCCTTTTGGGTTATGGTACCAGTCCACTACAGGGAAGGCATGATGGAATTCATAGCAGCATTTCTTGAATCTTGATGGATAAGGAAACAGACCTTGCCCAGTACCAAATGTGGCTACTCCTTTAAGGCTGGTCCCCAACAACCCACTTTAGCTAGTCCACAGTTTTAAAGACTAACCTCCCCAAATACCTCCATCAGCTGGGAACCAAGTGTTTAAACACTTGAGCCTGTGGGGGTGTTTCTCATTAAAATCATCACACCTAAGGAGAAAGTTATCCATTCAACAATGCGTTCTACCCCATGAACCATAAACTCTCCACCACTTCTAAAAGGTCTCTTTAAGAAGCTGTTTTCAATTCAGAACCTATGGGTCACACTGTATATTCTACTGTACCTTTCCATGAGTTGTACTATGTGGGACATTTTCTTAGTGATGTGGGAGCCTCTATATCCACCAGTGAGTGATCTCAGATCATGTCTCAGAGAGAATCACAGCCAGAGTAAAGTATCTGTATCAATATATTTTTATCAAGAAAAATCAATAATAAGAAAAGTATGTTTACATGAGCCATGACTAGCCAGTATTTGTATTTTCTACTTATGTATGATGTGGTTCAGAAATGAGTTTGTGGCAGTGAGATGTTCAGTGTATGTGTGAGGACATTCTGTGACTAGTTCAGTGTATGTATGTGTGTGAGGAACATTCAGTGTGCTCTTCAGTGTATGTGTGTGGGGGCATTCAAGATGATGTTCTCTGTGTGTGGGAACATTCAGTGTATGTGTTTCTGGTGGGGCATTCAGTGTGCTGTTCAATGTATGTGGGGAGCATTCAATGTACTGTTCAGTGTATGTGTAGGGGAGAAGGTATTCTGTGTCCAGAAATATAGTTGCTCTGGGGAAAAGACACCCACAGTCCAAGAAAGCCTGGCCACTGTGGCAACCAACCACCTATTCTGGTGAATAATTGAAAAGTGTCTATCACTAATAAGTGGTTGGTTTTTAAAGCTTTGCTAATATTGAACACCTAAGAAATACCCACTGTGTATTTTCAAGAGTCAGTGCTCAGGGGAATTGGTCACAAGACCACATGGATACCAAAATTTATGACACTTATAAATGGACACTTATACAAGTGGTGTATTTACATTTGATATATACTTATTATTGAGTACTATAAATTAGCTTTATGCTATACAGCTTAATATGATATAAATACTATCTTCATAGCAGTTATGCATTGGGTAGTAAAGAGAGACAAGAAAAATGTCTGCATATATTAATTACTTTAGAGAAAAAGGAAAGCTTCTTTTAATCTCTGTAGTTGTTTGAATTTGTGGATGTAAAACCTCAGGATATGAACTGTAGTTTTCACAGTTTGAGAATTTATTATAGTTCCTTTTATTTTCTTTTTTGCCCCATTTTGTTTGGCACATTGAGATGCATTTAATCTAGACAGACACATCTCAGCAGTTTCTATTTTGTACAGCATAGGTATGAGTGCTGGCCAAGTTTCACAAGCAACTTGTTTTTACACATCATTTCTCCATCGTGCTGTTTTCTCAATTATTTATACATTTCTAACATTCTCAGATAAGAGATTCTAAGCATCTTTTCACCTAGAACTGCCCCCCTTCCTTTGGTTTTTAATTGCTTTGGGTTTTTGAGAAGATTCTGAACCAATAATACTTTAGAGTTCTCCGTATCATAAACTTTGAATTTGATTATTTCCCTGTGATTAAGTTCAGGTTGATCCTTCTGGCAAGATTCTCTGAAGATGCCTCACACCAAGTGGACAGCAATACTGAGCTGTCTCACTCAGGGTCTTTGTCCACTTGGGTAACAAGGTTATTGCTAGTGTTTTAGTGGAGAAATGTCCCTCTGTTTTGATGCACAGTTTGTAGGGCACTATTGTCGTACAGTGTAAATGGCCTTTTGGTAGATTCAAGATGACTGCTCATGAGCAGACAGTTCAATCAGTGATTGCAAACTTCTTTGTAGGGCTTGTATATTCTGTGATCCCTCCACCTGCAGACTGCCTTCCTATAGTTTTATAAGTGGTGTTTTGCCAAGCTTTTGAGTTTCAGGGATCAGAAAGGTTTGTCATGGTGACATTTTGCTTATGAACTAATTTGTGCTTCTTTTGAACAGTCAATTGTAATTGCTCACCATTTTCTGTGAACTGTTATGCATGTTATTTTTTTTAAAAATAAATGCTATTTAAATTACTTTGTTTCTTATCTTGAGCATTTTTCTATTTACAGGTGGCAACAGTATACTGCCTTGTTATGCTGACGTTTGTCTTTTGCTTTTTCTTGTGGAGATTTGCCCTCATTCTTGTTACAGAAAGTTTGTGATGTTTTTATGGAACCCAGCTGAGGAATCTTTACCGCTATTACTTTTGGAGGCAGGGTCATAGTTAACAGCAGTTCTACATCCATGTTATAAATAAATTTATCAAAATTTCTTCTAATATTTGTATTGATTTATTTCTTTTACTTTTTTCTTTTTATACTTATTTCTTTTACTTTTACTCTTTGGAGTTTATTGCACTATAGATTGAGAAAACATAATTTTTAATAAAATTATACTATATGATCTTCCCAAAAAAGTAAATTTCAAAGTGAAATTATTACTTAACAGGGACAGCACTATGTTAAATATCTAAACTGGAAAATAAATCATCCAAAATAAAGAAAAGAGTACTTGAAAAGTATTTCATGGAAAAGGGAATTTAATAATCTAGTGCACAAAAAGCACACAGAAAAGATGCTTATTATTTATAGCCACAACACTGTGAGACTTTTATGAGAGGAAAAGGTGAAAAGTAGGAGGAGAAGGAGGAAGAAGAGGAAGAGGAGGAGGAGGAGGAGGAGGAGAAGGCTGAATTACAGAACTGAAGTGTGTATATGAAAGCTTACTTTAACTCATGAGCAGCTAGAGAAATGGAATTAAAATCAAAATAAACTGTTACTTTGTGTGAAGCAAAACAACAAACCCAAATGAGAAATAGTTCCTGTCATCAACATACTGAATGTTACAGCTTTATTGGAAAGTGATGTGTCATACCTACTAAAAGAAAAATAAACAAACACTGTGATTCACTCAACCCTGAATCTTTCTAGTAGTTGGGAAATATAGGTGTAAACTATGGTCACAGCACCTCTGAGGTTAGACAGTTTAATAAAGTAATGGTTGATTAAATTGTAACGTGAGACCAAACAGGTTACTATGTACCACTAATAAAGAATGAATGAGAGATACTATACTTCGCTAGAAGAATTCCCACAAAGTTGCATGGATAGGTAAGCAGCAGTGAGGGGGGCTGGAGAGATGGCTCAGAGGTTAAGCGCACTGGCTGTTCTTCCAAAGGTCCTGAGTTCAATTCCCAGAATCCACATGATGTCTCACAACCATCTATAATTCAATCTGGTGCCCTCTTCTGGCATGTTGGCAGAATACTGTATACATCATCATCATCATCATCATCATCATCATCATCATAAAAGGCAGTGAGAAGCATGAAAGGTGTCATGCCATCTGTGTAGATATCAGCCACACATTCCCCAAGCTCAGACAAATGAGGGAGAAACAAGGGGGGCCTGATCTGCGCTGCTTACACAGGATTTGGGTGGCACTCACAAGCTGATGTGGGTGACATTCTAGAAGAAAAAGCCTATGAACATCTAGTCTGTGACTGACAATGTATCACAGTGGTCAGGGCTTTTTTTTTTTTTTTTTTTTTTTTTTAGCATACAGCATCTCTAATCTAGGATTGCTACAGATGATATTTCTGTGATGTTGCAGGTAGTTTTTCCTTTCCTTCTAAGAGAACTGCATTTTTTTTTTCTTGATGCCTTGGGCCCATTTCCTCATTTTCATGTACTCTATCTCTGAGCTACATCCCTAGTCCCTATTTTTTGACACCCTGTCTCATTTAACTTCAGGCTGCCTTTGAAATTGCAATCCTCTTGTCTCCACCTCTGGAGGGCTGGAATGACGAGTAGGTACCATCAGGCTGAGCAGCACACATTCTGAGAATAACGATGTGGACAATCTATGGTCATGAGTCCTACTACTTGAGTATACTGGTTATAGCTCTGCAAATTTAGGTTTTGTTGGTACTTTTTTTTTTTAAGTAATAGGGCTTGTGGTAGAACTTAGTACTAGAATGTCTATGTGCCTCTGTAGTATGAAGTTTCTGTCCTGGCCTCACCTTGAGATCTGGAACAGCAGTCCTAAATAATCACACAAAGTCTCATATTAATTACATGTTGTTTGGCAGATGGCTTAGGCATACTATTTGCTAATTCTTTCTTTTAAACTTACCCATAATTAGCCAAGTGGCTTAGTGCCTTTTCGCAGAGCAGCATTTTAGTCTGCTTCCCTTTGCATCTGCCTGGCATCTCTACTTACTCTTCCCAGAATTTTCTTAGCCTGGTAGCCCCACCCACACTTCCTGTCTGTCTTCTGGCTAGTCAGCATTTTATTAAACCTGTAAGAGGGACAAATATTTACAATGTACAAGAGCATAATCTCACAGCATGCCTCCTCATGATTGCTTCTCCTCTCTCAATAAAAATAATAGCATCTCCTAAAAACAGATTTCTGTGTATTCATTCATTTGATCAAGATAAGTATGTTAACGCCAAAAGAAAAAATACATAGAGCATGAATAATTAAGATATGCACATAGAAATTAGGAAACTACAAAGAAGCATTTTCTACTCAACAGATATCAAGAAATACAAGTAGAAGTCAATATTAGATGTAGCACATCTCTGTATAATCATGTGCCACATGACAATGTCTCAGTCAGTGCTGTACCACAAACAGCTGTGATCCAGCATGTATGATGGAGATAAAATGTTCCCAGTGAGTCACATAATAGCTACCATAGCACAGGACAACATTCACACATGTGTTCTAGTACAAACAAACCACTCTTTCCACTTATAAAAGAGAATAGCACATGTAGTCATATACAGTAATACAACTTCACAGCAATGAACAACTAATAAGAGCATACATATGCTGTCCTGGAATTTGTTATATAGACTAGGCTAACCCTGAATTCAAAGAGATCCACCTGCTTCTATCTACCCAGTGCTGGGACCAAAGGTATGCACTACAACACTTGATTTAACACGGGGGGGGGGGGGGGGGGGGGAAGGGAGAGGAAGAGGAAGAGGAAGAGAGAAAGAGAGAGAATGAAGGAATTTTGGGTACCAGATCTTACAAATGGTTGTGAACCACTATGTGGTGGTTAGAATTGAACCTGGGTCCTCTGGAAAAGCAACCAGTGTTCTTTACTGCTAAAATATATCTCCAGCTTCCTATTACTTCTATTTTTTAAAAAAATATTAAATGTGATGCTGGATAGACGGCTCAGAGGGTAAAGGTGTTTGCTGCACAAGATTAGTGACTAGAGCTCAATCTCTGGAATCCCCACACGTGAGCGCACATATGCACATTCAAAACAATACTTGTAAAAAGTGTGAAACAGACTCAGGCAAGAACAACAAAGGGATGGATTGTTCCATATGTTTCCACAGGATCTTCCACAGGATTAGACATAGACATGAGAGACAATGGTACTGATTCTGCCTGTGTGAAGGCTCACATACATACAAGTGTGTGTATGTGTGTGTATGTATGCCTTAGCTTCTAACAAACATGTTCAAAAAGGATAACAAAAGAATATAACATAGAATTTTAAAAAAGATAAAGTAAGGGGGCTAGGGAGTTGACTCAGTCAGTAAAGTTCTTGTTTTGCAAACTTGAAGTCCTCTCTTTGATCTCCAACAGCCATGTAAAACTTTGAACATGGCAGTGAACACTTCTGTTCCTAGCACCAAAGAGGCAGAGATGGGTGGATCCTTAGAGCTCACTGGCCAGCCAGCCTAATCTAATCTGTGAGCTCCAGGCCAGCGAGAGATCTTGTGTCAACAAACAATGAAACAACAAAAAAAGAAAACCCAAAACAGTGTGGGCAGCTCCAGAGACATGCCAAGGCCTCTACATGCCTGTGCATACACAGGTGCTAGACACCTGCACACATATCAAAATATACACAAACACACACACACATACATACCACATATATACATACCAAAGTAGTTTTAAAAATACAAGAAAGATACAAAGAAAAAATATTTTGTTTGCTTTTTGAGACAGCGTTTCACTATGAGTTCATGGCTGTCCCAGAACTCACTGTTTTGACCAGGCTGACTTTCAGTTTCTAGAGATCTGCCTGTTTCTGCCTCTTGAGTGCTAGCATTAAATGTCTCTGCCGCCACCTCCTGCTGGAAGACCATTTTGTACAGTTGCAAAATGTGTTTGTTTCTAGTTTAAGCCAAGTGTTATTATAAAAGTAAGAAAGAGAAAAATTAGTTTGTAAAGTAAAAATGCTATAGTAATCAAAAGTTGATTTAGAAGAAAGAAAACACTGAAAATGAAAATAACTTTAGTTTTCCTTCTGCTACCGTGTTTATAACTGGCAGGTCCACACTAAACACTCCCTGTCTCACCCACATCAGCATCCCATCCTGCAAGTGCTATCCAAGAGAAGAGTGTAGACAGTTGTGCCATTCAAGAACATTCATTTACACTGCATCTTATGTATCTTTTTATTTTTTAAACATTTATTTTTATGTGTGATGTGATATGCATACATGTGTGCCCACATGCCATACTTGTGTGGGTTTCTTTCAAGGCACCTAAGAGGGCATCAGGTCCTCTGGAGCTGGAGTGACAGATGGATATGAGCTATGGGTGCTGAAAACAGAACTCACGTTCTCTGGAAGAGCAGGAAGCTCTTTACCACTGAGCCATATTACCAGCTCTCACATACCTTTCCTAGGTTAAGATGCACATAGTTACCATTGTTTTATGACTGGGTATGGTGTTCAGGATAGTAGTATGTTGTCCATGTTTTCTGGTTGGGAGTAAGAGGCTGTACCATCTAGCACAATATATATATAGTAGATAACGTCATTTATGTTTCTGTGAGTACTCTATGATGTTCACACAATGATGATCTCACCTAATGATGCTTATCTCAGAAGTAATGCATGCAATTACATATTTATATACACATTTCTATAATTATCTTGTTTTGTTTTGTTTAAGACAGAGTTTCTCTTTGTAACACTGGCTATCTTGGATCTAGTTCCATAGACCAGGATGGCCTTGAACTCAGAAATTCTCCTGTCTCTGCCTCCTGAATGTTGTGATTAAAGCTATGTGCCATCCCTTCCCCTATAAATTGATGACCACCCTAATTGTTATTATAGAACTTTCATCCAGCAACTTATGGAAGAAGATGCAGAGATCCTTAGCTAAGCAGTGGGCTCAGTACTCATTCTAGCTGAAGAGAGGGAGGAGAAATTATATAAGCAAAAGGGACAAGATCATGATGAAGAGACCCACAGGGACAGCTGACCTGAGATGCTGGGAGCTCACTGACTCTGAAATGACAGCTGGGGAACCTACATGGGACTGAACTAAGCCCTCTGAATGTGGCTGACAGACGAATGGCTGGGCAGTTTGTGGGGCCTCTGGCAGTGGGATCAGAATTTATTTCTGGTGCATGAAGTGGCTACTTGGAGCCCGTTTCCTACAGAGGCACACCTTACTCAACTTTGATACGGGAGGGAGTGGTTTTAACTCAAATGCATAAAGCCAGACTGCATTGACTCACCCTGAGGTCCTTACTCTCCCTGAGGAATGGATGGATGGGAGAATGTGGAGGGGGAGGAATCTAGGGGGGGACTCTGAAGAGGGAGGGGGAAGAAACAGTGGTAGAACTGCTAAAAATTTTTTTCTAAATAAAAAAATTGTGTGTACATAAAAAACAATATATGGGCAAATCCTTATGGAAACCCATTACTATGTAAGCAAATTAAAAACATAATTAAAATGAAAAGAAGGGGGCTGGAGAGATGGCTCAGCGGTTAAGAGCACCCTCTGCTCTTCCAGAGGACCCGGGTTCGATTCCCAGCACCCACATGGCAGCTAACAACTGTCTGTAGTTCCAGTTCCAGGCAAACACCAAGGCAAATAAATAAAGTTAAAAAAAAAGTTATTTCTAAAAAAAAAAAGAAAAAAGTATCTTAAAAAAAATGAAAAGAAGATATGTACCACCACTGCCAAGCATCTCATAAAAATTTTATACACAAAGTAACATTTATATAAAATTCACTGTAAATATTGTTGAAAGCATTTTGCTGTGTGAACCAAAAGCTTTAACATATTATTTTTGAAATGTGTTTTGCAAACTTTGTTAGTAACTTATATCACTTCATACCCTGCATATGTGATCAAGATTAAACTCAAATTCTATCTAGCTTCAAAGCAGTCATCTTTTCAGTTGCTTTCCTCAAATGACTTCTACCAATGGCGAGCATATCACAAAAGTACCACCCAGCTGCCTGCCCTAGAGCTCAAAAGAGCAGACCATGGCGATACCTCCAGGTTTCACTTCTTGACTATCTAAGCAGCTGATTCCCGGGCACATCCAGTGGTAATGAATCATGGCTGCTTTACTGGCAAGCTAACTAATGAACAAGGTATGTGCAGGGGCTGAAGAGTGACTCAGCTGGCTTCCAGGAATGGCTGCAGCCCAGTTGGTGGAGTAGCATCATGATCATCACTGAGGTGGTGAGTATGCTCAGTTCTCATTTGGACTCAGCACAGTTTTATGTTTACTCAGATCCATGCCCACAGAACTTTGTGCTTTGCCTTTAACACTGTCTAATAATGGTCAGAAGGTCTACAATGGTGCCTTCTGGTCATATAAATACATATATATGCTTTGTGTGTGTGTGTGTGTGTGTGTGTGTGTGTGTGTGTGTGTGTGTGTGTGTCCCTGTCTCTCTCATGAACACACACACATATACACACACACACACCAAAATATATATTTGCCTCTGCCTTCCAAGTGCTGAGATTAAAGGTGTGTACCACCACTACTGCCAAGCCTTAAAGTTATTTCCTTCTTGTTTAATACAAGGCTTCTAAAGAAATGCTATGCCATTTCCCATTTCTTCTCTGTGTGGTAGCAGGGCAGGCATGTTTTCTTGTTTCTCAAAGGTAAATAGTAGACTTGTTATCTAGGTTTCAGGGTGACTGGCTCCTACTAACTGTTACAGAGGCTGAGAGGGTAGGGCAGACATTCTTTATTTTAAAGTGCTGTTTTTCCCTGACGTTTGCAGAAATGTGGTCATTGTTTCTATGAAATTAGCTTTAAGAAGAGTGGCGAATCTTTCCCGTAATGAAGAATAGCAACTGACTTCATGGCCACCTAACCTTTGTTTTGTTTATTACTTACTTTTGAGTTTTATTTGTTTGTTTATGATATTATTTCTCTGTAGAAGCCCAGACAGGCCTTGAATTTGAGACCCCTTTGAATGTGTGGCATCACACCAAACTTAAGCTTTTAATTTCTAAAACCACTTTTTAATTCTTGGAATTGCTTTGTATTTTATATCCTTCACTGGGTGATGGATTAAGACCCAGAACAGCAGGTTTGTCAAGTTGCTGATGAAGCTGGAATTAGAACTTGGATCTCCTGTGTTGAATTGTTTGTTTTTTTCTAGATAATAATACTCATTAAATTCTTCAACTCAGAAGAAAACCTGTATATTCAGAACTTATTTCTTTTTATTATCAGCAGCAAGTTATAAAAGTGAAGTCTCTAAGGTGTATATGTTCAAAAGGCAGAACAAATTATAAAGCTTTAGTTATGGATCCGACAGAGCCCACATATGTTTTTGAATGGAAAACTATCAGAGGATTTACATTTTGTGCTGATTCCTTGGGTGGAAACTCCCAGGTCCCCGACTGTATTAGGGAAGAAGCTCTGGATGCTGAGGCTGCAGACATGGGTGTGACTGCTGTGTTCCAGCCATGAACTGATTGCTTAGTCAAAGGACACATTTTAAGACCCTGGAAAAATTAATACCTGATACATAAAATACAGGCATGATTCTATAGGTTTAGTATGTATTCTCCTAGTCATTTTAGAGAACCCTGGGCAGTGTTCTCATTCTGTCCTTGGGGAAGGTGGTAGGAGTTGTGGCTGCCTCAGCCTAAGTTCTGCTCTCAGCTGCTTTATTTGTTGTATTACCTCAGGAAGGCTTTTAAAACTCTGTCTTAGGAAATTCTCTTAAAATTGTTTCCAAACAATTTTAGAAATTTTATGATGTGTACAATTCCAATTTTATTCGGGGAACTAATCTCTAGGTTCTGCTAATGTGTGTGTGTGTGTGTGTGTGTGTGTGTGTGTGTATTTCTGCTTGGTCTGAATTTAAGCAGGTCTGATCCTTCTTGCTGCTTCCAGTCAGCCGCTCTTGACATATTATTTCCATTCATTCTTAAACCAAATTTTTAATATGGCAAGTTGGTAAACTACAAGATAAAAGGAGCCCATTAGAGAGTTTTCAAAGGTCAGCCTGGCTGCTCAGTGCCACCTCTCCAGTTAAAACAAAACAAAACAACAAACAAATAAAAAATTACCCACAGGTCTGGGGTGGTCCCAGTGGAGGGCCCACTGAGATGCAAATTTTGGTTTCAGAATTTTGGGTTGTTTGCTTTGATCTGTCACCTAGCCTTGAAGTATCTGGAGGGACTCACTGTCCCCTAGGAAAACACTTCATTCACACCTAGGACTGGCTTGTTAAGGAGTCTAGGTAAGAGGCCAGCTAAGTCTATGCTATGTGATAGGCCGTCACAACAAACATGCATGGGGCTTGTTTTGTATAGAGCAATTGCAAAGATACTCTCCTCCCCCAGAAAGGGTGGTAAATACCTTCAATCCTGCTAATGGAGTTTACTGTAGAGGGGATTATGGTTTGGGACTGGGGATGGAGAGGCCTTGATTCCAAACATGTATAGAATGCCCAAGAGGAAACTCCTGCTTTTTTTTCTTTCCTTTCTTCTTTCTTTCTTTCTTTAAAAAAGGTTTTATTTATTATGTATACAATATACAGAAGAGGGTACTAGATGTCATAGATGGTTGTGAGTCACCATGTAGTTGCTGGGAATTGAACTCGGGACCTCTGGAAGAACAGTCAGTGCTCTTAACCTCTGAGCCATGTCTCCAGCCTGTTTTTTCTTTTTTAAAAAATTAGGAATGTTTTCAACATTATTTGATTTTACAATTTTTTTTCTATTCAGGTACATTAGTTCAATTACTTTCTTAGTAATTTTTTTTATTTGACCAGAACCTTTGCTAATTTTATATCTGATTTTTTTCTGCTTTTTTTGTTTTTTGAAAATCAATATCAACCTTTATATAAAAAAGCAAAGCATTCAGAATAGATAAAAAAAACCCATACAGAATAAAACTTCTCTTTTCTCTAAAATACATGAAACATAAAAAATAAAATCTAAAGCTCCTCAAACCCTGTTAGGGTCAGCTACAAATAAAGCACAGTAGGTCACAGCTAATGCCCAGGGATGCACTATGGCCACCACAAATTTCTACTAAGCAACCCTTCTACAGTCAAACCAGAAGTTTTATTTTGGTGTGTGTGTGTGTTTTAAATCACTTTATTCACCCATTATCTTTCAATGAGAAAAGAATGTTTTTGCTTAAAGTCCACTAAAAAGTGAGTACATCCCCTGTTTATCCTTCTGAGTTTGTGAGATCTCGATCAGGAGGATATTCTCCAAATCCATCTATATGCCTGCAAGTTTCAGAATATCATGCTTTTTCTTACTGCTGAGTAGTACTCCATTGTGTAGATGTAAAACAGTTGTTAATCCATTCCTCAGTTGAGGGGCATCTAGGTTGTTTCCAGGTTCTTACTTTTACAAATAATGCTGCTATGAACATAGTTGAGCTAATGCTTTTGGGGTGTGAATGTGTCTTTAGGGTATATGCCCAATGGTGGTATTGCTGGATCCTTGGGGAGAGTGATTCCCAGTTTTCTGAGAAACATCCATACTGCATTCCAGAATAGCTGAACAAGTTTCCCCTTGTTTCACATTCTCTCCAGCATTGGTTGCCATCTGTGTTTTTGATCTTAGCCATTCTGACAGGTGTAAGGTGCTATCTCAAATTTGTTTTGATTTGCATTTCTCTGATGGCTAAAGATGTTGAGCATTTTTTCAAGTGTCTTTCAGCCATTTGTAATTCTTCTCTGAGAATTCCCCTTTTAGTTCTGAACCCCATTTTTTGATTGGGTTATTCAGTGTGAAAATCTTTTCCCATTCTGTAGGCTGTCAGTTTGTTTTAATGACTGTGTCCTTGGTCTTACAGAAACTTCTCAGTTTCAGGAGATCCCGCTTATGGATTGCTGTTCTTAGTGTCTGTGCTATTGGTGTTATATTTAGGAAGTGGCCACCTGTGTCAATGCATTGAAGGCTATTTCCCACTTTCTTTTCTACAAGTTCAGCATAGATGATTTTATGTTGAGGTCTTAGATCCACTTGGATTTGAGTTTTTTGCAGGGTGATAGGCTGGATCTATTTGCATTTTTCTATATACTGCCTTTTAGTTATGCCAACACAATTTGTTGAAGATACTATCTTTTTTCCATGGAATATTTTTGACCTCTTTGTCAAAAATCAGGTATTCATAGGTGTGTGGATGAATATCTGGGTCTTTAATTCAAGTCCATTGTTCCACAAGTCTGTTTTTATGACAGTACCAGACTGTTTTTATTACTGTAACTCTATAGTATAACTTGAAGTCAGGGATGGTTACGTCTCCTGAGGTTCTTTTGATGGGAATTGCATTGAATCTGTAGCTTGTTTTTGGTAAGAATGTTGTTTTTACTATGTTGATCCTACTTATCCAGGAGCATGAGAAATCTTTCTATTTGCTGATGTCTTTTTAATTTCTTTCTTCAGTGATTTAAAGTTTTTGTCAAACAGATCTGTTACTTCTTTTGTTATAGTTACAGGCTTCTCATTCATTTTGAATATGTTATTCTTGTGTATAATTTGTCTATTTTGTAAATTCTCTTTTATTCTAGGAAGCTGAGGAGCCAGGGAACTGCAGCATAGTGTTTCCTGCTTTAGTCATTTTTTTTTAAAGTTTTATTTATTTATTATGTATACAGTATAGATGGTTGTGAGCCACCATGTGGTTGCTGTGAATTGAACTCAGGAACTCTGGAAGAACAGCCAGTGCTCTTAACCTCTGAGCCATCTCTCCAGCCTTGCCTGCTTTAGTCTTTAAAATCAAAGTAAAACCTAGAAACTTTCTTTTAACATAGAGGCATCTCACTGCACAGCCCAAGTGTTAGGATTATGTGTGTACAGCTTACATCCTGTCCTAGAAAAAGGAGCCTCAAACTGAAATCGGCAGATTTGACAAGTTTTAGTTATGGATTCACTATGGTAGGTGAGAGGACTCCTCATATTGGGAGGCAGAATGAGTGAACCTGAGACCCCATGCACGAGTGACAGGATGGAAACCCTGGGCTCCCTCCCTCCTCGGAATTTGCAGCCTTGATCTCTGTCTAGAAGGCTTCCTCCAGCTCCTCTTCCCATTTGCAAACTATCTAGTCCTTTGAACTCTTTTGAACTTCTCCTTTCCTGCTTCATAACAGAAGAACCCTAGATAGAAAGCTGTAGAACAAGAAGAAAGACATCTTAGGGCGTAAGAGCTACAACTAAAATTCCCTGCTGATAAACAGAGGAAAACACTTCGTCACATAGGCTCAGGCAAAGACCTGTAAACATCTCTGGTAGATCAGAAAACAGCAGGAAGAACTGAAAAATGAGGCTGTATGAAACTTCAAATCTTTGTTCAACTGCAAGCACATTTCCCCGTGACCCCTTACTAGACTTTTGAGGAATATGACTTAATGCCTTTCTGACTGAATCCATCTGGATGGCCCTGGTTTCTGCTTGCCCCTGCCTTCTCTTCTGTCTCTGTGAGAAACTGTCTCTCTGTGTCCATTGCAGTTTTCTTTTCTGCCCTTTTGGTCTCTCAGTTTCATTCTCAGTTGGTCTTTCTCGTTTGGTTCAAGGTCTTCAAATTCTCCATGAGATAATGCTGGATGGTGTCTGATGTCTGTCCTTCAGGATGGAGGTACTCACTCACTTTTCTGCAAGGACCCCTTTTATTGGAGCCCTCTGAGGCCTTCAGTATAGAGTACCCTTTGGCCCTTCCCAGGGGCAATTACATCTCATGACCTGCTGCTCTGTGGTTTAAAGATCCAGGTGATTGCTCTTTTTCAGGTCACTTTCAAAGGGCAATCTCCACTCAGAAACAATTTTTTTTAAAAAAGATTTATTATGCATAGTGTTCTGCCTGTACATCTGCCTGTAGGCCAGAAGAAGGCACTAGATTTCCCTGCGGATAGATGTAAGCCACCATATGGTTGCTGGGAATTGAACTCAGGACCTCTGGAAGAACAGTCAGAGCTCTTACCTGCTGAGCCATCTCACCAACCCCCAAAACAACTTTTAATATTAAGGGAATTCAGTTTCTTTTATTTCCCCAAAGCTGTTGGCCCTCAGAACTCCCATAATAAACTTCATGAACAAGAAACTCAACCATAGGTCCTACTTTCCAGGAATCCTGCTTGTTACTTCTACCTGCCACAGACCAATAATTCTGTTATGTGTTCTGTCTCAATTTCAAACTACTCTTTGTTGGGTATTGTTATCTGGGTGTTCATAGGTCTTCAAACTTGACAGGACTCTAATACTACATTTTTTTTTTTCTTAATAAAAGACTCATCATTCCCTGAGTGCTTCGAGCCAGAGGCATGGGAATCCCCCTTGGTCTTTCTCATTGTTCATGAACAGTCTGTTTCCAAGTCCTATTAAGTTTGCCTTTTTATATCTTTATAGTAGGTATGTCCCTAATGTGACTACTCCTCTGTTCTGCTATCACCTTATCTTAGATCTCCACTATCACACATTTAAGCTTCTTTCTTTGCCTCCATCTACATCTGAGTAAAGTTTACTAATATCTAAGTATTATTTTTTATTTCTCTACTCTAGCCTACCAGGGATACCCATTACCTTCTCAAGTCTAAACGTCTCAGCAAGGCATGGAGACTGAAGCTTTGCAATTGACCCTGGTATCACTTACTTTCCTGTTGCTGTGTATACCATGACCAAAGAAACTTATAGAAAGAAGGGTTTATTTGGGCATATGATTCCAGATGGCTGGGGTCCTTAATGGTAGAGCTAACATGGTAATTAGTGACTGGCAAGGGTGCCGAAGCTGTGATCCACATTTTCTCCCAGTGGCAAGCAGAAAGCAACTGGAGATGGAGAGAGTTTTTAGATTCTCAAAAATGCCTTCACAGGCAGAGATGGCATAGCTTTTGATCCTAGCACTTGGGAGGCAGAGACAGGCAGATCTCTGAGTTTGAGGCTGGCCTGCTCTACAGAGTAAATTCTAGGAAAGACAGGGCTGTTACGCGAAGAAACCATGTCTCAAAAAACAAAAGCCTCCCCCCCCAACCAAACCAAACAAAAAACAAGGTCTCAGCTTCCTTCCCAAACAGGACCCCTAATTAGGACCAAGGCTTTAAACACAGGAGCATATGGAAGACATTCTTTTTAGACCACCACCATCCCTGAGAACTGGGTGGGCTACTGCAGTAACTGTCCATTAACAGATTTGAGGCGCTCCCTGGCAAAACACTTCTGTTTTGTTTGACTGTTAGCTATCCTTTGATTTTATTACTTTCTTGTTTCATTTATTCATTTGCCTTTTTTCTTTCTTTTTTAAAAAATGTATTTATTTTTATTACTCTTGCCTGTATGTATGTCTTCATGAGGGTATTGCATCCTGGAGTTACAGACAGTTGTGAGCTGCCATGTGGGTGCTGGGAATTGAACCCGGGTCCTCTGGAAGAGCATTCAGTGCTCTTAACCGCTGAGCCATCTCTGCAGCCCTCATTTGTCTATTTTCATAGTCCCTATTAGGGGAGTATGAAATCCCTTCTGAGATTCAAATGACAGTAGTTAGTTCAACAAACAGATATTATTTCCCTGGGGCTTCTTGGTTTTTTCACTTCTTGTTTTGACACTTACCAATAATACTGCCTCAATAATCATTTTTTATATTTGATTTATTTCCCCATTTTTAAAGACATGGTAAATTAGGATAAAATTCTAATGTGATTAACAACTTGAAAGATATTCTTTTTTTCTTTCTTTCTTTCTAGGTATCTGAATTGTTATTTAACCCTTTGCATACTGTCAAACATTATTTTTTTGTGGATCTTTTCCAGTGTTAAAAACTGAACCCTGGGAACCCAGGGATTTTCACATTAGTGTGCTGTGGTAAGTTCTATGCCACTTAATCACAACCACGGCCCTTGAATTTTTTTTTTCAAATAAGTTGTGTTTTTTTTTTTTTTTGGGGGGGTAGCTTCTATTCTTCACAAATTGGGATAATGGTATAGAACATTCCCACACAGGCTATGTTGTTTCCTCTGTAGTTGACATTTTACTTGAGTATGGCATTTTAATGAACTAACATTATTATTAACTAAAGTTCTTTTTTTCAGAAAACTTTAATTTTTCTCCATTATTTTCTTTTTGTTATGATTTCCATATACTAGCTAGGGCATTATGTTAATTATTTGTTTTGTGGTGCTGGGGATCAAACTCAAGACATTTGTACTCCAGGAAAATCCTCTCTCTTTCGCCTGATTAGGCTCCTCCTGGTTTCAACAAGTTCTCAGAATCTCTGATTATTCATTTCCAGATTTTTAATGATCTTACTGGATGACAAGCCATCTTGCAGACTATCCATCATTTTTTTTTCTGATGCTCAGTATGAGGTTATGGCTCATGGGAAAAAGACCACATCACTCCATAGATATTCACCATCAACACAATTTATTGCTGTGTGTGTGTGATGACATACTTTGTTTTCACTGTACATATATCTCCATACTATTTCTTGTCATGAACCTATTTTAGACAATGAGTACTGAAGGAAATGGGAATCATTTCTCACATTTTCTTTTCTTTTTTCCTTTTGGTTTTTGTGAGACAGGGTTTCTCTGTGAAGCTTTGGCTGTCCTGGAACTTATTGTGTAGACCAGGCTGGCTTCTAACTCACAGAGGTCTATCTGCCTCTACCTCCCACCTGCTGTGATTAAATTTGTTTATACCACCAGGCTCAGCCCATTCCTCACGTTTCTTTTTTTCTTTTTTAATTATTTATATCTTATGTATGAGTGCTCTGCATATGAATGCATGCCAGAAGAGGGCATCAGATCCTATTATAGATGGTTGGGAGGCACCATGTGGTTGCTGGAAGTTGAACTCAGGACCCCTGGAAGAGAAGCCATTGCTCTTAGCCACTAACTCATCTCTTTGGCCCTTTTTACTTTTTTCTTTTGGATTTCATGTCTCGCATTTCTAAGAGTAGAATATCTTCCAAAATTACTTGGGATTCTTCTGTCAAAAGGTTAGTCTTCTGTCCCTCACTCATTCCCAAGCTCCTCTGTTATTATAATTATCATGCATGTGTTTGTATTTGGGCATGGGTCTTCCATGCCATGGCCATATGTGGAGGTGAGAAGACAACATCCTATGTGAACTCTCACCTTCCATCTTGTTTGACAAGGTCCCTTGCAGTTCACAGCTGCCTATACCAGGCTAGCTGCTAAATACTTTTAGCTACTAAAAGTATTCTCTAATCTCTGCCTCCTTTTCCTTGTAGGAGTGCGGGAATTACAGATTTACGCAGGGATTACAGAGGCACACACTACTGTGTCCAGCTTTTATGTGGTTCTGGGTATTCAAGCTCTAATGGCAAGGCTTGCAGGGTAAGTGCTTTCATCATCATTTATTTATGTAATTATTTTTTGAAGGTTGTTTATTTCATGCTCTGAATGATATATCTAATATTTGTTTATTTATTTTAGTTTCATCAGAGACTCTTTAGTTTCTAATGAGTTACTCTCATCTATGTGTTAATGTGAGTCAATGGAACTACAAAATGCTGACATTGTATGTTTTCTATCTTGGTCATGGAATTAGATCCAGCTATTTCTCTAAGAAGCTGTGGTCCCCACCTCTACCCACACTGGTGAGTAGTATTTGGAGCTAAGCTCTGGGGATAGATGTAACAGTTGCTTTTTGATGGCATTGCTTCTAGTCGTTTTCACTGATGGCCATCACATTTCTGGGGGAATATCAACGCAATGTATGTACCTGTATCTGTAACTATTGGTATAAAACCAAAATTGCATTTGCATTAAGCTAAATGTGAGTTCACATTGAAGCCTCTTCCATTATCATATGGATTGGTCCAATCTTTTTTGATTAACTATAAACCCTCCCTCCAACAGTGAGAAATGTGGCTTCTATCAACTGTCATCCATTTACTTCATTGTTCAGTTCCAGTATCCTTGTCTCATGGTATCAACATTGTTGACCTGTACTCCCATGGAAAACAACGTTATCAACTAGCATTCCACTTTAAATAATCAGAGGTCTACTTATTACCAAAGTTACCTGAGTCTGCTTTTATCTCCCCCACCCCAGTAAGATAGTTGCATTCGGATTGTAACACAGTTAGACTCCTTATCTTAGTCTGCACTTTATTCTGGGAAATCCCACCCCTAAATGGTTTAAAATTTTTTTGCATGGGTTAAAGATCATCCCAAATGCTATGAAGTTCTGTGAGTCTTGGTAATTGCATAGCATTGTATACATGTAATTATGGTACACAGAGGAGTTCCACCATACAAAAAATTCTCTCTGGGTGTGATAGCTAGAGCCTTTAACCCCAGCACCTAGAAGGCAGAAGCAGATTGCTTGGTCTCTGACTGTTTGAGACCAACCAGGTATATATAGAGAGTTCCAGGCCTACTGGGGCTACATAGTAAGCTTGTCTCAAAAACAAAACAAAACCCCACAAAACATAAAACAAAACAATCAAAATACTAAAGTAAAAACCACATTTGTCTAGTACTTTCCTCTAAACCCTTGGTATACATTTTTTATATACTTTGGCCTTTCTCATAATGTCAAATAATTGAGAGCAAAAAGTATACAGTATCTCATTTAGCAAAATACATGGAAGACTCATCCATATCTTTCGTGATTGGTAATTTACTTTTGTTTCTGAATAAATTCCATTGCATAAATATTTATTCTGTTTTAAATGTTTCCAGCATTTGACTATTGTTATTATAGATATTTGTGGACATTGAGTATTCAGGTAAATTGAATAAATACCTAGAATCACAATATAGAACCATATAAGATTAAGTTCAGCTTTGTAAGGAATAAGCAATTTGGCTTCCAGTTGGTGATAAGAATTCACCAGCCATAACCAGTTTCTGGTGCCCCACATCCTCATCAGAAAGCAGTATTGTCATTTTTGGAAATTTTACTATCATCATAAGTGTGTTTAGGCTCTCATTATTGTGGATTTTCTACATCGGCTTTCCCTTAAGTGACTTCACAGAACAAGTTGAAGGGTGGTAGATGACTGTCTTATTTTGAAATTTTTGAAATACTACTTTGAAAGGATTGCATTACATAAATTTAACTATTTTTAAAGCATACTTGATTTTATTGTCAAAGTATTTACCAAGTTGTTTAGTAAGTATATAGTTTATTTCTAAAGAATAAATTATCAGAGATAAAACTAACATGATAAACTTACCATTTCTTACACTTTTCCATGAATATAAATAGAAGAATATAATACTTTTTTTCATTCAAGTTCACAAGTAACTGAGATATAGGTCTTACTTTAAGTTTAATGAGCCTTGAAATAATGACTTCAATAAAACTAATGGAGAAAATATAATCTTGATTGAAATTTGGGAAGAAAAGTTTGTTTTTTTCCTAGGATCTATAACCTTTAAAAGATACAAGTTGCATGTAAGTTTATCAGTATGATTTGTCTTCTATTTTGTATTATTAAAGTAACGGAATTTTAAATTCAATGAGACACATCCTCCTGGGGGACATTTTGGAGAAACCCTGCTTTCTCTGCTCTTCATACTGTCTGCGATTCTGTGGTCGGGCTAGGCTAATCTTCTCTTCTCCTGTAGAGTCCAAGGAGTCATCCATCTTTGCCCTTGCAAGCTGGTTGTTCCTCAGTGCTTCCTGGGATTCAGACTGGGTAGGAATGATTTATGATGAAAGGCAGTTTTACTCACATTTGGGCATTGTCTCAGGAGGCTGATATTGAGTGATGATGTAACCTTTAACATTCGCAGCTTCTTTAACCCCACATTTGGTTTATTTAAGTTAGTACCATCCGTTAGTTGCCTATTTTGATTTTCCTCAAATCTTTGAACTTTACCCTCTCTTTATTCTTGATAAACCCAGGCTCTGCCCTCACCATTCTGCTTGCTGTCTTTTGGGATTTGCAAATTACAAGTCTGCCCTGGTGTAGAAAAGACATTCGTGGACATTTGTTACTCACAACTACCTCCACCCCAAAATTACTGATACATAGTCACGAAACAAACTTCTTGAAATTGCCAGTTTCAGGATGAAGGAAAGATAAATCAGCAGGAGTCATGTCCCCTTGTCATGGAGCCCAGTTTTAACCTTCGAGGTTAGGAGACCTGCCGGTTACTGGTGCTTTGTTCTCAGCCTCTGAGTCCCTGCAAGAGGTGCCAGTGTGGAATCTGTCCGGTTTGAATGGCTAGCTTGCTGTGGCCCAGAGGGTTGCTATAGTAACACTGAGCTTCCAGGTATTCATGTGGGTGGTGTCAAGAACTGGGAATGTTTCCAGAATGTTCTTAGTGTTCCATAGTCCCCTTGGGGTCAGATTCATTTCATGCTGTCATGGGGTTAGGCAAGGGCCATGAATTTGAGGCAACAATCCATCAGCTATCAGAAGCCAAGTTGCGTTTTCTGTTAGCAAGTCGCAGTTTTGAACCTGGAAGGAAGCCAATGTAGTCTCACAATAAGTCTCAACTTCAAAGCCTCAAGGGAAACTGGGGCCTGGTTTGGGCTGGATCAGTCAATAGTTACTTGCTGTGGACACAGAAACACAACATGGTCACTGCAAAGATCAGAAAGTAAGGCTGAAATACAGTGAAGGCATCTCCCCTGACCGCTGCAGTCATGCGTATCTTTGAGAAGATTTTTCTGTGTGTTCATGTGTGGATGTAACTATTATCAAAATAACACCATTCTATACATACATCCTGTGACCTGTTTGATTAGCCAATCATTTTCATTTTAATATGTTGCAAATGTGTTGTTCAATTGTTCTTAAATTTACCACTGCAATTTTGCAAAGAGCCAATCAGTTATCATGCATTTCATGCGTGTGTTTGTTATCTCTAGACAAGGAAAATTTCCATTATATTAGCATTTGTGTAAGGGGTGCAAACATTGAGTATGATGTTTCATCAAAAGAGATTCTAATTAATCAGTAAGATAGCAGGAGCTTTGAGAGGCTAGACTGCCTGTCAGTGTTTCAGACTCTTAACTGAAGACTTCTTCACAGTTAAAACATTTAGTTTCATTTTGTAATTGACATGCTCACTCACCCTCTTATCAGAACCCCCAGGCCCAGACTGCTTCCTGGGTGAATTGCTTTACAGTGTGAGATTTCTTGCCTGGCCAGAGAGTAGTAATTTGACTTGGCATTTTTTTCTCCCTTCTATTGCTCTTCATTTAATTCTTTGAAACTCACACCCTTAAACAGACTAAGTCTAGGAAGCTCTTGGTGGCAGTATTGGAATTACTGGGCAATCTGAGTCGATCACTGTAAAAATGCATTTTTTTTTTTTCTTTTTGCTGGAACCAGGAATGGATGAGTCAGTTTGTTTGCTTGATTTTCTCATTCCAGCACTCACCTGGCCAGGGTGACCTCTGGCTCCTCCCCTAGGCTGAAAACCACACTTGCAGTTTGGGGAATTCTAAATCAGTGTCCTCACGTGCCTCTTTGAAGTCGGATAGTGTTATCTTAGGAACAATTCTTTTGAAGTATATTGATTTCCCCAAATCTCTAGGTTTGATCCAGCTCTTAGACAAAAAGGTAGCATTGGTTTTTTTTTTTTTTTTTTTTTTTCTATGCACCCAAGACAATGCATAGAAATCACAGGCTTCCCAAGCCCTTATCCAGACAACACAGGATTTTCTGAGTGCATTAAAGTCCAGTGTCTTAAATTCATTCTGTAGTCCGTTCAGTTTGTCACATTGATATATTTCATTTTAGCTTTGATGGTAAAAAAAAAAAAAGTTTATTTCTAATTTTCAAATTAGAACTTCAAAATAGTAAAGCCATGGTCACGAGGAAGTGGAGTCCTTTCTATTTCTACACAGCCCACTGTGTCCTACTGTATCAGTACTTAGGTCCCTACGTTCACTTTTTCTTTCTTCTTTTTTACTGGAAAAAATAGGCTGACATTTCCTTCACAGAATTCTTATGACTGAAACATTTTAGCTATTCAATAAGTATTTTAAGTATTCAGAATAATTTAGTATTTTAGCTCAGATTTTTTTTAATCAAAAATAACAATAAACTTTGGTTTTTTTGTTATCAAAAATAACAATAAAAATGTTGTGAGTGAACTGGTAATTCCAAGATATAGCTGACATACTTCTGAATATGTAGTGTAGGCTGAAAGTATACAGAAAACTCACTCTAGTTCATGGCTCTTTAGTTTAAGATGTGCAGAACTTGAACATTTCCTGGAGTCTCCCTTCCCACAGGGAGAGCCTATTCTCCAGGGATTGTCCAGGCTTCCCTTGAGAAAGCTGAAAGGATTAGTGACAGCTGCTTGTCGAGATCACTTTATGACAGCAAGAGAATTTAAACTGGTTGAACTCAGCACAGTGTTCATTTGGCTCAGTCACATTGTACCCAAGGCAGGATCTCTATTATGACTGAATAGTATTCCACTGTGTGTAACATACCACACTTTGCTTACCTTTTTATCTGGAAATAGATACTTGTATTGCTTCTACTTTTCAGCAGCTAGGATTATGGTTCACAATCTGGTACAGTCCTGGAGTTATAGTCTCAATTGGAGATAATAAATGGAACTGTTAGAATTTATAGTACAAAAAAACCCCTTAGGAGTGTTGAAGGTTAATCCCAGGCAATCCATATGCCAGATAAACACTCAATAATCTACATTCCTAACCCAATGTATTTTGTTTTTCGTGCTGGGGATTGAACCCAGGGAACTATATTTCTAGATCTCTCTGTCTCTCTGCCTTGTAAATGCCAAGCAGCTACTCTATCACAGACTCCTTCAGTCTTCCATGGTAACTTTGTATTGACTTGTCGTTTTCACTGTACATTACTACACTACTTTGCTTTCTCTTCAGTAATGCACAGATACTTTGATTTTCCCATTTTCTCTAAAACTCCTGTTCTCCTGTTCTTTTCTAGACAGGCACATAATACATGTCTAAAATCTGTGTCAGTGGAATGGAATTTTACACACACACACACACACACACACACACACACACACATCATCATCATCATCATCATCTCATCATCATCCTCACTTGATCATTCTTTGGCAGGGTTCATTTGAAGACAGACTTTCAAGAGCAATTTTGATTTCTGTAAGGACTTGGATATTGCTTTTATGAGTATCACTGTGCTAGTTACTGTGACAAAGTGCCTAACAGAAACAGCTTCAGACTGTGAGCATATCACTTTCCTTATGTCTACTGCATAACATTACAAAATCACATGGAGTTAAAGCAATCTATTCAGAGCTGAAATTGGACTGGCAGATTATAGCATCATAGAGTATAAAAATTTCATTGATATGATTTTAGGTCTGTGCTGTCTTAGTGAGTGAATACTTCAGCCATCTAAAACAGATAAAATCACCTTGCTCTTTCAAATAGGCATCTGTGTAGTTGGTTGTCTACACTAATACCCATCAAGACAGTACATTGCTACAAGGAAGGACGGAAGGACGGAAGGACAGACTCTAGGGGCTTCTGGGAGTCCATCTCCCTAGTGTTTTGTTCCCTGTGATTCACAATTTTGGTTTTTAGTGTTGTTGTTGTGAGACTTGCAACTTTATAAACAAAAGAGATTTATTTGAGTTCAAAGTTCTGAAGGCAGAATTTGCAGATCTCATGATAGGAGCATGTGAGAGTGAGTGGCCAGGGCCATGCATAGAAGGCAACACAAGGCAGGAGGCCAGGGAGGGGCCGACTTATTCTTTGAAAGTAAAAAGATGAAGATTTCTTTCCAAACACTAAGCAGCAAGGTTAAAAGGTCCAAAAGTCATATTTGTTTAAGAATAAATAAAAGGTTGGGTAGTTTTTTTTAAAAAACATAAAATTAATATACATTTGTTACAAGGATAATAAAAAATGAAATGAAAACAACTTAAAAAACCCTCTTAGTTCACCCTAAAGCACCAGAACCACTGTTTTTCATGTTATGTACAGGAGGTGCTTAAAATTGCATAGCACAAGTGGCCATGCTATAAGGAAGCTAATTTGCATTGCCACAGACCTCATCCATGAAATGTCCACAAGTGCAATGGTCTCTACAGAATTAACACTGCTACAAGACTTAGAAAACACTTCATATATATAATAGTAACAAGACTTAGAAAACACTTCATATATATAATAGTAACAAGTAGTTTCCAATGTAATTGATACTTGACAGTAGAAACAAAGATTAAAATTATTCCCACTTGCTTTCTTAATAAATTTACATTCTTACATGTAAATTAAAATAGAAAAATTTTCTACTGTGGGAAAGGCACATTTTAAAGTCAGTCTGATATATGTAAGCACAGCAGAGTCTAACAGAAAGGAATCTGTGACTTGGACCTCCAAAAGCTTCTTCAAGCCTAGACTGCCATCAGCTTCCCCACCCTTACCCTGTGTAGGTTAGTGGTACATTGGGCAGCCTCATCTCCCCATACAGAGAATGACATAAGTCATTCTCCTGGCCAGGCCGAAAAAATCCTGATTTTGTACAGTAGATGCAAAAAGTAGCTTTGGTTTAAAGCTCTTTAAATGGAAATGGACAGCTAATCTTCATTTCATGAAAGCAACTGCTCTTGCTAAAGGTTGATAGTCACCAGCACAAAGTCTGGGCCATGTCCTCAAGGTGTGTATGAGAGCTAGGGCTTGCTTATACATTTAAAAGGCTGTGTCCCACTCTATGCAGGTGTTTCTGTAAGGCTTCTATTCCATTATTCTGATGTTCAATGACTTTTTTCAGTTTTTTAATATTTATTTATTTGTTTGTTTCTTGGGGACCCCATGGTGTAGTCTTACACAGAGAGAGTCCTAGAATTGCCACACAAACAAGACATCTATCTCAAGCCAGGAATAAAAGCCACAGGAAAAAACCCCTATTCTGCTGCATAAGATGATGGACTCCACAAAGTGTACAACATAAATATAATTGTTGAGGTTACCTGTCCTGCGATATTTGTTATAGAGGTCCTAGCAAATAAGTACTCCATTCAAAATAAGTCTTTAGAGCCTTTGATTCTTAAGAGTATAATGAAATCCTCCTGAGAAGAGAAACTTTGAGGCCACGATAACAAGCAGCGGCATTAGTTTATAAAATGCTGGGCCAGTTTATACTGCCCCAGAGCTGTGGGGTTGCCCAAATTCTCAGCAACTGTTACCAGTCTTTATTATTTAACCATGGCCATTTGAATTGTGTGTGTGTGTGTGTGTGTGTGTGTGTGTGTGTGTGTGTGTGTGTGAGAGAGAGAGAGAGAGAGAGAGAGAGAGAGAGAGAGGAACACACCAGTTGGAAGTCACCTGCTGATTGAACCAGAAATCAAATTCAAGTCTTAAACAAGTTTTTAATTTTTTTGCGCTTGCACAGTGCATCTGTCCACTGAGTCATTGCTCTATCCCACCATTGCCATTTGAGTCTCTTCCATATCTACCTATTACTTGAGCACATTTCCATGTGCTTATTGTCTGTCATATGATTTATTAATGCCCATTAAATATCTTGCTTGTTTTCTTACAGTTATTTTGTGTTTTTTTTGTTTGTTTGGAATTCTTATATTCTTCACATGGTAGTACAAGCTTGCATATGTATATTACAAGTAACTTTTAACCTCCCATGTGCATTTTCATTAATTTAGTCTTTTATTGGCACACTTGAGTGCAGTGCCAATAGAGGCCAGAAGAGGGTGTTGAGTCCCCTGAAGCTGTAGGTAGAGGTAGTTGTGACTTGCTAAATGTGAGCCTTCTTAACCAATGAGCCATCTCTCCATCCTGTCTCATAGTCATTAGATATGAAGTTCTTATTTCAATAGACTTTAACATATAGTTTTCTTTATTTTGAAACATTCAAGTCATGACACCATTTTGCTGTGCTACCTCCTATACCATTGTTCTTTATTTACATTTTTGTGTCCCCAACCCTTCCCCCCCCTTTTTTTTCCAGAAAGGTCTCACTATGTACACTTGGTGTTCTGGCACTTATTATGTAGTACAGGCTGGCTCTAAAGTTGAAGCTAAACTCAGGTTTAGCTTTCTAAGTAGTGTGATTATAGGTATATGTGACCCTGCTAGGCTTTTTCCTTTTACATTTTGAGGAAAAATCTTTTTTTGGAATCTTGTTTTGAATGGGCTATGCGATGGAACCAAGTGTAATTCACTCACATATGGATGGGGGTTATTCTGTTGTGTTTTAGTAGAGACTTGTTCTTCTTTCCCTGTGGTAGAGGTTAGAGATAAGAAGGGCTAGCTTTGAATGTCAAGTCTATCCTGGCCTCATGTTCTCATCTTCTTGCCATCTCTGTACTGTCTTGCTTACTACAGACTCATCCTAAGTCTTGACAGCTGACAAAAGTATGTCTTGTCACTTTTCTTTTCTTGCTGAATTATATATGTGTATTTCTGATTACTCATTATATAGCTAAGGCTAGTTTTGAACTATTGAGACCCCTGATACAACCTCTCAGTTTGGGGACATACATACTATATATACATACATGACATACATATCACACACATACATCTTACACAGATGTGTCACATGCACATCACATATCATATGCACTTACACCATGCAGACACACATCATACATAAATCATACACACATATCACATACGCAGCACCATATCACACAGTTACATTACACACATCATACACATGTGTATCATACACATACCATACATGTATTTGTGTAGTATGTGGGTATGATGTGTATATATGTATCTGTATATATGTGTGTGATATATATATCACATGTATTTATGCAGCATGCATGCGTGTGTGATGTGTGTGTGTACATGTAAGGTTGAGAGGACAACTTTCAGAAATTCTCTTCTTCAACTCCTCCAGCCTCAGTTTCCCCTCTCTTTCCTTCTCCCAGTTCCTCCCCACACACCCCATCTACTCTTCTTCTCTTTCTATTCAGAAAATGGCAAGACTCCCATGGATATCAACATTGTTACTTACATTTTTATATCAAATGTCAGGAATGAGTAGCTCACTAGGTTCCCAGTCAACAACAATCCTCTTAGTGGAAGCCTTAGAACTCTGATAAAGAAGTATCATTTGAAGTTATCAATAATAGTATCAATGTTTAGTGCTACTACTTTAGTATATTTATGTATATATATATTTGAGAAAATCTAGAATCACCTGGAAGAACCTGTGATTATATTAATTGATGCGGGAAGACACATCTTAATTGTGCAAGGTAGCATTCCCTGAACAACGGATACTGTATAAAATGGAGAGAGGCCCTGAGCAGCACACATGCACACTTTCATGTCTTGATCTCCCACTTTTATGACTTCCCTGCAGTGCTGGACTATAACCAAGAATTGTGAGCTGAAATAACCCTTCCCCCTGAAGCTGCTTTTGTGAGAGTATTTTATTAGAGCAACAGGAAAAGTAATTAAGACAGTAGCTAAAAATGAAAAGCAGGAACCGTGGAGTTAGGTAGTGATGGTACCGAATGTGACCTGTAGTTTTGTTATTTATACAAGTCATATAGAGTTGAACATCCTTAATATGAAAATCCCAAGCCCTACAAGTTGCTTGAATGCCTATATGGCAACTCAAGTAGAAGATTTCATACCATGCGCAGAATTACTGAAAATACCTGTAAGATTACTTTATTGTGGTTGTTTGAGTACAAATAGCCCCCATCGGCTCATAGGTTTGAATGCTTAGGATTCAAAGGATTAGGAGATAAGGCCTTGTTGGAGGAAGTGTGTCACTGGGGGTAGGTTTGGGGGTTTCAAAAAGCCCATTCCAAGCCCATAGTCTCTCTCTTCCTGCTGTCTGTGGATTCTATTGTAGAATTCTCAGCTACCTTCTCCAGCACCATGTCCACCTGTGTGCCGCCATGCTGATAATGGTGTGCCCATCATGATGAGAATGGACTAAGCATCTGAAACTGTAAGTGAGCCCCGGAAAAATGCTTTTCTTTGTAAGAGCTGCCATTGTTATGGTGTCTCTCCATAGCAATAGAACATCTTATGTGTATGTGCACAAATCAGACATGAGTTTTGTGTTTAGACTTTGTTCCTACCCCAGAGGTATCTCATTATGTATAATACACACACACACACACACACACACACACATTCTAGGGTCTGAAAAAAACCCCTCAAAATCCCAAATCCAAAACTCTTTTTTTTCTCAGATATTTTAGGCAAAGTGTGCTCAGCCTGTATTTATCTTTGAATGGGCTTGGTACCTTTTGGAGGCAGGTGGGTCTGAATAAAGCTTCTCACTCTGGCTGCCACAAATCACTAAGGAGAGTCACATTGCTCTACCCACTATGCCACAGGCCTCCAGGCCTCTGACAAGAGGACCAGCTCTTGTCTTCGGCAGGGGCTGCTTGGGGGTAGGGACAGCAGCCGTTTTCGGTATCAGCCTTCCACAAGGGCTGTTATTTTTCCTGTCATGTTTGTTGGGGTCCAGCTTAAGTTTGTTTTTCTTGCAGAAAGGCAGGAAGGCCAATTTGGAACACACACAACTCACATGTCATGGACGATGATTTGGCCCAGTGCTTGGCACTGGCTCCTTGACAGTTAAAAGGCCAGGGTGGGCCAGCCCCAGCAGCCAGAGCTGAGGAACAAGGAAAAGGAGCCAGAAGTCGAGATCCTTATCTGCAGGGCCACGACCCAGCCTGCCATTCTCTCCCCTGTGCACTCCTCTCTCAAGGGACTTCTGGCTGCCACTCACACAGTCTCCTGCCTGCCCAAAGACCCCCACTGCTAAGGGGCTACCTCCACGTTCTGGCCACCTCTTCCTCTGACTGAATGTGTGAGGAAGCATCCCACCCTATGGAGGGAAAGGTCTGAACCAGCAGGCCTCCATGCCTCAGCCTGTGGGAGCAAAGACAGGAAGAGGGAGAAAAAGCAGTTTCCAGTTTGGACCCAAGACTGTAGAGCTTATTTGTTCAAAGGCTGGACTTTTTCCCACCTGGCTGGAGTGCAGTGAGGAGTGACCAGGAAGAAGTTTCTACCAGCTTTGACATTCAGTGCTCTGTGATACAGAAGATGGCAGCTTCTGAGGAGATCTCAGGACTGCTTTCCAGTTAATAGAGTAATAGGTGCTATCCCCAAGGCTGACTGACACACAGCCCCAAGCTTTGTAAAGAATGACCAATTACAAAGAACTTTGGGTTAACTTGAGAAAAAAAAAAATCAGTGGACAGTTTGGATGTGATTCTTGTCTGGAAAGTTAGCATATGTATGGCTCGGGCAAAGGATCTTGATAGAGGAATTCTTAAAAGAAAAAGAAAGAAAGAAAAAAGGAAGGAAGAAAGGAAGGAAAGAAAGAAGGAAAGAGGAATTCTTGATTTTTATCAAGACCCAACCTCAAATAACCAAGGATTGGGCCTTGAAAAAGTACTATAGACCCAGAGGTTCAGAGTATTTAGACTTCAAAGTGTCCATTTGCTCCCCTAGAAAGTGACCAACAATGAGCTAGCTTTGAGCTGCTGTACAGGGACTATGTTCTTAGTTTCTTGGCATGGCCTCTGGAGAAATGATAGCTAGTTGTGAACTCTGTCTCAGGCCCATACCTAACTCAGGTGTTACAAGCTGAACTCAGGGCATGCCCTTTCCCTTCGAGCTGTGATTCCAGCCCACTGTGGCTAGAGTTAGAAAAGAAACCTGGGTAACAGACTTGAAGCTATCTGTTAAAAACTGACCTTATACTTGGGAATCAGAGGAGATCATCAAACACTTGATTGATGTTCGTCAATTGAATAAATATTTTCCTGGCTATTTCTCTTTGTGTGTTGTTTTCTTCCTAACTGCAACGTGGCAGGAACTTTGTTTTTCCACTTCCCTAGGATAAAAAGCAGCTTTTATGTTAGATGGCTCTTGTGGTAGTCTTCTTTTCAGTGGATAAATATAGTTTCTGTGTTTTATGGTTTCTTTAATTTATCATCTCCTTTGTTTATAAGTGAAATGACATACAGCTACCTCTAAGGATGTCAATGCAACATTTTTTTTTTTTTCTCATCCTGGAGACTCCTTTGAAATGTGGGTTTGTCATTCCCCATCAGGAATAGGCATCTTTCTTATCAGGTTGAATCTAGGCTGGTTACAGTACTACTTTGATCCCTATAAAGCAGTAGAGTCAAGTTCTGGGTCTGCCCACCCAAGTTTGACAAGGGATCGCTAGCCTCTGATTTTCTGTTCTTGGAAGCAAAGTTATCATGGAAGCTGGCTGGCTCCTGCAGAGAGTTTACAGAAGAACCAGTGGAGGCCAAGTCCTTGAGTCCATATGGGGAGAAGTCCCAGATTAGTCCACACTTTGCTAATCTGCCCCATGAGGTAACCACACAAGATTAGCAGAAGCAGCCCAGTCAAGGATACAGAATCATAAACAAATAAATGTATGTTTGTTTGTTTCAAGCTGAGACCATGGAGGTTGCTTACTGCTCACTGGCTTGCTCCCATGATTTTCTCAGCCTCCTTTCTTACACAACTCAGGACCACATGCCTAGGAGTGGTTCTATCTATAGTAAGCTTGACTTTCCAACATTAATCATTAATCGAAAAGTTGCCCTATAGACTTGCCCACAGGCCAACAGTGGGGTATTTTCTCAGTTAAGGTTCCCTTTTTTCAGATGACTTTAGCTTGTGTCAAGCTGACAGAAAACTAGTCAGAACAACTGACTCCTTGTCAAGTTAACACAGGAACAGATTCCTGCAAACCTTAACCTTTCCTTTCTTGTTAACCTCCAGTAGCTCATATCAATGTTAACATCACAATATAAAACATTTTAACTTTTTAAAAATTATTTCTCATTTATTTTAGTGTTACCATATGTTTGTCTAAGTATTATGCATGTTCAAGGTTCTTGAGGAAGCCAGAAGCAGGTTTCAGATCACCTGGGACTGGAAATACAGATGGTTGTGAGCCACATTATGAGTGCTGGGAATCAAACCCTGATCTTCTGGAAGTGCAGTCAGTGTTCTAAACTACTGTACCATCTCTCCAACCCAAACATTTTTTCTTGTAACAGTCCCATAATCTTTAAAAATGCAAACACTTTAAGAGATCACAAATTCTTAAAGCAAAATAGCCCCCAAAGCCTGAAATCTCACAAGCCTCCATCATTCACCTCTTCCTTAGCATTGTCTTCTAAGTTTCGAGATAACAGCTCATTAAGCTTTGAAAAGCCCATGGTTTTTCTAGCCCAAAGTTCCAAAGTCCTTCAACAATCTCCCTAAATCATAGTGATATCCCACCTGGTTCCAATCTCTGTCCTAGTTAAGGTTTCTATGGCTCTGATAAAGAGCACAACCAGAAGCAACCTGGGGACAAAAGAGTATATTTAATCTTTTTTGTTTTGTTTTGGCTTTTTGAGATGGGGTTTCTCTGTATAGTTCTGATTGTCCTGGAATTCACTCTGTAGACCAGACTGGCCAGCATTTGGGAGGCAGAGGCAGGCAAATCTTTCTGAGTTAAAGACTAGCCTGATCTCTACACAGTGAGTTCCAGGATAGCCAGAGCTAAATAGTGAAACTCTGTCTCAACAAACAACGACACTCCCCCTCCCATGAAATACAGCACAGATTGATAGGTTGGGGACTTGCAGTATGTTGCATTGGTAAGCTAGGATGATGATGAGTGTGTTAGGTGGAGACCATGCTGTGTTGATGTAGTTGATTCCTATTTAGGATGGATTTATAGGATGTCAGTCTTTCCTTGTTCAATGGACAAGCTGAGTAATGCAGGTGGCTGTCAGGACAACTGGGAAAGATCCTGAGGAGTATGCAGGGTGATGACCATGCATGTGTTGATGTAGTTGATTCCTATTTAGGATGGATTTATAGGATGTCAGTCTTTCCTTGTTCAATGGACAAGCTGAGTAATGCAGGTGGCTGTCAGGACAACTGGGAAAGATCCTGAGGAGTATGCAGGGTGATGAACTTTTAAAGGCAGCAGGTGAGAAGACCTACTCCAAAGACTTTCTAGCCAAAGCAGATGTATACCCCCATAGGAGAGGTGTACAGTGTCCCAGGGGCCTCCGGTTTATTTTAGGGACTTTGGGGAGCAATGTTGTGGAACCTTGCGCTTTAGAGAGCCCAAAGATAGGTGTGGGGCTGCCTGTGGGAGTTGGAAGTCATAGGTCACGGTAGCGGGTGGTTGTGGATACTCCAGGGATGCTTCCCTGCTGAGAACAAGTAGAGAGAGGAAGGTGATGGCAGAGGGCAGGCTGGGGGAGAGCTTGTGGAGTGCTACATTTCTGACATATTTTTTAAAGGTATAACACACACATGCCTCCCAACTACAGGAGGGCAGCAAGATAAACAGGAAGCAAAGGTGTCTGAAAATTCAGTGGCAGAAGGGACTGCCACTCTATTCTCCAGAGTAGACACCCTGAGGGCCTTGACAGTGAGCACTCTGCATGGTGGACCTAGAAGGGCAAGAAAGGGCCAGGGTGCTGAATCAGTGCAAGCCTCTGGAGGAAGCCGGTGTTGCAGAGGGAGTATTGGGAAAGGCTGTGGCACAGGGTCTAAGGCGAAGTGAAAGCTGCCTGGGCAAAAGAACTGCAAACCTAGCCTATCTGGGTCTTTTTTTATGTCATCATACCACCTACCTGCCCAATTGTATGGAAGCCACCCTCCCAGCACCTGCTGTTCCCCCTGCCTGGGGCTTTGTTGATAGATTTCCCAGCCTTGAGTTTTGTTGCTTTGGGGGTGGGGAGGGGAGTCCCTCTTTCCAGAGACTCCCCTCAACTGGCTTCATTAGCAGCCTCTTTGCTTCCCCATTTTGCAAGTCTGGCTGAGTTTCTTTCACAATTTTGTAAACACCATTCTCACCTTGGTGGTAGAATAAGCTGGCCCAGCAGGCCAAGTGTTAATGACAAGAATGGGTATTTGGTTAACCTTCTCAATCAACCTCAATCAGAGTTGCAGGGCCCACCCACCTCTAGCTCCCCAAATAGAGGCTACTTAAAATCTAGCTGTTCTCTGTCAAAAAGAAGAAAAATCCGAAAGCAAAGATTTCTGAGATTTACAGAAAGGTTAACCATGTGCTGAGAAGTGGTGTTTACACACAGCTGCTAAGATCGCACGATTTCTGAGATGGGGACTATGGTATTGAATAAGGACAATGTGGGCAAAATCTGTGATCTGTGTCATCCTGATCAACAGTACAGCAGGCTTCTCACCTAGTTAGAGAGACTATATTGGGCTGGGCTTTCCTTGGTATCAGTTACAGTATTGCATAAAATGGTCAACGAGGGCAAAACAAATAACTTGAATTTGAAGAGCTTTCTGATGGTGCTTATAGCATTCTTCCAAAATCCCCAGATTTAATGAAGAGGGAAGACTGAGTGAGGTTAAAGCCACCATTGAGAAACAAAGTGTGATTCTCACAGTGGTAAGATTGCCAATTCTCAATTTTCCTCCTCAGTGGAATGCCACAGGAACTTGAGGCATGTCAGTCTTTGAACACCAGAATTCCCGACTTAGGAAAAGTTGTCAGTCCTGTAGATTTGATTAATTAATGAAGAAGTTGGTCTGTTTGCGGCAAAGTTCATGAATTCTAGAATAAAATTTGGCAGATCAAAAAATTTAAATTTTGCACTTATTTTTTATTGAAATCACCATCTTATTATTAAATCAATAATAAACACATATGCCTCTTAATATCCCAGAAAATATTGGTAAACAAAAACAAAATTGAGAAGAAACCATTACCAAATAGGTTGGCTATGCACATGAGACAATTTTGATTACCATATTAAGATTTTGTTTGTATAAACAATTTTCTGGGGATATTTTGTTAAGCAGTTTATGCTGCCTGGAAAGCTGGCATTCTTACTTAGCTGTGTGTCCTGACTGTGATCTGTACCAGCTCCCCAAGTTTCCTGGTTCCTGGGAGGCCTCCTATGCTTTCTGACTGGCTTCTTCAAGTGTTTTATTCTCTGTGAGTTTGGCAACATTTTTAGATATCAGCTCCAGTGCATCTTCACTCTGTGAAATACTGCCTTGGATTCTTCTAAGATGGAGACTTATTGAAGGGCATGTCAATTTACCTTATGGACACTAGTCTCCACCTCAGTCTGTGGCCGTAGCTTTGAGAGTTGGGAGAGACTCAGAGCCCAAGTGTACTGCTTTTTAGCTCAGATACGGGGCCAGGATGATAAAGAGGGGTGTAGATGAATTTAGGGCATGATGTAAGTGTGCTGGTGGTTGTAACCTACATCCTGTTGGTGGGGCCAAGCACTGGTTGAGTGCCTTTCATCTGAAATGCTCAAGATTACAAATATTCCAGATTTCCAATTTTATATTTCTGCATGCATAATGAGATACTTTGTGAATGATTCCAAACAAGAAATTTATTTGTGCATTGTAAACATCTTATGCATAGAGCCTGAAGGAACTTATATATAGAATTTCTATTGTAGCATCAAGTTGGTGCTCAAAAAGTGTGTTCAGATATTGTAATGTTTTAGGTTTTAAATGCACAGAATGAAACTATCTCAGCTGAGTTATTCAACCTACCTATAATCCATTTCGAGAATGAGCTAAGTAGTGGCAGCTTGGACACAGGCTCATTTTTTTTTTTTTTTTTTTTTTTTTTGCTAGACTTTCCTAGCATCCTGTGATCATGTTATTCTGAAACACATCCAGTTTCCTAAATATGCTTTCCTGTCTGAATTCTTGTACACACTGTTATCTGCCCCTTCCTTCCTCTCCTTAACCACAGTTCATCCTGGGAACATCCAAAGCAGATCAAGGGAGGACTGTGCAGCCTCAGAGCATCCAGTATCTCCCACACTGCAGCATGTCCCATTTTAATATGAGTTCCCAACTCTCAACTTCCTTCCTTCCCTCCCTTTCTTCTTTCTTTCTCGTGTTATCCCCAAACTTTGCAACCTATCCGAGGAGAAGAAGGACATTTGAGTTGTTGGGAGCTCTATCTGTGGTTCCTGAGCCAATGGGTAACTGTTGAGTGAGCCAATGGTAGTTAAAAGAAAGATAGGAAGTAGAGAAATGTTTAAATTTAGTGCAAAAACTAAACAAAATAAGAGATTGAAAAGAGCAGAAGGGACCGGCTGGGAAGTAAGAGTAATTTATTTACTGATCTTAAAGTGGAATTTATTAACATAATGTCATTGGAATTTAGGTGCTGCCAATATTTTCCTACAAATTTGCTTCTACAAACAACATTATCGGGTGGACCTTTTCCATCTAGCTCTTGTATACACCTTAAAATGCCCCTGGTACTACCAGGATCTCCCTCAAAGAATTCCAGAATAATAGATTGTTGAAATCCATTTAACTTACAGAAAACATGTGCCTTTTGTGTTTATTTCCTAGGAATAAATTATTCCTACATTTTAAATATTTTATTTTATTTATGAAACATTTCGTTGCAGTAAAAAACCCTTATAATTTCTCATGACAACTGATTTTAAATATACAGCTCTAAGGCCTGGGCACAGTTGTACTCTGTGACCATTATAGAGTACACACACACAGTGTTGGCTCTGTGCACCCTCTGAGCTCTAGACATCATCTCATGTTGCTTTCCCCCATCACTTCCATTTTTAAGAATTTTCTGTTTGCTTTGGAAGTTGTTGTTAACGCACACGGGAGTGAACCACAATACCAGCAACCCACACTAGAGTTTATTTAGAAAGCTAGCGGGAAGGGTATGAAGGAGGAAGAGAAAGAGAGTGAGCAATGCGGGGTCTTTGGCTTATGAGGGCACAGATGGTTTGTAAGATTTACACGGCCATGCCTGGTCATGCATATGGATGAAAGGGGCGTGCCCCCTTCCCTGCACGGGATGGGGGTGGGGCCTCTGGTGGCACCATGCTGAAACAGTCCCTTTACCAGGAAGCTACCACGGGCCAGAAATGCTAACAGAAGTAAGTTTGTGTGTCTTTTACTTTTTGCCCAGCAGTGGTCCTGAGGGGCTCTAAGTCTTTTGACTGCATTAGACCAAATGCTGCAAACATCAGATCTTTATGCAACGGGGATGGCGCCCAAAGGAAATAATAGGCCGGCTGTAATGACCTAGAGTCCATATCCTAGACACAGAAGGGCATCCTTTTGTATTAATCAAGTGCTTTTTGGTTACTCTGAAAGATTTTCATCTATAGTTAAAAATACATTTATAAATAATCTGTTGCCAGCATATTTAGTGTTTGGGAATCTTGATCTTGAAATAAGATGTGGAGGAGTTTGTGCAGGTGAAATGCTCAAGCCTAAGTATTATCCCTGAAACAGTTGGCAGGACTTGATCTGGAGAGCACTGGCTGCTCTTCCAAAGAACCCAGATTTGATTCTCAGCACCCATGTGACAGTTCTCAACGGTCAGTTCCAGGGAATCTGATACCCTCACACAGGCAGACATGGAGGCAAAAATATCAATGCATATGAAATAAAAATTAATTAAAAAATAAATTCTAAAAGAAAATTGGCCTTTGGTTTTAAACAGTTTCTTAGAGGTGATAAAGGTCTGCATTCACAGTGTTTAAGCTTGATTTGGGATATTCCACTGGATAACTAGAACAGTCCAGGCAGTGAGTGGTTCTGGGATCTGAGGTTAAGGTGCACTCAGCCCCTCCCCCTTTACACAATAGCAGTCTGCAACTCCTCTCCAGTCTTGGGTTCTTGCCTTCTTTACCATTACTGCTACTGAGCAATGAGGCATTGTATGGAAACTGCTTCCAAGAGCAGGGAGACGCTTGGAGGATTAACAGGCTTTCATCTTTGTGCCTTTTAAATCAGAGAGCAGTCTCACAAACTGAATTAGAGAGAGGCTTCGTAAAGCTTTGAAGTTTTTCTTTGCAAACAATAGAATGTATTTGAGCCTTTCTCCTTCAAAGTAGAGTCCTGCAAACAAGCAAATGATTTCCTTTCTGTATTTCTTAACCTCTATAAACCAATGTGTTACAGAATAAACATTCCTGATAGTGGGAGGAGCAAGCCACACCCAGGGGCTACAGGTTAGAGGAATTTCAGTTGAAATTGTAGAAGAGTTCTTCAGTGGTTGTGTTTATGGCACCTACTGTCTGACATTAGCACTTCACATGTATTGCTTTTGTTCTTTAAAAAAGTGTGTGTGTGTGTGTGTGTGTGTGTGTGTGTGTGTGTGTGTAAATTGTGTGTGTTCAGGTACCTACAGAGGCCAGAAGAAGGTATTGAATGCTGTCTCACTTAGGAGTTCTATTGCCATGACAAAATACCGTGACCAAGCAGCAAGTTGGGGAGGAAAGGGTTTACTTGGCTTATACTTCAACATAGCTGTTCATCACTGAAGGAAGTCAGGACAGGAATTCAAATAGGACAAGATCCTGGAGGCAGATGCTGATGTAGAGACCACGGAGGGATGTTGCTTAATGGCTTCATCCCCATGGCTTGCTCAGAATGCTTTCTTACAGAACCCAGGGCTAACAGCCCAGGGATGGCACCACCTACCATGTGCTAGGACCTCCCTCGCTGATGACTAAACGAGAAAATTGCCTTACAGATGGATCTCAAAGAGGCATCTCCTCAGTTGAAGCTCCTTCCTCTGATGACTCTGGCTTGTGTCAAGTTGACACACAAAACCCAGCCAGTACAGATGCCCCAGAGGTGGAGGTACAGGTGGCTGTGAACTGCCTGATCTGGGTGTTGGGAACTGAACTCAGATGTCTGGAAAAGCAGCCAGTACTCTTAACTGTTGGGTTTTCTCTAATCCCTTCTTTTAAAAAAATTGTTCTTAACTTCCTCTCATAACACCTTCACTATCTATCATCTGTCTCTTGGTCTCACAGTTAGAACAGAGGTTTTTAGATAAACTACCTTTGAGTGACAGATTAAAAAGCATTCATTTGATGAACATTATTTGTTTCCTCACTTCAATGACAGAGTCAAGGGAAAGATGATAGGATCACAGAGGTGCTGAGAAACTGCCTAATCAAATGTTATATACACTAACATGACAGCAGCTATTTTATTACAAAGAATATAATCCAATGAATGACTCTTAAGGCATACATTAGCTGCTACAACTGATTTCCAATGAATGGTGCTTGTTCTCAGTAGGTTTTAAGTTCTTAGAGCAAAACAGTTCTACAGCACAATTGTACAGACACGAGAGTCTGCTACAGTTGCTGATCTCTGTCTCTCTTCTCTCTTTCCCAGAAGTTTACAGTTCCGGGGAGGTCCAGCCTCCTGTACACACGTGATCCTTTTAGTAAGCCCCTAATGAAGTTTTGATTCAGCCAGTAACCCTAATTAAGCTGATTTTTCCACCAGGAAAGCAAGGTAAAGTAGTTTCGGTGGTCTTCACCTGGTGCCAATTTGCTCATCTCTTTAGGGAAATGCCAGACAACTCTCATGAAACTTAAAACCCTTCACAGATGGAGGAAAACCGAAGAGAGACACCATCACAGAAACAGTGCTTAGTCTTCCTGTTACATCAACTTGCCCATGGAAACGGAGATGTTTCTGCTTTTAAGGATGTACTGGGTAATTTAAGCTCTTGAAATAGAAATAAATCAGAAAGATAAGGAAGAACATTAAGTAATAAATAGACTTAACATATAAACCACTGACTTTGAGGTAGCTACCTTTACCTATTGTTATCTCAGCCTCTCTGAAGTTACCATGGTGAATGAAATCTTTGCCTATGTCTTTTTTTTTTTTTTTTTAATACTGAGTAAACAACTAAGAGCTCAGAACTGAGAACTTTATGGAAGCCACACTGGGAGTTTGTGGTGGTAAATGATGATGTAGTGGCCCCCACTCATCCGAAACACATTCCATGGCATTCCTGAAAAGGGGCAGTGAGCGTTTGTGATGGTTAGTTTTTGTCAACTTGGAAAAAACAGGAGTTAGGAGGAGGAAGGACACTCAGCTAACAAATTTCCTCTTCTATGAGGCACTTTCTCAATTACCAGTTGAGGTAGTAAGGCCCAGGCCAGTGTTGGCAGTACCGGCACTGCAGGTAGGCCTGAGATGGATGAGAGCATTAGCTATGCAAGTCAGCTGAAGCAAAGCAATAAATGGCATTTCTGCATGGCCTCTGCCTCCATTCTGCCCTGTCTTACCTCTATGATGGACTTAGAACCTGTAAGCTGAAAAGCACCCTTTTCTCCCTGAGTTGGCTTTGGTCAGTGTTTTAATCATAGCATACTAGGACCATAAGGAGGTTATCCGCTACCGCCAAGCATTTAGGTCTGTATCAGTTGCTACTGAAATAACAAGAAAGTGCATGTGACTTTGATAAACTGATTAATATCATGGTGAAGGGACAAATTATTGAGATTGTATTAGAGAAAACCCAATGTCTACATTTTCACTGTTTTTTAAACTTAAGAAAGTTATTTATTATGTATATAGTATTCTGACTGTATGTATGCCTGCACACCAGAAGAGGGCGCCAGATCTCATTACAGATGGTTGTGAGCCACCATCTGGTTAATGGGAATTAAACTCAGGACCTCTGGAAGAGCAGCCAGTGTCAACCTCTGAGCCATCTCTCCAGTCCCCCACATTTTCACTTTTGTGTCATTTCAGATACCTTTAGGGTGGCCAGGGCACCACTTTATTAACAGGAATATAAATTCCAGTCCTTCATCTTTCAGGAATTTCTTTACTGCACAAACTATTTGTAGAACCACTTCACAGTAAGACATTTGCTCCTTGTCTTGGTGAATGTGTAGATTTTTTACTCTAGTGCCTGACTGATGCTCGCACTCTACAGCACCACTTAAATACTGCTATAGCCAATCTGTCCTGCCATCCCTGCTTATGCCTCATGTCTCCTTTAGGAATGGAGGGTCTACCTACACCTTCTTCCAGAACAGTGTGGTTGAATTAAAATGGAAGGCTTTTTCTTCTCTGTGTGAGTGTGTATGTGGTATTTTCCTTATTAATCAGGTTGAACAACTGTTCTAGAGATGTGGTAGTGAGACTTCTCCATCCTTTCTAGGAATGTCTGTATTTTTCAGTCCAAACCTACTCCTGAGTTTGTGTGGCCAAGCTGTATCAGCAGCAAGTAAAGAAGAACCTTTGCTGAAGTCTGCATGAGCTCACTGCTTTCTGGTATGGCATGCTGCCATCAGCTAGGTCACATTTTCTGAATGGCTTCTGTATTTAATGCCTTGCTAAATTTTGCTAAGCACTTATGTACTGTTGTAGCTCTTCTCATCTGAAGTGTGATGGTGATATTAAGGTGGATTTTTTTTCTTTCATCATGATTTTATGGTAGATTTGTTTTTAACCATAAATCTTATCATGACAGCATATGATGTTGCTTTCTAACCTTGTTAATACCTTAAACCTTTTCACTTAAAGGACACTTTTCTTTGGTGTTTCCTAATTGTCAGCCTCATTACTCTTGTATATGGAACTGTTATTTAGTAAAATAAGGGCCACCTAGACACAAGCACTGTGATACTACAGCAGTTGGTCTGTAATAGAGGGAGCTACTGTAAATTGTGGGCAGGTCACTGTCGTGGAATAAACTCGCCACTAATTTTTATGTTTTAAATAAGATTTATTTTGTTATAATTACGAGCAAAAAAGCCAGCCACAACAATATGGAGCCGCCGCCGCGCACCTCAACCGGAAGCCCGTCGCCGCGCTTCCGCTGCCGCCGCGCGCTCCAGCGCGCGTGGGCGCGCACTGTAAACAACGCCTCCGGGATACACGCTACATCATAAAATAAACTCGCCACTAATTTTTATGTTTTAAATAAAATTTATTTTGTTATAATTACAAACAAAAAAGCCAGCCACAACAATATAAAGCCGCCGCCACACACCTCAACCAAAAGCCCGTCGCCGCGCTTCCGCTGCCGCCGCGCGCTCCAGCGCGCGTAGGCACACACTATAAACAACGCCTCCAAAATACACGCTACAGGTCACACATGTAAGATAGATACAACGGGCAAAGGAAAGGATGTTCTGGGTGGGGTGGGCAGAGTGGAGCAGGACCTTGCAAGATCCCATGATGGCATTTACCTTAGAGCTCATGACTTGATTATTTCTAGAGCTTTTGATTCAGTGCTTCTGGACTGGACCTTACCATGAGTTACTGAAGCTTTGAAAAGGGAGAGAGTGGATAAGGTAGGTGGCACCTTTGTAATACATTAACCAGCAGCTGTTGGTAAGGAAAATCAATCTATATTTGCACTTATTATAGGAGCATGTTCTACAAAACTGCCAAGGGAATACATAAATATTCCTGGTCCTTACTATTTTCAGACCCAGGATTTATAAGTTCTCATAAGTGCTGATGTTTGTTTGCAATAACAGATCAATACTGTCTGTGCTCCTGCAGTTATCTGAAGACTTGCCCAGCATGAAGGAAACTTTGAGTAGCCTGATCAACCTGAGGTTGAACAGATAAATTTCTGCTTTCCTGTGCTCCCTTTCATACCATAAACAAGTGTCCCTGTCATAGTTGATTTATTCTGCTCTTTTTTTTTTGCATTTGTGCTTTTGTGTTCTTTCATTGCAGATTTTGCTATTCATAATGGTGCCCAAACATAGTTCTGAAGCACTGCATAATATTTCCAAACCAGGAAGACTAGAGCTTCTTCTTCTTTTTTTTTTTTAAGGATTTATTTATTTATTATGTATACAGTATACAGAAGAGTGTGGTGGAATGTTTTCTGTATGCTGAAAATAAAGGAGCTGTTTTGGCCTATGTTGAGCACTGTAGAAGTGGGTGGAGAATCAGAGGAGAGACAGGTAGAAGGAGGGTGGAGTTAGTCAGTCTCCATCCGACCCCTGAGGAAGAACCATGTAAGGAATGCAGGTGAGCCATGGGCCGGGACATGTGGCAGATAGAATAATAGAAATGGGTTGAATTAATATGAAAGAGCTAGCTAGTAATGTGCTTGAGACATAGGCATAGTATGAAATTAATATAAGCATCTGATTTATTTCTTTGGGGGAAAAAGCCACCACAGGTAAGGTCTAAACCTCTGGCCGAAACAGGGCCGGAAATCTTCTACAACAGAAGAGGGCACCAGATGTCATCATAGATGGTTGTGAGCCACCATGTGGTTGCTGGGAACTCAGGACCTCTGGAAGAACAGTCAGTGTAGAGCTTCTTATGATGAAAATACTTTAGGTAAATCTTGTTTAGAGCTATAGTAATGAAATCTGGGAGTTTAGCGTTAATGTGTCAGTAATATACATTAAGTAAGGAGTCATTGAAAAACTTTATGCTGTTGACCCATTAAACCATGAAAATATTGTAAGCAGAGGCTCATGGGAGCCTTCTCCTGGCTTTCTCACAGAGACAGTGTGTCTTGTTGTCCAATCTGATTTTCATGTCACCACAAAGAACAACTGTAAATAACCCGACTGACATACCCACATATGCACACACACTGAAGAGAGTTTCACACATGAAAGGTAGACAAAACACATATATATGTATATATAAAACTATATGCAAGGAAAATAAATCTACTTGAGAAGATAAATATATAAAAGTGAGACAAATGGAAGCATTTGAATGACAACTTAGAGCTCAACTGAGATAAATTGGTGACTGAGTGGAAAATATATTAATCTATCAGAGTCCTTCTTCCCTCCCTGCTTTTATTGAAAATAGACCATTTTCTTATACAACACAATCTGATTAAAGTTTCCCCTCGGTCTACTACTTCTGGTTCCCCCCTTTCTTCCCTTCCATCTGGATTCACTCCCTTTCTGCCCTTCATTAGAATAATTAGAATAACAAAATAATATTTTATTATTGTTCCTTGGACGTCTACTCTTCTTTTACAAAACAAAATATAGTAAGATAACACAAAAACCTTCACATCAAAGTTGGACAAGATAAAACAACAGAAGAAAGAGAGCCCAAGAGCAGGCACATGAATCAGAGATCCACTGCTCACACAAATGCAAGAGTCCATAAAAACACCAAACTGAAAGCTGTGCTATGTGGCCTATGTGGAGCACCGTAGAAGTGGGTGGAGAATCAGAGGAGAGACAGGTAGCAACCCCTGTTGGTCCTATGCTTGCTGATTCATTATCAGTGAGTTCATATGCACTTTGCTCAGTTGACTTAGAGGGCCTTGTTCTCCTGGCATCTTCTGTCCCCTCTGCCTATTGAACTCTTCCTCTCTTCTCTTCCCTGGGGTTGCCTGAGCTCTGAGTGCAAATATTTGATAGAGACTTTCCATTTAAATCTGTGTGTTCCAAGGACTGACTCTGTTTCTGTTTCTTTGTCTCTTTGTCTTTGTGCATATGTGTGTATGTGTGTATATAATGTTTGGCTGTGGGTCTATGTATTTGTTCCCATCTATTGCTGGAGGAAGCCTCTTCCATGATGTCTGAGTGAGGCACCAATCTATCAGTATAGCAGAATATCATTAGATATTATTTTATCACTTAAAAGAAAGACCAGTAGTGTTTGGTTTTACCCTAGGTATCTGGGCTATCTAGTCTCTGGCTTTTGGTTATCCAAGCAGTGTTGGGTATGGGCTCCATCTTGTGGAATGATCCTTAAGTCAAATTGGAAATTGATGAGGTACTCTCACAAGCTGTGTGCCACCATTACCCTAGCATATTTTGTAGGCAGGACAGATTATAGATCAAAAGTTTTGTAACTGGCTTAGTGTTTATGTGTCTCTTTTGGTAGCCTGTTGAGCACCTTCTCATATTAAAGACACTAAAATGTATGGGTGAAGGTTCTTTGTAGGCAACAGATATACCACTTTATAATCAGTGAGTTGTGTAGATGTTTACTTCTGCAATGGCTCCTTGATGTCATTTTGTGAAGAAAAACCTATTGTCTTGGCGACAGTCTGGGCTGTTTGGGGATTTCCATGGGACCCCTTTGACCAACAACTCAATTGGACAGAACCCAACCCCAATACTAGAAGCTTAATTTGCTAACAAGAGATGATAGTTGAGACTCCAACTCTCCAATTATTTGAAGACTTCTTTGAGATTACCTCCATATGTTTTAAGAAGTTTCCACTTTACTAGATTTTCATAACACCCCTCAGTGTTCCTCAGTTTTAGCTATCTCGTCCATATTTTCTCCCTCAACTACCTCTTCTTTTCCCTTTCTCACTTCATCCTCATGTTCACATACCCCTGACCTCAGTCCAGCCATAAATCTATTCTATTTCCTCCTCCCAGGGAGATCCATATGTCCCCCTTCTCCCCAGAGCCCACCTCTTTACCTAACCTCTTTGGGTCTGTAGATTGTAGCTTGATTATAATTTACTTAACAGCTAATATCCACTTATAAGTGGATATATAACATATTTGTCTTTATAGGTTGGGGTTACCTCAATCAGGATTTCTTTCTTTCTAGTTCTATTTGTCTACAAATTTTATGTCCTTTTTTTTTTTTTTTTTTTTTTTAAAAAAAAAAGCAAAGTAGTAGATTAATACTCTATAGTGTAAATGTACCACATTTTGTTTATCCATTCATTAGTTGAGAGACATCTAGATTGTTTCCAGTTTCTGTCTATTATAAATCAATCCACAATGAACATCGTTGAATAAGTGTTCTTGTAGTAGGAAAGCATGTCATTTGGGTATAGGTCTTGGGGTAGGTAGATTTCCAGTTGTCTGAGGAATTCCCATACTGATTTCCATAGTGGGTATACATGTTTTCAGTCCCACCAGCAATGGAGAAGTGTTCCCCTTGCTCCACATCCTCACTGGCATGAACTATTACTTGCATTTTTTGGTTTTAACCATTCCGACATTAGTAAGATGGAATCTCAAAGTCATTTTGATTTGTATTTCCCAGATAGTAAGGAGGTTGAAATTTCTTTGAATGTTTCTCAGCCATTTGAGTTTTCTCTATTAGAACTCTATTTCTCTATGATTGAGTAATTCTCTATTTAGATTTGTACCTCATTTATTTTAATTAGATAATTTGTTTTTAATATCTAATTTATTGAGTTCTTTATACATTTTGTATATTAGTCCTTTATCAGATGTGGAGTTGGTAAATTTTCTTCTCAAAGGCTACTGGTTTGTCCAAATGAGAGTATCTTTTGCCATACAGAAGCTTTTCAGTTTTATGAGATCCCATTTATTAATTTTTGATTTTAGTATATACATTAATAGTTTTTAACCCAGAAGTTCTTCTCCTGTGCCTATGAGTTCTATATTATTTTCCACTTTCTTTTCTACCAGGTTAAATGTATCTGATTTTATATTGAGGTTTTTGATAAATTTGGAGTTGAGTTTTATGCAAGGTGATAAGTATGGATTCATTCTTCCACATGCAAATATTCAGGTAGACCAGCACCATTTGCTGAAGATTATGTCTTTTTTCAATGTGTATTTTTGGCTTCTTTATCAAAAATCAGATGACCATTGGTATTTGAATTTATATCTGGGTCTTCAATTTGATTCCATTGATCAGTGTGTCTGTTTCTGTGCCAATACCATGCAGTTGTTGTGGGTTTTTTTTTTAAATTACTATAGCTTTGTATTACAAATTAAAATTGAAACTGGTGAGACCTTTAGCAGTTCTTTTATTATTCAGGATTGTTTTGGCTATCCTAGATTCTTTGTTTTTTAGATATGAAGCTGAAAATTGTTCTTCTAAGATCAGTGAAGAATTGTGTTGGAATTTTGATGGGAGTTGTTGGAATTGTGATAGAATTCTGAAACTGTAGGTTTCTTTTAGTAGAATGGCTATTTTTAGTATGTTAACCCTATTGATTCATGAGCATGAAAGATCTTTCCATTTTCTGATATCTTCTTTGATTTCCTTCTTCAAAGACTTGGAAATTTTATCATATAAGAGTCTTTCACTGACATGGTTAGAATTACTCCAAGGTGTTTTTTTGTTTTTGTTTTTTTTAAACTTTTATTTATTTATTTATTTGCCTTGGTGTTTGCCTGGAACTGGAACTACAGACAGTTGTTAGCTGCCATGTGGGTGCTGGGAATCGAACCAGGGTCCTCTGGAAGAGCAGACAGTGCTCTTAACTGTTGAGCCATCTCTCCAGCCCGTCCAAGGTGTTTTATATTACTTAAAGCTATTGTGAAAGGTGTTGTTTCCCTGATTTCTGTCTCAGTCAATTTGTCATTGGTATAGAATTGAATTTTTATATCCAGCTTCTTTGCAGAAAGTGTTTATCAGCTGTATGAGTTTTTCAGTGGAATTTTTCAGGTCATTTATATATACTACCATATTATTATCAAATAAAGATATTTTAATTTTTTCCTTTCCAATTTATATTCCTTTGATCTCCTTCAGTTGTTTTATTGTCTGAGTAATTCTTGTTGTTGTTGTTGTTCTTCTTCTTCTTCTTCTTTTCTTTTGAGACTAGGTTTCTCTGTGTAGCCTTGGCTGTCCCAGAACTCACTTTGCAAACCAGGCTGGTCTTGAACTCAGAGAACCACCTGCCTTTGCCCCTGAATGTTGGGATTAAAGGTATATATCGCTACCACCATGTAATCATTTGTAATATTCAAATAAAATTGTTTTCTGTTCCCACTCCCATGGCTTGGCTACTTTCTCCTTATTTTCAGTAGCAGGCTATATGTAGATACGATAAACAGATCCATGCTTGTTTTGTAGAACAGCAGACTCAGAGTATCTGCTCACTTTCCTCACGTAGCAGAGCCTGTTTCCCTGGCCTCTTCCTGCGGTCTCAGCAGTGGTACTATACTCGCTGTTTACGGTCCTTTGCTCTAGTTTATATATATTTGATCATGACAGATCGTCCTGTTTGTAATCTACATCTAATCAGTGTTTCTGCCAAGTCCCAGCCCTTGTTTTTCCCAGTCAGTAGTAAACTAAAGTTTCAAGTGAGGTGCTAAAAATGAAAGTGTTTGTAATCTCAGAAAAGAAAAAGGGATTTGCATTAAATTGTCTCTTTTATCATGTATCATCATGTCGATCAGATGAGGGAGATTCAGAAATTCTACCAGAATTTCAACAAAGAATGTTTTCTTTTCCTTGATGTCCCTCTTTCTTCTCTCTTTCAAGAGAAATTCCAGACATCCTGGGGAGTAGAGTCCCTTAATTAAACATCCCTAGGACTTGCCAAGTGGTCCGCATCCCTGTGAGTGGAGGACCTCTTTCTTTCTCACTCTGGTTCCTCCTTCATGAAGCCTTTTCCTATCTAGGAGTCTCCTGCTATTTCTCTAGAAACATGCCATAGCTTCCTTTGTGCCTCCCTCCTCCCCTCTCTCCTCCCTCTCTCCCTTCTTTCCCCCTCCCCTTCTTTCCTTCTTTTTCTCCTCTACAACTAGACCCATTAATATGGTACCTGGAATAAATAATTTCCAATTTTCTTGGTGCCCTTAATGTCTCTATTTATACTCTGTTATTTTCAGTGAATTGGCAAAATTACTTTTCTTGTTTACTCCATTTAAAGTTTACAGTCATGCCTTAGTTACAGATTTGTTGCTGTGAATAGACGCCATGCCCACAACAACTATGATAAAGAAACATTTTATTGGGACTAGCTACAGGTCAAAGGTTTAGTTCATTGTCATTATGACTGGAAGGCCTGCAGACATGGTACTGGAGAAGGAGCTGAGAGTTCTACATTTGGACCAGCAGGCAGAAGCAAGAGAGAGACACACTGGGATTGGCTTGAACATCTGAAACCTCAAATTCCACCGCCAGTGACGCACTTCCTCCAACAAATCCACACCCACTGCAACAGAACCACATGTCTTAATAGTGCCACTACCTATGGGGGCCATTTTCATTCAGACCACAACAGAGCCCATTTTCTTCTTTTACACAACATTCACATTTATTAGATCTACACATAGTATAAAAAAACTCAGGACAGTTATTCATGCTTGGTCATTGCCTCAGTAGGTGACGTGAAGAACAGGTGACATGTTTTATCTATACAAGTTATCATAAGATTCCAGGATTCTATCAGGAGACTGACTGAGTGGTCACTTTCTTTTGCTGTGATTAAATAAACACATTTGCTGATAAACAATGAATGAAACAGTTTAGCAGCAGGAAGTACTTACTTTGCTGAGTTCCTGAGGTTTCAATCTCTCCTGGCATGGAGGGCATGTTGGAGCACAGTCGCTCTCCCTGCAGAGCCAGGAAGCAGAGAGCATCAATGGTGAGAGCCCTCTCCTCCCCCTTGTATTCCATGCCCCCCCCCATGCCTATTAGATGGTGTCATCCACATTCAACTGCTGTAGGATGTGAGCATGGACAGACAACTGTGTAGGTGCTCTAGGAATGTGTGTAGAGGTGGACAGCTGCTTAGATGCTGTAAGAGTGTTTGTAAAGACAGATGAAACTGCTCAGGTATAGGAAGGTGAATACACACATGGAGCTTTCTCATGTAGGACTGACAGAGAGACTTCTTGAATGCATAGCCAGTCTGCACATAAAATGAAAGGGGTAAGGCCCTGATGAAATGGGATGCAGAAACCCAATGTCAGGCTGAGTATGTAGAGGCTGAGGATTTAATTAGCAATGGCTTTAATGTACTGGAAAAATGCTAGAATTAGAGACAGGTACTTTCTCTGATCATCTGAAGAACAGTTGCCCCTGAAAGGGAGATCAGGCTGTGTCAAAAATTAGGTAACAGATAAGAATGAGAGTTGCATGCTCTGAGATGGAGCTCAGAGGATAGAGTGGAAAGTGGTGGTGGAGTGCGTGATGGACTGGGTGGGGATTTCAAGGCTATTATTGATGCTCAGCCTGTTTATCTGTAGGCAAATGCTTATGGCCAGAATAGAGGCTACCCCACGAGGGAGCCATAAATACAGAAGGGCAAGAGACTCAGCTGGATTATGGGAATTCACACAAGAAGTGCTTATGATTTCTCTCTTCTTTCCTTCCTTCCTTCTTTCCTTCCTTCCTTCCTTCCTTTCTTTCTTCCTTTCTTCCTTCTTTCCTTTTGCCTTGGTGTTTGCCTGGAACTGGGAACTGGAACTACAGACAGTTGTGATCTGCCATGTGGATGCTGGGAATTGAACCTGGGATCTCTGGAAGAGCAGTCAGTGCTCTCAACCACTGAGCCATCTCTCCAGCCCCAGTGCTTGTGCTTTCTGAGTTTGCTGAGCAAAGCTATAGTCTTGCCTGATCCAAGGAGACAAGAGCTCAGCCTGTACTCTAAGTGCCTAAAATAATGACAGCTCACACAGCCACACAAGACAACTGGCTATTATTGCTCAAACTCTGCTGTCTTGCCCCTTCCTTCCGGAAAACATACTGGGTGGAGGTATTTTCCTACCTCTGGGTGATCACATTTCCTCTCCCCCTCAGATTTCTTTGCCATAAAGCTTTAAGAAAAACACAAGAGAAAGGGGTGTAGGAAGCTTTCCTACAGTAATTGCATCTCTCGGGCTGTCTACCAGGATGATTTGCATGTAGAAAAGTTGATTTCAAATAAACAAACAAAAACCCCAAGAGCAAAAACCAAACAAACAAACAAGCTACTTTTCAAAAAGAGAGAACAGAACCTACCTGGCCAATTCTCTCTCTCTCTCTCTCTCTCTCTCTCTCTCTCTCTCCCCACCCCCGCCCCATATTTGTCCACTTATTCTTGAGTGGGTGGTATTAAACTTGTTTTTGGTTTTGGTTGTTATAAACAAGGTGATGGGCAAATGCCCGACTCCATGCTGTGTTCATGGTAAAAATGCATCACTCTGATGTTAACAGTGCAAAGAGACTTTCCCAGAGTGAGGATTGGAAACATGAAAGAATTTCCTTACCTTCTACTCAATTTTTCTATGAACCAAGTTTTTTTTTTTAATGATTCTCTTTATTTAATTAAAATATACTCATGTTCCTTCCTCCCTTCTCCTTCTTCCCTTTACCCCCTCTGCTCCTCCCTTAACCTCTCCAGTGTCCCCCACGTATTCCCTCTCAAATTGTGACCTGTTTTTTTTAATTACAATATATATCCACATAAATATGTAACTACAATTTGATGAATCAACTTAGTAGTGATTGTATGTATATGAGTTGGCCATTTGGTATTGGAAAACCAACTGGGGGCTCATTACTGAGGAAGACTAGATCTTTCTAAAAAATAGTCTTGAGATCTAAGCAGGGTGGCACACACCTTTAATGCCACACTGGGGAGGCAGAGGCAGGAGGATCTCTGTGTGTTCTATAATGAGTTCCAGGATAGCTGGAGCTACATACATTTTTTGAATCACTAATGATGTGGTTGCTGGGTTTTTGCCATTCTTCTTTTATGAAGATCCTGGGAGGTCTTTGTCCATTTCATATTGTTTTCTTGATTCATCAGAGCTAATTTATCCTCTTGGAGACATTCTGTTGTTTAGCTTTTGTGTTTTGAGACAAGGTTTCTCTGGGTAGCTCTGCCTATCTTGGAACTTGCTCTGTAGACCAGGCTATCCATAAACTCACAGAGACCGTCTTGCCTCTGCCTTCCCAGGGCTTGTATTAAAGAAATGCACCACCCTACGTAGCTCTATTAATGATATTTTTGACAAAAAAGTAGATATTTTATCAGATCAATCAGCCTTTTCTGTGCCACTAAGGATCTTACTGTGACTTGGTTTCTGTACCATAATCCTAGGGGTTTGTCTTTGGTGGACACAAAGGCTGTGTGCCATAAAAGGTGCAGCCTCATACTAGACCACGTGCTTCTAGAGTTCCTGAATCTGTTTGCTTAATGATGCTCAGTTCCAAAGCCCTGGAAAGGGGGATTGTAGACTATGGCTGGAAAGCTGAAATGCCTTATGGCCCATTCCTGCTTTAGGGATATTCAGATTATTGTGTCTTGTGCCTAGAGGATCCTGCCGATGTGGCTATAAGCACACCTTCTTGTTTTGGCTTTTCTTTCCACTCTTTCAGTGAGTGTCTACTTATCATCAAGTCTCTTGTCGGTCACCTCTTCCTAGCACTTAGGATACCTCATCAGTCTTCCTGATGGGTCTATTGTATACCCTTTATCACTGCTTGACCACAGTACATAACAAAGCACTAGTATTTAGATCTCCTTTTATAGTGGTTTGTTGTTGTTTGTTTGTTTTTGAAACATTGTCTCTCTATGTAGTTTTGACCATTCTGGAACTCATTGACCAGGCTGTCCTCAAACTCACAGAGATCTGCCTACTACTGCTTCTGAAGTGCTGGGATTAAAGGAGTGTACCACCACACCAGGCTTTAGTGTTTCATAAAAAGAACAAACAGGACAGTTGAATAGTGGTGAGGTATGCTATATTCCCAGGACTTAGGAGGCAGAAGCAGGTGGATCTCTGTGAGTTTGAGGCCACCCTGGTCTACAGAGTGAGTGCCAGGACAGCCTCCAGAGAAATCCTGTCTCAAAAACAAAACAAAACAAAAAAGACCCAACCAACCAACCAACCAACCAACCAAATAAACAAACAAAAAAGAAAAGAAAAGAAAGAGAAAAAAGAAATGGCAATCAGTGTTATATATTTAAGGCAACATGCCAAAGTCATCAGCCTGTGAGTCACTCATTACATTTTGGAGATGTCTATAAGCTCACTAATAAGGTGAGAATATTTTCTTCCATTAACTCATATTAGAATTCTTTCTTGGCATGGCAGTGCTGGTCATCACTTAAAGTTGGATGACAGAAACAGAACACCTTGATGTCCTCTGTCATAATGAGAAGTCCTCAAAGCCAACAGTGGACACTGGCTAAGGCAGAACTATTCAGTCATGAGAAGTACCTTAGAGAGACTGACAATGACCAGAGAGAAGATGGTTTCCCTGTTTGATTAGGATATATTTAAAGTGGCCACTGTGAGCACACTGAGTAATGCAGGCTGTTTATCTTTTAAAAATAGGGCAGTTTGTGCCCAGCTGCAGCCCTGAGCTTGCCCAGCTCACAGTTCAACCCTGCTGCTCCAAGCTTGAGAGCACTTCCTTCCTGGCCTCACGGGCTTCCTGCTCTGCCCTTATCACCACACAAAACTCGACACTGCACTTGAACGCGCTTACTGTCCATAAATGGCAATCTCTTGCTTTTTGCATTTACAAACAAGTGTCATGGACCAGATGCCCCCTCTATCCCAGACTTATTCCTTATGTTAACAGAGCAGGATTCAGATGAAAGCCCATCTCCTCTCAGCCTTCCCTTTCTCATGAAGTTTTCTGTTTTGTGAGCCAAGAAAATAAATACTAAATAGGCCTGTGTGTAAGTCTGAAGTGTAGTGTGTCCAGCAGCTTTGGGAAATGGCTTCCTGCACATATGATTTCACTCCCTTCATCTTGTCACACCCCCACCCTGAAGGAGGAGGGTGGTCAGCCATGCTGTTTGGAAAGACACATTAGTACACATGTAGGGGGATGTGTGTGGATGTTAGACAACCCTCATCCTGAGATCTCTTAAGGATCAGATAGAGCTCAGAAAGTTTTAAAGTTTGCTTCGGGTCTTTTAATATTTCTGAAGAAAGTGTGGCTGAAAGGGTTTCCAAAGACTAAAGTAAAAGCTACTCTTGGCTGTACAATGAATTCAGTGAAAGCAATTTTGAAAAATAATTTGGAATTTTGCATGGTACTCATCTGGAAAATTTAAGGGGTTAAGGAAAGTCAAAAGCAGCTTTAAGGAGGTTTCTGGAAGTGGCTTGGCTTTCTAAATTCAACTGCGTTTCATGAGATCATCAGCCTTCTTAAGATATTAGGATTTCTTACCCAGGCCAGGGGAATTTCCTTAGATATGATTAAAGAGTAGGCGGGGCCACATCCTCAGAAGTCAAAAGACTTAGCATTAGAGACATGAACTGCTTTGGCACCATTCCCGATTTTATTCCAGAGGAATTCCCCCTCGAAGAACAGCTCCCACGATGGAAGGCAGAGGTGGAGGAAACCTTTTGAAATGTAGTTATTTTTCAGTCTGAAAGCTGAAGAGGATTTTTTTCTTTCTGTCTGTGGAAACTGCTAAAGAGAAAAGATTATGTGCTCTCTCTCTCTCTCTCTCTCTCTCTCTCTCTCTCTGAGAATTAAACAAGCGTTAAGCACTGAAAAATTCTTACTAAAGGTACACAACCATTATGAGTGTTATTTCCATGGCATCAATCACAAGAGGAAGCCCTGTGTACCCTTGGGTCCTTACTGACCCTTTAATAGCCAGGTAGCAGATAGCGGTAATGGAGCTACAAAGCATAGCGTGACATGGTATGAATGAGGGGGCAGAAAGATAAGAGTGTGTTGTACAAGGTAGAGCTGTGAAGGAAGGCTTCTGTGGAAATAAGTTTTGCTGAGGTTGATGTGAGAAGCAACTTCAGTGTGGGTTGCAAGAGAAGACCAAAACTGGACAGAGCAAAGAGCTTGTGACTTAGCCAAAGAGCCAGAGCCCAGGGAGTGTGGTCAGGGAGGAAATGAGTGAGGGGAAGTCTGGGAGGAAAGCAAGGTCCAAGTCCTGAGTGACTTCATAGGCCACAGTAAGAGTCTGGGCTATTGGCTTATATTGTGTATATATAAATGCACATAAGAAAAAAGTCACCATCTCAGTGACATCAAGTACATCACGATGTTGAATGACCATCACCAGCCACATCTAGACATTGATTTTATATTGTCAATCTGATAATCCACTCCCATCAAACACTTCTGAATATCCTCTTCTTCAGTGCCCAAAAGCCATCATTCAATTTCCTGTTTATATGAGTCTAGTAACTTATTTAAGTGGACTCATATAAAGGTGATTAATAAGTTTATTGTTGTGTGTGTGTGTGTATGTGTGTGTGTGTGTGTGTGTGTGTGTGTGTGTGTAGTCACTTGGCACAATGACCTTGAGCTTCATCCATGTTGTAGAATTTTATCCTCTTAAAACTCAAATAATATTCTATTCTAGGCCCATGTCTTGTTGATTTATGGGCATTTCTGTTGCTTCTATCGTTTTGACTACCATGAATAAAGCTGTATGAATACTGATATGCAACTATTTGTTTGACTGTTTCTCTCATGTATTTAGATCAGAGGTGGAATTGCTAGATCATATATTATGATGTTTTTAATAAGAATGGCCCCATAGGTTGGTAGATTTTAATGCTTGGTCACTAAGTAGTGGTACTACTTGAAAGGATTAGGATGTGTGGTCTTGTTGGAAAAAGTATGTCAAAAGCCCAAGGCAGACACAGTCTCTCCCTTCCTGCTATCTGCAAATCTGTATGTGGAGCCCTCAGCTACCTTTCCAGCACTATGCCTACCAGTGTGGCACCACAATTCCCATCATGATGATAATGGACTAAACCTCTGAAACTGTAAACAAGCCCCAATTTAATCATTTCTTTTATAAGAGTTAACTGAATCAATTGTGGTGTCTTTTCTCAGAAACAGAACACCAACTGATACAGAAGTTGGTAGCAGGAGTGGGGTATTGTGGAGACAGGCCGGACCATGCTGCTTGTGGGCAGAATGGGGACTTTGGGATTTTGGATTAGGAAAACAATTGAACTCTTTAAGTGGAACCTAGTGAGGCTGTACCAGTAAGATCATGGGAGACAGTGATGCTAAGAGCAATATAGATTATGACAGCCCAGCTCAAGAGGTTTCAAGAGGAAGAGAAGATTAGCAAGTGGTCTAGAGACAGTTCTTGTGATATTGTGACAAAGAATGTGGCTGCTTTTTTTTTTTTTATATATATATGAATTGGTGTTTTGCCTGCATGTATAACTGTGTAAGGGTGTCAGATCTTGGAATTACAGACAGTTCTTAGCTGCCATGTGGATGCTGGGAATTGAACTCAGGTCCTCCAGAAGAATAGTAAGAGCTCTTAATCTCTGAGTCATCTCTCCAGCCTGAATGTAGCTGCTTTTTTGCCCTTGTCCAAAAACTATGACTGAAGTTAAATTGAAGACATTTGGATTAACAGCATTCACAGGGGAGATTTCAAGACTGTCTAATATAGACTGTGGCATGTGGTTATTACTGACCACCCTTATGCATGCAGATCTACAGTAAAAAGGAACAAGCTGATCAAGGGAAAATGCAAAATGTACAGTTTGAGGAGGGACGGGACATTGTGAAGCGCAGCGGAGCTAAGTCCAGTGCTCAAGGAGATGAAAAGTTTAAGGAAAATCCTGATGATAAATGGAATAAAGGGAGTGGTGACTTCAGGGCAAGATCCCAGCCAGGTAGGCTTCCAGCTTGTGAGAAGGAAGTAAAGAAAAGCCTAAGAAGCAAAGGAAGCCATTGAAAACAGAAAGCTGCTGGAAATGTAATTGAACGAGAGGGGGAGAGGGGGCTGCTCTAGCCCCAGCAAACAGAAGAACTTGGCAGCTTCAGCCACATGGTTCTGGCTTTAGAGACAAAGATACAAAAAAAGGATTGTGGGTTTTCCCTATAGCTAAGGAAAGCTGCTGAGGCCAGGGGTGTGTCAGGGGTATCCCTGCCTGGAGGACCAGAAATGCCATTGTGTGGAGCTGTGAAGGTGAAGCCTGGATTGCCTTGGAGACCCCAAGATGTTGGAGATGCCAGAGCTCTGGGCTGTCTAACAAGGAGAGCTGCTAATGGAGTAGAGTGAGCCCAAGAGAGAGAAGTGTGCTGCAGTCAACCAAGCTGAAAGGAGTTGGAGACCTGAAGAGTTCTCTGACATCAGACATGGAGATGCAGAGTTTGGAGTTTCCTCAGCTGGTTTTTATTTCCTTAGCATTTCCTTACTATGCTCCCTTCCCCCCCCACCCCCGCTTTGGAATGGTAAATGTATTTTCTGTGCCCTTATATGTCAGAAGCATGTGATTTGCTTTTCAATTTTGATTTTATAGGGAATTATATTTAAGAGATGGCATGAGTCTCAGAAGAGACTGAACTTTTAAACATTGTTGAGACTGTGATAGACTAGGAGGACTTTTGAAGTTGGTCTGAATGCATTTTTGCGTTATGATATGTCTAAAAGCCTATGAGGATCAGGAAGTGTAATATGACGGTTTGAATAAGAATGGTCCCCATAGGCTTACATATTTGAATGCTCGGTCACAAGAGAGTAGGACTATTAGGAGGCGTGGCCTTGTTGGAAGAACTGTGTTACTTTTGAATTTTCAAAAGCCCAAGGCAGACCAGGAGTCTATCTCTGCCTACTGCCTGGGAATCTAGATGTAGAACACTCATCTATCTCTCCAGCACCATGTCTGCCTGTGTGTCATCATACTCACCACTATAATGATAATAGCCAGAACCTCTAAACTGTAAGCAAGCCCCAGTTAGATGCTTTCTTTTTATAAGACTTGCTGTGGTCATGGTATCTCTTCATAGCTCTAGAACACTCACTGAGACACAGTAACTCTGCTTAATTTCCCAAGGAGCCACCACACTGTTTCTGCAGTTTTTGTACCATGTTATATCATTATAATAATGCATAAGGCTTCAGTTGTGCCAGAACCTTGCTAACACTCATGTGATTTCATGGTCTTTGTTTTCTAATGCTAGGTGACTTAGTGAGTATATGAAGTTTGCAATGATTGTGTGAAGTAATTGCATGATCTTGTTTAACAAAAGAATATACCTCTTCTCTTTTGAAAATGATCTCTCTGAATGTTTGGTGGAAGAACACATGGGAAAGAGTCATTGTAGAGCAGGAGGCATGTGAAGCAGGCCATGAGAATGACCCAGGAAGAAGATTGATAATGGTGATCTTCATAAGAATGGAGACTGTGCATACAGACAGAAACACACTTAAACCCACTGGCCAGCAGTGGGCCCTTAGCTAGTTCTTTTATCTCTGATACATATTTTATTATTTTTAAAAGAAAAAAAAAACCCATGATGCTGGTGTTTCTCTTTTGAAGAAATGCTGACACCTCCAGAAAAGACAGTGTGAAAAATGTATGCGTATCACACACATAAGAAGCTGCTGTGAGGTTCCAGGTCCATTGCTCACAAGACATCTCTCCATATTTTAAGAGGACTTTTCTGGATGCAAAGCAAAGATGGTCTGTTGTCTTTCTGACTTCCCCTTCCACAGCAGTCCCAGCATCTTAACCCTAGAATAAAGGGCAACTGAGGCTTGGATACAGTGGTAATGAGTGCCCAGGTGGTACCTATGACTATGTCAGTGACTAGATTCAGGAAGAAGTCATCCCTCCCTCTCCCTCTCCCCACCTCTCTTCCCCCCTCCCTCCCTCCCTCCTTCTCAACCCCTCTCTCTTTTTAAGACAGAGTTGCATTATGTAGCTCTGGCTGTCCCGGGGCTCACTATGTAGACCAGGCTGGCCTTGAACTCAGAGATCTTTCTGCCTCTGCCTCCCAAGTGCTGGGATTAAAGGCACGTACCACTACACTCAACTGGAAGAAGCCATCTTTAAAGTAAACGATATTCAAGGTCAGCAGAAGAAACCTGTTCTTGAAATACACCAGTGATCATCAAGTGCTTAGAACCTAGGCTAAGATTAGTGAAAGCTTCTGGAGTTGGCAGATTCTTCAGTGGTCACTTGTATGAAGGTGCGAGACTGTAGCAGATTGTGGGTTGGGTGGTTACCCATAGGGAGGTTGGGCATAGGTAAACAGAAGACCATTGTGAGATTGAGTTGCCCCTCTCCCTCCAAAAAAAAAAAAAAAAAAAAAAAAAAAATGAGATGAGGCAGAAGGATCCTAAGTGTGTGGAAGCCAAGAACATATGTACAAAGGGTCACAGTGTCCAGGACAGGCTGAGCTCTGGCCTGACCCAGAGGTGGTGATGGAAAGTGTCCGAAGTTGGGGGCCAGCACAAGTTAGCTGTGATAAAAGTTAGCTGTGATAACCCACTTGACAAACAGAGGGCTAAATTTTACACTTAGGTGGCAGAATAGTCTTTAGTTTTGTTCCAGGCTAAAGAAAGATCTGAGGCAAGTTATATTTTATCTACTAATATAATCCCTTCAGTATCAGATGGTATCCTGACTTTACATAAATGTAGTTTCTGATATTCAGAAGACTAGTCCTAAGAAAAGTGTTGCAAAGAAAACCTTTAAAACCACAAGAGTTGTTTTATTCTTATATTTCAATTTGACTAGACCCCATCCAAATGCTCTTCCACTGTTTCTTTCCGGCCTCCTACATTTTTTCTCCTGTATTTCTATTTCCAAATTCACTTTAGCTTTCTTACTTTCTGTTTTGTTAGCTTTTATTTTAAAATAAAAATTAAATTACTTACTGGTGTTTCTAGCACCTCATAGTTTTAGTGCATAGATGGTGCTCTGTCCTAATAACCAGCTAGTCACCTCAGAGGCCGACAGAGTCAAAGGGAGGCAGATCTCTGTGAAGTCCAGGCCAGCCTGTCTGCTAGTTCCAGACCTCTAAGGCTAAACAGTGAGAATATGTCACAAATGAACCAACCTCCACACCTAACTAATTACTAACCTTTGTTATTGCTCAGAGTTTGTGAAGACACCTGATGGACCTGAACCTATTTATTCTTGGATAGAAATATTGACTTGTAGAGGAATGTATTACTACTAAAGCTTAAACATATTGTATATTCTTAAAATTAAAATTAATGGTAATTGTGGTAAAATTAAAATAATGCATGGCTTTCAAGTCCTATTTTGGACTAAACAATTAACTACTCTAACCCATCAGTTCTTAGATTTTTAGCAAAATTTAAAAACTATATCTGAGACTTGAAATGAGTTGGGAGAATAGAGTCTACTGTGCACTCCCAGAAACAGGATGGAAAATTTCTAATTTTGCTGAATCAGAACATTTTTAGACAAAAGTCCACTTATTAATAGCAACACTGGATCAAGGAAATGATATGAAAGTACAAAGCAGTTAAATATATTTATTGTTATGCAATGAGACATCTCCATCTACTGATAAAGATCATCATGACAAAGTATGTTTTTAAAAATGTTAAAAACAAAAGAATTTTGCCCTTGGACGTGTTAGAGCACTAATCCAAAAGAAGTGAGGCCCTGAGTTCAACTCCAGCATTGCAAAAACAAGCAAAACCCAAAAGGTAAGGTGAAGAAAATTGTATAGAATATATGTTCAAAAGATGCCTGTCCCTATGCATGTATGAATGGGTACATGTTAAAACAGTAATAATAGATGATTGCCAACTGGGTGTGGAGAGAGCCATTTTAATGGCTATCCTTTTATGGATTTTGAAGTAGGTACCAAGTATGTCCCAATATATATTTAAAAAATGAACTTTGTGGGAAAATTGTTTGTTCTCATGTCTTTTTTTTTTACCTTTTATTTTTTATCTATTTATTTTTTTAACATTACTACACATATATTTACTTTGTGTTCAGCTTTCCCTCTGAATTTTTTCTTTTTCATCCCTGTATATCCTTATTCAAGGTCCCTTCCCCCTCCTGCCACATCAGGTCATTTTTTCTTCTCCACAACTCCCCATCCCCTCCCTGGGCAGGGAGCAGTCATGTCTTTTTTAAAAAATACTTTGTCTTGAATCAATAAAAACTGTTTCAAGGCTGCAAATTGACCTTTGAGAAACTCTGTCCTAATCTACCTCCCAAGCACACGTTAGTTATTAGTGAGAGAGAGGAATCCCCCAGGCTGCTCCCCACCCAGATGACAGCACCATGGAAATTATTCATCTTTAAAAGTAACTATTTTTAAGACTGAGGAGTTCCGCTGTTCCGAGGGATTCACCTCTTTCCTTTCTCCCTGTCCTTGTTTATATACATGGGAAGGTTCACAGAGGGAAAGCGAAGCTCAGAGCACTTTCCCTCCCAGGGGCTTTGTGATGGTAATGTGTGCAGGATGCCAGAGTTTATTAATACACACCACATATTGTGTTTATTTCTGTTCGAGGCAGATTTTTGCCAGATTATGGCCTGTCTATGGCTGATAGTGGCTGTGTTTGTGTGTGAGCACAGGTCATCTGATAACAAATTGTCGCATCATGAGATTGAGCCATGTTTAAAATGGGTGTAAACCAAAAGTGCCTGATTCCCAGACTGCTTGACAAGGTCCCGAACAACAGAGGAAAGTTCAGGGTATCTTGGAAGAGGTCACGGATTACAGCAGTCTCCATCACTCTGAACTTGTTCCTTCCTGCAAAGACACTATTAAAATGATGTCGTACAGTAGAACATTTTCATGGCTGAGGAAGGACATGGCTTTCCTCTAGAGCTAAGTCAGTATAAAACTTCTCTGTTTTTGGAAATATTTTTAAAAAAAATATCTCTTATTTTTAGAAGCCCACTCAACAAGTGGTGTGAAGGTTGATGTTTTAACACACTTCCCAGTCCCAGGACAATACTTATCAGATATCTCATCCAAAGCCCCATGGATAGACTGAGCATGCTGGGCAGGGACTCTGTCACTTCCTTCTGCATTTGTACACACAGTAACTATTTGGGACATTTCTACCGACTGTATGAATGCTTCAAATAAACACCAGGCAGGAGCATTAAGTAAAACCTAAAACATATTTTTTAGCATTGTTATTCTATATTTTTGCAGTGGTATGTAATCTGTGATTTATCAGTCACAACACTGAATTTGACTGGAAAGTGCAGGAGCAACATTGTCTGCTGTTAAAACTCAAGGAAAATGTGATCTTTACCATGACAAGTTTTGCGCTCCAGCGAAAATACCTCAATTTAAAGAAGATGATGATTATTATTATCTGGTCTTCATTTCCCTCTCACTATTACAGTGTGTGGTCTTGGTATAACTCATTTGCGTCTTAAGAAAATGTGCAAATGACTTTTCTGTTCTCTGCCTTGTGAAGTTGGGTAATTTTAGTAATCCATTGCCCTGGGAGACTCAGGGCCATTCTGTTTCCTCTGCAGCCTGTTTTTTCTTCCTTTCTTTCAAAATAACTTGCCATTTTTCCAAGATAAACATTGAAGGGAAATACATGAGTGGGTATGTAATCACCCAGACATTTGGAGCAGTATGCCTCTACAAAAGTAGCAGAAATAACATACTCCCAGGGGAAAACTCTAGCTTTACACGATTTCTTGGCATTCTGGATTCACTTTTATAGAATTCCAAAAACCAAACACACTCATAGAAAAGTTTGCTGAAATCAAAGCCAAATATGTACTCAGAATATAATTTTGAAATGTAAAAAATAATCCTAGTTTTCTATGCCATATTTTTGAATGAACTTCGTGAAAATGATTTTATAAATTAAGAACACTCCAGGACTCCAATATCTTATTTTACTTACAAAAACCTCATTTTGATGATCATACCCGATAACAGCCCTGACTACGTTTTATGTCTTAGTCATGATATGTGTGTTTCATGTTTATTTTTAGAAACTTTAAATTTAAAAATGTTTAGAGGTTTTCAAAATCCAAAGAATTTTATTTTATAAGTAGTCAGAAAACTGGCTTATAAAATGTCCTCAGATCAACATAGCTGGTGACCAGACTTGCAACCTTTGGTTCATAATTTGGAAAGTGCAATGATGAACTTTCTCTCTTTGCTCTTATCCCTGCCTTTTATCCCCTGCATCCTTGTTCTCTGCATCTGACACTCCTTTCATTAGCATCTATTCTCTATATTGAGTGAAGAGAGTTTCAAGTTTCCCATCTGGTCCTTAACTGTTGGGGGGACAAATCTCACTGTGAGTCATTATAATGAATTAGAAGCAAAGCATTAGAAATACATAGAAATGTATTAACAGTGGATCCCTTGTTTGGAACCTGTGGCTATTTATAGAATGCTAAACCCAACTTTGCACACAGTCTACCAATCTAAGGAAAGGAGCTACTGACAAGTTCATATGAGGGTTAAAGATGCTATTTAATAATTGTTATGATCTTGTCACTAACTTTGGGAGAAAGCTTCCTTGCAATCAGTCTTTCATAGCTATGGAAAAACACCATATAAGACAATGCACCATACTTAAAACTCAACATTCCAAGAATTTTCTTAAATTTAAAGGACTTCCATTTTGAATATCAAGGTTCTCTGTTAGAATCAACATTGCCATCTGTGAAGAAAGGTCTTATTCGGTGCTCTGACTGAGACACTTTCAGACCAATAAGGGACGGTAGCTCTATGGGCAGAAATCTGATTTACAGGCACTATGTCTGTCCTTATTACAAGTGGTCCTGTCTCAAATGAAGGCTTCTTTTTGTTGTGGGACTGGAGTTTGGCATCGATTAGGCATAGGATAAGAAAAAAGATATTCTCTGCCTGGGACCCAGTAATTCCACAACACATTCTTTTCTCCAAATAGAGGTATTTGAAGAAAATATCTTCATCATATCCAGAAGGGGCACAAAAGGCATCCCAGTTCATAAATGGGAAATTGATTGGCAGTCCTACATCTGTGCAGTCTTTCTTCATGGACCACTTCTGCCCCAGTTCTTGGAGTTTCTGGGTGATGGGTGACCATTTGGTTTACAGATCACCTTGCTAAGAATGAATTGCTGCCCATTGGATTTGCCTCAATTTTTGGAAAATGGGCTCCATATGCATTGAATAGAAATATGCCATGGTGTATGATCTAAGTTCTTGGGGGATAAAGCGGGACAGTTTGCATCAAATTATATATTCACATTCACCCAGGGAAGAGCCAAATGCCTTGCTCTCCATAGAAGGGGTTTGGCATTGATGGAGTTAATCCTTTCTCCTCACTTCTGCAGTAAGGATAGAAAGGCCAAGGGGAAGCCTGCTGAATTCATACGCCCTTAGAAACATTAGGTTCCTACTAACCTTGCTACCTCAGTTTGGTCACACCTCATGGAACCCAGGCTTGCAGTTCCCATCTGTAAAATGCTTACAATAGGATGTCACACATTCTGCACTGTGCAAAGTTTATTCTGCATTTACAGGCTTTTGTCACCACTTTAAATTAGAATTGAGAGCACTGAGCAACTAAGGTAATGAAGAGGCAAAGAAAAATAAACTTTAGGTGATAAGTAAATATAGTTATATATAATAATTGTCTCTTACAGTGTTTCCTTTAGTTCTTACAATAATTTTGTGAGGAAAATCAGCTGCTAGTGTTGCCTAAGTGCTGACAAGAGAATGAATATTGAGGGGCCACTATCCCCTCCAGGTATTACACTAGATCCATTACAGATGCATTTACTTAAATCATGTAACTTTTAAAGACTTTGTATATTTTGTATATTATCTGATTAAATAAAAATATTTATGGATCAGACTAATGTAAGTAGAGAAGCTTTGAAAGCTTAGCGAAAACACAAAGAAATTATGAGATATAGATAGAGGCAAGAAATTTTTCATTACAACTCAGGAAATAATAGCGTGAACTCACAAATGAGACTTGAGAAAATTAAAAAGCTTCCTCACAGTGAACCAATCAGCAGAGTTTGAGAGCCCACAGCGTGGGACGAATTCTTGGGCAGTTAATTCACCTAACAGGAGACTGATATTCAGAACATACAGAGTTCCCAGACACCAACGAGCAGATGATGAAATCATAAACAGGAAGATGAACTGAACTGATATTTTTCAAGTGAAGAATCTAAAATGGCCAACAAATACATTAAAAAAAATCATTATCAACTAGGCATAGCAAGGCACACTTGTAATCCTAGCACTGGAGAAGTAGAGGCTGAGGATTCAGGAATTCAAGGTCAACATGGGCCTTGTAAGACCCTGCTTCTCACCCACCTTTCACACAATTATAAAATGTTCAATATCTTTAGCTATCAGAGAATTGTGGATAAAAACTCAGTTAGATCCAATAAAATCCTACTTAGACTGACTGCTCTCAAGAAAACAAACAAAAGTCCCAAATATTGATGAGAATGCTGATGAGAAAGAATGTTGGCTGTGAACTAAAATGGCCGTAGCATGGATCATCTTCCAAAAATCAATACTAGGACTCAAATGACCTAGCAGTCACTTCTTGGCTTACATCCAAAGCCAAGAGTCCATTTCAGTATAGACTCGCCTGTACACCCATGTTCTTGTTTCGCTAGTCACAACAGATAAGTTACAACATCAGCCTAGTGTTCATCAACACATAAAGAAATATATGTTGGAAACTTGTGCAGCCATAGAAAACGTTATGTCAGCTGCAGAGAGTGAATGGAGCTGGAGATGGCCAAGTTAAGAGAAATAAGTCAGTCTCACAAAGAATGTGTCCCAGTTACTTTTTCTCTTATGTGGAATTTAAGTGCTGAGGAAAGTACATGAAATAAAAATGTGGACTACTGGGGGTGTGGAAAACACAGGGGAGCAGACTGAAAATTAATAGAATAGGTACATATGACCAAAGTCCATTATGTACACTTGTAGAACTTCTAGAATGAAACCCATTATTTTAATAAAACATAAATATTGTATTGGATGTGGGAGAGAGATTTAAATTAAAAGATTAAAAAAGCATTTATCCAATTTGTAATGTAAAGTAGTAGAGCAAGATGTGGTAGTGCACACCTAAAAATCACAGCACTTGGTAGACTAAGGCAGGGGAAACATGAGATTGATCCTAGAGCGAGACAGTACCAAAAAAAGAAAGAGAAAGAAAAGAAAGAAGGAAGAAAATTATGTAGTAAGATAAACACAACAAAGGTGAGGCCATGCTGGTCCTGGGAGGAGAAGAGGCTTCTTCGGTTTGGGTCACGTGGCAAGATGATGGTGGATGGAGGCTATGGCATTCCTGGGGAAGGGGGTTTCTGAGGTTTAAAGCACATTTCCCAGGAAGCCTAGCAAAGGCGGGGCTGGGAGTGGTGAAAATCCAATGTCACCGAGTCCCTCCCGGACGCAGTACAGAAAGATCCCATCATCTTAAGTAGGGCTGGGAAGGGAAGAAATAGAGTAGCCAGGAAAAGAAAAGCAAGCAGAAGAATGAGAAAGAGTGGAAGAAAATACTGTAGGACACAGGGACGGGAGAGGAGGAAACACCAGTGAAATGATCCCACGTGGGTCTGACTTGGAGCAGCAGCTTCTGAAGGGATGAGGGAGAGGGTGAGGAGGGGTGTGGTAGAGGGTGAGGAGAGGTATGATAGAATGAGGGAGGATGGGTGTGGTAGAATGGGAGGAAGTCAGGGTGCTAGTCTCCAGCTCAGATCTGTTTGTTGTAAAGAGGTATCACATGGGTCATGATGGAAGTTAAGATCTCGGCCTCTTTGAAAATTATGTAAACAATAAAACGTGAACAGGAAGTACTAAAACCAGCCATTTATTCTTCTCCTAGAGACATTAAGATTTGCTTCTCAGCTTCCTGGGCTTATTTTCCATAAACAAACTTGAACACTTTTCAAGAGCCAAATGTTGGCTAGGGTAGAAAGGTTACCATGGTACAACCTACAGATACACAGTTCCTTCAGAATGCAGGTAGATAGGTATTCAGTCATGGGAATGGAGTTCTTTCCTGGCAGGAAGCTTACTGAGGCATTGCTCTTGTTAATCTGGGCCAGCAGCATTCTCTGCACCTTTGGCTAGTTTGTGTTCTAGCAGGTACATACTGAGGGAACGTTTTGACTTGGTGACATGATCATCACTGTCACATTTCTGCAGTATCAGCCTGTGGGACTAGAGTAGGAATGTCTCCTGCCTGTGACTGGCCTGCAGCCCTTCACTGGCTCGGCTTGGAGAGTCTCTCAGAAATGGGAGGAAGGGGCCATCTCTGGCAGGCTAGTGCTCGTCACCCCTCACGAACAGCTTTATCTCTAGCACGTAGGCTTTGTAGATAAACCGGGGTCTCCACTTCCCTGCTTTGTTAGTGTGTATGCAAGCATCTGTCAGAGACACTTGTTTATATGCAGTCTAGAAGCTGCCAGCCACAGGAGAGGGCTGTCTGCCTGCTTGGGGACGTGTCTAGAGCTAGACTTCAGCATGCCTGTTTTTTCTTTAGAATATTTTTGGGTTCTACGGAGTATATTATTTTAAAACAGAGTAATAACGGTCATTAAAATGCCCAGCCTCTCCTCCATTTACCAAGTTTCCCATCCCTTTTGGAATAAACTTCTAAACTATCTCTACACAGGATTTAAAGGTCTTTGCCTAAGGCCAGCTTCTCATTTCAGCCTTTTGAAAATCTACAGTCGTGGGGCTGGAGGGTGGCTCTGCGTAAGATTAGTCTGATCATTTGATGACAGCCTGATGATCTCCATTCAATCCCTAGAACTCATTTGGTGAAATGAGAAACACATTCATCAATGTTGCCTTCTGACATACATGTGCTGTGGCATATCGGTGCCCTAGCGTCCAACACATGCACACACACACACACACACACACACAGAGTATAGAGTATTAAATATCTGGAATTAAATATGCCTTTGCAAACCAATATTCTGTCATTTAATGAACAGTTCTTAAAAAGCATAATTCACAAACTGCCTTCTTTCTTTTGGATGGTAGTTCTGTGCTTTTTAACTTCAAATCCCATCAGCTTACTTTAAATTCAATTCTTTAAAAAAGCAGGTATTTATTTTATGTCTATGGATGTTTTGTTATTGTGCATGTCTGTGCACCATGTCTTTAGAGTCCTTGGAGGCCTCGGGGCTGGAGGTACAGATGGCTGTGAGCTGCCATATAGGTGCTAGGATTTGAACCCAGGTCCTCTGGAAGAGCAGCTAGTGCTCTTAACCATCAAGACATTCTTTTAATTTACTTTGGTTGATTGTCAGGTCCCAACTAAGCTATGGTGTATTTTGTTAGTGGAGACTGTATACAAGATTACATATTAAGTACATAGATTTATTTGTACCCAAAGCAAATGGAATTATTGAACAAACAAGGTAGTGAAAACAACTCTTTTGTTCTGCTCCTCCCTGTTCTAGAGACAGCTGCTTCTTTTCGTGCAGTGCCAGCCTCATTCCTGAGATACGATGGTGAACATGGGAGTGAATGGACTTGGCCGTATTGGGTGCCTGGTAACCAGGGCTGCCTTTGAAAGTGGCAAAGTGACCATTGTTGCCATCAACGATCCCTTCATTGACCTCAACTACATGATCTATATGTTCCATTATGACTCTACCCATGGCAAGTTCAACGGCACAGTCAAGGCTGAGAATGGGAAACTTGTCATCAATGGGAAGCCCGTTACCATCTTCCAGGAGCCAGATCCCATCACAATTAATGGGGTGGTGCTGGTGCCCAGTACGTTGTGGAATCTATTGATGTCTTCACCACCATGGAGAAGGCTGGGACCCACTTGAAGGGTATGACCAAAAGAGTTATCATCTCTGCCCCTTCTGCTGATGCCCCCATGTTTGTGATGGGTGTGAACCATGAGAAGTATGACAATTCTCTCAAGATTGTCAGCAGTGATTCCTACACCACCAACTGCCTAGCCCCCTGGCCAAGGTCATTCACGACAACTTTGACATTGTGGAAGGACTCATGACCATAGTCCATGCCACCACTGCCACCCAGAAGATTGTGGATGGCCTCTTTGGAAAGCTGTGGCATGATGGCCGTGGGACTGCCCAGAACATCATCCCAGCATCTACTTGTGCGGCCAAGGCTGTGGGCAAGGTCATCCCAGAGCTGAACGGGAAGCTCACAGGCATGGCCTTCTGTGTTCCTGCCCCCAACGTGTCTGTCGTGGATTTGACTTGCCGCCTAGAGAAAGCTGCCAAGTATGCTGACATCAAGAAGGTGGTGAAGCAGACCTCTGAGGGCCCACTAAAGGGTATCCTGGGCTACACTGAGGATCAGGTTGTCTCCTGTGACTTTAACAGTGACCCCCACTCCTCCACCTTTGATGCTGGGGCTGGCATCGCTCTCAATGACAACTTTGTAAAGCTCATCTCCTGGTATGACAATGAATACGGCTACAGCAACAGGGTGGTGGATCTCATGGTCTACATGGCTTCCAAGGAGTAAGAAGCCCGCCCTGGACCACCTACCCCAGCAAGGATGAGAGAGCAAGAGAGGCCCTCAGTTGCTGAGCAGTCCCTGCCCCAACTCAGCCAACACTGAACATCTCCCCCAGTTTCCATCCCAGACCCTGGAATAATGGGAGGGACTTAGGGAGCCCTACTCCCTTGAATGCCATCAATAAAGTTCACTGCACCCATAAAAAAAAGAAAACAACTCTTTCCTTATATTGTTCTCTATGTGTTTCTCTAAGCTAGTGCATTATTTTAGAAATGTAAAGAAAATGTAACTAATCCAAAATCACGAAATAAAGGCTTCAGCTTTTTGAAATGAGATTTAAGACTTAACTTCATTATTTCTGAGGTTGAAATTGTATCTTCTTAGGATGGAGTGTGTCACCTGTCCAGGAAGAGTGCTTGCCGTCTGGGTTCAGTCCCCAGCACTAAAGAAAGAAGAAAGAGGAAGAAAGAGAAGAGGGAGGGAAGGAAAGGGGGGTGAGGTAGGCACCTTGAACATCATTCTTCTTGAACTTTCTCTACAATTTGGACTTCACTTTGCCCTTCTGTCTTCAATCTCCTTCAGTTCCAACAGTTGTTTGTTTTGTAGACCTAAGTCACCTCCCCAAACTTTCAAGCAGTGCCTGGAGTGTGGAATGGAGGGCAGCACAGGAATTGGATCAGACACCATTGTGAGGATAGAAAAGCCAAGTGCAGAGGACAGTGCCTGCCACATGATCTGCTCTGGTTAATGCTGACCCTGCCTTTGAGTGAGCACCATGGGCTGTTCAAGATGAGGACAGAGACATTACAATATGTTACAAATAAGTTCTCACCTTAGGATTTGTTAACTTAGTGGTACAGTACAAAACAGCTCATAATGACGAAAGAGTCTCTGTCACAAGCTGACAGATGATCTGTGATTATCAACTCTTCATCCCTGATAGTCCCCAAAGCATGGGATCTAGACAGCAGGGGCAGTGACTCTGTGGCAGGTTGGTGGCACCTGGACAAGTCTTCTCCTTTTAGGTGTAAGAAAATATTTGTGGTTGAGCGGGTCGGTTGCAGGTACTCACAGTGTTTTGCAGTCCTTCTATCCTGTTTCCCTATGATGCTATGACAAACATCACTTCCAAAAGCCTTTAGAGGAGACAGCACATGTTTTATTGATAGAAAGACTAGATTAGAGACTTCATGCAAAGAAAGTGAATACTGTTCATAAGTATTTCATAAAATTTCTACTAAGAGAGTATTGTAGGAAATGGATACAATTGCTAATAGAAACTAAAAATCTCTCCAAGCCATGTGCAATGCTCACACACTTGAACACTGCTATGATTTTGCACACATTCATGTGAATGCACACATACAGTGTTTTTTTGGAAACTAGCAAGTAATACATAAGGAAATAGTTACAGTGTCTATTTTTCATCTTGAATTTTGGAAATATGTTTTCAAGAATCCAGTTTTCTCTGCTTAATATAATAAATGCACAAGTATTCTAACCTTCTTTGGGAAAGCTGGTGGAGGGTCTTACTTGAGTGAGAAGCATAGAGACTAGAATTTCCCTGCTAGACCCAAAGCATCTTTGTTTTGCTTTTGCTTCTGTCTTTGGTGCAATATTCCCAGCTCTAAAGGTTAATGAAGGCTTTGCATACAATTTTTGGATTTGGTTTAACAAAATGGTACCCAGCTCCAGAGGGCATGAAACTGACCTAGAGTAAGTTAAGGTCTCTGTGACCTAATGGGAAAATGAAAGACCAGTATTTCTTTTGTTGAGCAGCCAGTGATTTTGTTAGTTTCAGGGCAATAATTCTGAGTGAAATTTATGAAGGCCACAAAGCAGTTAGTGAACCCCATGAGAGGTCAACTTGCTCACTTTGGGCTCAGCCACCTCTAGTTATTTCTCCCACTTCCATCCATAATGTTTGCTTTGGCAGGTGACTTCTTTTTTTAAATCTAATTTGTAATGTTACAACATCTAGCTATGATCTTACTTGAAGTGCATGTCTGATGGTCCTAGAAGGTTGCTTGCGACACTGGCCCTTGCAAAAGCCTTACTGTGGACACTTAAAAATATTTTCACTTTATTTTTGAGAATTTCATATTTTTTCTTTTGTTGGAAGTAGTTTTTTTTCTCATATATACTGGTTATGGTTTCCCCTCCCTCTGTTCTTCCCAGATCCTCTCCACCTCCCCTCCCATTCAGATCCATCCCCTTTCTGTTTCTCGTAAGAAAACAAACAGACTTTTAAGGAATAATAATGAAATAAAATATAATTTTAAAAACCCCAAACTAACACATCAGATTAAATAAAACAAAACGAACAGAAGGGAAAGTGCCAAGAAAAGGCCAAGGAAACAGAGATAGATGAAGAGATCCCTCATTCGCACATTCAAGAATCTCACAAAGACACAAAATTGGAACCCATAATATATACACAAAGGACCTGTGTGAGAGATAGGTAGAAAGATAAATAGATAAATATAAATTAAAATTAAAAACTAAAAGGAAATTTTCTAAAAAATTCCTGCCATGAAATTATAAGACAAGGAGTCCCCAAAGATGCCTTTGAGTCTTTTCTGTAGACCATCTACTGCTGGGTGTGTAGCCTATCAGTAAGAGTAGTTTATTTCTCCAGTGAGATTCCCCTGAAGGAAATGAAATTTTCATTTTCAAGTAGTTTTCAATTGGAGATAGCATCTGGGTTAGAGATGGGAGCAGGAGTCCATTTTTCTATTCAGCTCTAAGACCCATCTGGTGCAGACCTGTATGGGCCCTGCAGGCTGCATCAGTCTGTGTGAGTTCGTAAGTGCACAGATTCTATTGATTTAGAGGGCCCTGTCTGCTTGCTGTCCTTTACCCTCTGGCTCTTACATTCTTTTTCCCTCCTCTTATGCAGGGAAGTCATAGGAGAGAGCATTTGTTCAAGGCATCTAGTTTATGGTTGGATATTTCAAAGTCTCTCATTCCCTGCATAATGTCTGGCTGTGAGTCTCTGTATCTGTTTCCATCTGCTGCAGGAGGATGCTTCTCTGATGATGGCTGAGCAAGGCTCTGTTCTGCTTCCCTGGCCAGAGTACCATACAATACATCTTTATTGTGTCCCTTTCTTCTCCCACACAAGGTTCAGATTCTTCCTCCCCCATCTATCTATTGTCTACCTACCTACCTACCTATCTTTATCTCTAGTTCTTAAAAAAACAAAACAAAACGAAGACAAATTAAGTCCAGTTTCTGTTGGTCCACAACTCCTGGCCATGGGACTTGCTCAGGAGTGTGGTTGATATGCCAGGTATCACTTCACTGAGAAAACTGTCTTTTCCTCTCATAGAGACAATCAAATGCCAATGGCTCTTCAGCTGGGATTTTGTCTGGCTTGAGCTTACACAGGCCTGGTGTGTGCTACCACAGTCCATGAGGTCATCTGTGCTTGTGCCCTGCTGTGTCTGGAAGACACTGTCTCTTTGAAGTGGTCCACTGCCGCTGGTTTTTATAGTCGTTCCAACCCCTCTTCCTCAAAAACACCCTAGGAGCCTTGAAGGGGAGGATGTCATACAAGCATCCTTTTAGGGCTGAGCTGTGCATTCTCTTATTCTCTGGCTGTGGACCAGTTGTGGATTTCGGTGTCAATTAGTACCTATTGCTAGAAGCAGCTTCTCTGTTGAGTGGTGAGCACTGATTATCTTTCCACCTCCTCTTCCAACATGTTCCTTAATCCTTTGCGGGAGGAGTTGTTTTGCTGATATTTCAGTTAGTATTGGGCACCCCCTGGTCAATTGTCAGCCCTCCGCAAACACCCACATAATATTGTGTACAGATATACGTGAGGGCAAAACATACACAGAAAATAAAATGTAAATATCTTTAAAAGTAAAAATAAATCTTAAAGCTAGTTTAGCAATTAAAAAGAAACCTAAAGAATAAAATTCTATAAAAATACACATAACAAAAATTACCACTTTAACCATTTTTTAAGCACAGAACTTAGTATGTAAGTTGAATTCAAATTGTAGTGTAACTAATCTCTAGAATTTTCCATATTCTTTTTGAAAGTGTTCTTTAATGCATTTAGAGTGTGTGCAAGTGTAGATCAGAAGACAAGTTGGAGGGGTCAGTGTCTCAAGCATGTGGATTCCAGGAATTGAACTCAGATCATCAGATTTTGTAGCTAGCACCATTACTTACTGAGCTGAGTAACTAGCCTGTTTTTTTTTAATACCTTCAAAATTGTCTGATTAAAACTATTTTAATGCTACATAAGATGTAAAATGTTTACATAGTAATGGAGAAATGTGTGCTATTTTAGTGTAATCCTGCACTCTGTGACATTTAAATCAATTTACCAGAGGCATCTCCTCCAACATTTATCATTTCTTTTTGGCAAGCACGATCAGAATTCTTTGTTCTAGCTTTCTCTGTAAAATGCAAGGAACTTTTTAACCTGTAGTCAGTCTACTTTGCAGTGTTTACCTGAGAATCTCATCTACCTTTTAAAGACCATCATTCTCTTGTTAATGTCGATGTTCATTCACCTGAAAACAGAGGAAATTCTACACCTCCTAAACAAGGTAGCCCTGGAAACCACAAATCTACAGCTCTCTTCTCTCTCTCTCTCTCTCTCTCTCTCTCTCTCTCTCTCTCTCTCTCTCTCTCTCTGTGTGTGTGTGTGTGTGTGTGTGTGCCTAACTATGTCATAGAAGTGGGATCTGCAGTCATTGTCTTTTGCGACTGCCTTATTTCATTTTACACAATGTCTTCAAGGTTCACGTATGTTGTAGCTGGTGTCAGACATACTTTCTTCGTAGAGCTGAATCCATTATCCCTGCACATGCACCTCATACCATTCACATATTCTGAATGGACTGCTGATGGACTCATAGGCTGCTTCTCCTTTTGTTATGAATAATGCTATTGTGAACTTTGTGGTATCTGAGACTTTGTTTTTGGGTGTTTACTCAGAGGTAGAATTGCTGGATCACGCAATCTTTTGAGAGAGTGCCATATTGTTTTGCATAATGGCTGTACTGTTTTACATCCCCACCACAATTAGGGGTATGTATTTATCTTATTTTTATGTGTGTCTGACTGTTTTGACAACATATATGTCCATGCACCCTATGCATGCCTGGTGCCCATGGAGACTAGAAGTGGTGCTAGATCCCCTGAAAATGGACTTATAGACAGTTGAAAGCCATCATGTGGGCACTAGGAATTGAATCTGTTGCCTGGGGACAGATGGCCTTCTAGTCTCAAGTGTGTTGGGTCTTGTGAGAGTCCACAGTTTCTCTGTGACTTAATGCTCAGGGTGGAAGAAGGTAGGGATAGGTTCATCTGCGGACATAAAACTGCAGTTAGGTAGAAAAGATTCTCAGGTGAACACTGCAAAGTAAAAGTGATTACAGGTTAAAAAGATCCTTGCATCTTACAGAGAAAGCTAGAACAAAGAATTCTGATCATGCACATACAACAAGAAGTCCCTTGTATCAGCTGAGCCTGATGGCCAGTGCTGGGAGACACCATCTGGCTTTATCTGCAGAACAAGAGGATTGAGCTAGGTAAACGCTTCTGCTTTATCAGCTGCCTTACTCTGTAAAGTTAGGTGCATCCAGGTGTGGTCCTGGCATAAGAACCAAACTAAAATCTCTTTTCCTTCCTCTGCAGACCTGTCTTGTTCACTAGTGTGTGAACTTCAGGACTCTGCAATCATTTCTCTCATTTTGGAAGTCCACCAAGTGTGCTCAACATGTGGTGCAAAACACACACCAACAAATGTACTTTGTATTTCAGCTTTTTAAAGAGCTATAATTCATCATATCTTTCAAGTAAGCCCCAGAAACATAGAGCCACCTCTTTGTATCCAGGGATCTAAAATGAACTCATTGCTAACCCTCCAGTTCAAATATTTTCATTTTTTTCAGGGGCCTCAGGCTGAATTCTGGGAGCTACTCTCTATTCTCTGTGTCCCTTATTTTTTTGTTATTTTATTGTCTCATCATCCATATTCTACTGATCATTGCTTGTGTTCCTCTTGGTTCAGCACAAGCTTGCCAGTAGTCAACAGGACAAATGCTGAATGCCAATTAAGTAAGAAAACAGCGTTACTGAGGCATTTGCAGAATTCCATCTCTTGACCGTTCAGTAGCACAGTGAGTATTCTAGTTGTGGTGCATTGAGTCTACCATGAAATCATAGAGAATGCCCTCTGAGATTGTGTGTATCCCTAGTCCTTTCACTTGGCTTTCTACAGGGACTTTAGCCTGAGTGGTCCCAGGTGTCAGCTTTCTGTCTCTGCACATAGGCTGTCACTTACATGTATCCAGCACCCTTCCTACCCGTGCTTTCTCAGAATCCCAGCCTAAGTGACCCACGAAGGTATCCGTTGCCACCTAACATGGGACTTGGAGGTATATCCTAGCATCCTCTCCCCAAATAAATCATTTTGAGATAGTGTCTATTTTTAAACTAAATTAATATCTCTATTTCTACACCTCATGTTGTAATATGATTCCAATAGAATCTATCATCATACTTAACAATTGTAATTTTAAAAGTTGGTAAATGTATTGTTTTGCTGAATTATAAGCTAGCCAAACTTGTACTGATTACTCCATTCAGAATATATTTTTTAACATTTAAAGCCATTTTGGTCCTGAGAATATTCCAAGTGGCATATTTGGGAAGTGACTCAGCAGTACACACTTACCTGCTGAAGTCAGGTAAATTAAATTTTGATTTATGTAGATTTTCCAGAGTGATTACAAGATAAATCCTCACATATTTAAATTATATATATTTTATGATACTATCTGAAAAGAGCAGAAAATCAATCTCTGTCTGTCTTTCTGTCTCTTATCTCTTTCTTTCAGATTGAGCCAATTGCACATTCCAGGCACATGCTCTACCACTGAGCTGTGCCCCAGCCCTAGAAGACAGTGTTTGAGGAGACAATGATTAGAAGTTTCTGATCTTATTTGTTAGCTGGTTCCATTGTTTTAAAAGATAGCAAATGTTTACAGGGTTTAGATTCTAAGTGATATATTTAAAAATGAGATGAATTTTATTTATCAATTTCAATATTTAAAATTTTTTCAATATATTGACAATCACATCCTTTGAAACAATCACAGCTGAAAATGAAGGTTTTGCAATGCAAAGGTGGGGGAGATAGTTTTTAGAAATTCTTAAGGTTTATTTATTTTGTAAAAGAATTCATAATATGAAATAAAAGAAACAGCCATAGCTCAGTCAGTAAAGAGCTTTAAAAAGTACTGGGGAGATGATGTACATTTGTCATTTCTGAGCTGGGGAGGCAAGCACAGGAGAACACTTGGGGTGCAGTCAGCTAGTCTAGCCTAACTGATGAGCCTCACTGGTGACCCGTGAGAGAGCCTCTTTTGGAGGAGGTAGATGGCAGTTCTAAGGATGACACCCGAATTATTCTTTCACATGCACCCATGCGACCCACTACATACTCCTGCACACACACACACACACACACACACACACACACACACACACACAGAGAGAGAGAGAGAGAGAGAGAGAGAGAGAGAGAGAGAGAGAAAGAAAACAGTGAAAGAAACATCTCTCGGCACCGAGTATAATATTAAAGAAAAAGGTTTATACTAGAGAGCTGAAAATAGATGTGACCTTGCACATCATGTTGTTACAGCGAAGCTGCTATTTAGGAAAAGTGAAGCTCTGTTACCACACAAAAGACCTCCCTGATTGTGTATTGCTTATTTCCTCACATTGTGGCCTCCCCTGGCAAATGTGGGGTGAGTCAGGCTTGCATTGCTGATTCCAGGGTCTAGATAAGGCATCTGGAAGTCACTGTGAGCCCAAAGGGGTGAGGCACCAACTGCCTATTTTATCAGGGTTTCCCAGGATGACTTCATGGTCACACCCCTCTGGCTCTGTGGTGCTTCAGTGAAGGGGAGGCTGGTGTGAATGATGGGGGATGTGCAGTCTGTGTGTCCACACCATGGGCCTTAGCCTGAAGGACTTGGTTGTATAATCATCTACATAGAAAGCATTGAGAGGTAGTGCCCAGTACAAATAAATGTTTTTCTGTGTATCAGAGCAGCTTAGAGCTACGTTCCCAGAGGTGACAGCACAAACAGCCTTTGCTTCCCCTAGCCTAGGCAAGCTATTAATAGGCGACCTAAGTGCTGTTCTTGTGACTTGGGCTTCATCCCATATCCTATCAACTTGGCCTCTGGTCAAGCTTCCTCTGGAGTATGCGCCTCACTCCAGGACCCCTAAAGCCTGCCTGCTAGTCATTTAGTTGGGATGTTCTTAGGCACATTAAATCTAAGTGTCCAAAGAGCCACATCTGTCTCTGTCCTATTCTTCCATTCATAGCTTGTGAGCTACTTCTTGATTTCTCTATCCAACCATCCTGCATTCATGAAAATCCCAAAATTCAGAGCCATCTTTCATCCCTCACTTTTCTATCTTGCATTTAACAGTCATTTATGTGATTTTTATAGGAACATATACCTGACTTAACATTTACTGTCTGACTGTGTTTAACCATTCAATGGTGTTAAGCACATTCCTATTGTCTGCAGCATATGCTGCCAGAAATTTTCATATGGCAACATGAAAACTCTGTGCCATTTAACACTAGCCACCTGTTCTTCCATCCTGAACACTCTTTGCCATGCTGTTTCTTTACTTCCTCTTTCTGTAGTGCTGTGGATGGCACTTGGGACCTGGAGCATGTTAGGCAAGTGCTCCACTACTGAATTGCCCCCAGTGTCAGGTCTATGAGCCTGAGTTTTCTAGGCATTAGGAAATGCAGGAAGGCTGCAGAGAAACAGTAACATCAGGGACACCTGAAGCATCTTCCCCAGAAGCATCACTATTGGTGGGAGAGCAAACTGGAATTCATCATGGCAGTTCCAAAAGCCATGGACCTAGCATATGAACAGTTACATCACTCCTGCCCAGAGGACTCTGTATTTCCCACTACGGAGACACATGCTCATCCATGCTCATACCTCCTCTTTCATAATATCCAGGACAGGGCAATAACTTTGATGTCACCAACTATAATGAAAACATAGCACACATACACAATAATTGAGCTGTAAAGAAAAATGAAATTGTGAACTTTGCAGGTAAATGGATGGAATTGGAAAACATGCTAAGTGAAGTAGCCTAGAGTCAGAAAGATAGACGTGCATGTTTCATGTGTGGATCCTAATGTCTAATCTTTAGATTTGTGTCTAACTTGGAGTACCTGCAGAATTTAGGAAACTAAAAAGGGCTGTTTTTGGGGAGGATGAGGAAAGTTTTTAAGGGAGGAGGGAACCAGAACAACGATGGTATGGAAAGGAAAGGGAGGAGAACAGGGAGGGGTGCTTAGTGGGAAGATGAATGAGAGGGTGGGGCCGGGGTAACTAACACTGAGAACTTTGGAAAAAGCAATATGGAGATATATGTGCACACACATACACACATCACATTCAAAAGTATGTCTGTAGTTATTATACACAGAGAATGATATTTCTTCCAGAAGCAACTGGGTAACAAGAAGCCCAGGGCCAAGTGAGAGAGACTTCCGCTTGAGTTGTTGGTCAACTCAAAACAATATGTAGAGACTATTGCTGGTGCTCTTGATTGTCCATGAGAACCTGATGGTAAGATGCTATTACTGAAGCTAACACACACTTTGGCCACAGAACATGGAGAAACAAAGTTGCTATTGACTAGGAAACTTCCTCCCTGCTGCTTGGCTGTTATAGTACCAGAAAGTGCTGTTTCCAGGGTGTGCGTATGTAATCTAGTCTTAGCTATTTGTGAACCATATGAACTACAGAAATGACTCATTTGCCAATATATGTCCATGGATGTAATGGTGGTACAGTGTTGTGGGGTGGGGTAACCAACCACTCTCAGATTGTATTTAAGACCAAGCCCACAGAAGAAAAGGCGTGCCTAGTATTGTGAATCTGGCCAAGAACCCATGGTTAAAGGAGCTTATAGACCTCATGGTTGAGTCTTTTACTGTTATTATAATAAATGGGGGAAGTGTCAAACTGTCCTCTAAAGTTTTATATTTGTCCCCATGGATTACTACAGTTCTTAGACCTCATAGCTGGAGATGTATCATGTAATGAATGATAGCTAATCCAGAAGTTTACAGCGGGTCAAAGTGCAAAAATGAGTGTTAGTGAAGTACTCACCCATAACGTTGAGTACTATATGTAGTCCCCAGCCCAACAGCTCAGGGACCACAGGGGCAGAAAGGTTGTAAGAACCAGAGGTGTGTGTGGGGGAACAGAGCGAAATGGTGTCCTCAAAACATCCAGCAGCTGTGGTTGCCTACACAATACCTGCACAACATCAAACTAATTAGTAATCCAGCAAGAAGGTGGGAGAACTCGTGAGTCTCCATCTCTAACTGAGGAGATACTGAGAAGTGATGAATGCCGGGGAAGAAAACATCACATTTTTTTCTTGTATTTGTTTTTGTTTTTGTTCTTTTTAAGGTGTGGCCTCTCATCGGATGACCAAGCTCCAGTGAATGGTGCCATGCTCATGAGTATATGGACTACGCAATTTGGATTCAGTAGGTTATGCGGTGGTGGGTAACATTAAGTTGAGCAAAGGGAAGGGTATGTCTGGAAGGAGTAAGGGGGAGGCATCTGGACAAATATTATCAAAATATACTATAAGAAGTTCTTAGTTTTTAATGTTACATTAAAAACAAGTTTAAGCACATTTTCTTTAAAATTTTATTTTTGCACAGCAGACAGAGATGGACGAGATATATAGAATCCTTTCATCACTCTGATAGAACCTGTGTGCTGATGCAATTTTAAATACTCATGGGGTGAGGCTTATTATTGTTTCCTAAAGACATTGTTTTGTATACTTCAAAAATCCTCCTGTTAGGAAGTTAAATTTCATTCCTTTTCCATTTTAAACTAACAAGAAGCCACTGACTGTCTACTCAGTGTGAGAAGAAAAACAGGAGTGGATTGGTCACAACAGACATACTGTGAATTAATCTCTTGGTATGACTTAACTCTTTTGGCCGATGTAAAGGGCAGTCTCCTTTCTCCTATAAAATCATTTCAGGCATCGCTAAGTTACTAATCTTAATCCTTTACTCATCTCCTTCCCCTAATCCTTGTCCAAAGGGAAAAACAGGATCATTGATTAGACAAGCTGAACATCAAAGGACCAACCTTCCCCATAAATCAAGCGGCCCATTCTCTGAACTGCTTTGTTGATTTCACCCAAACTTCCCCATTTATCTACTGAGCTGCTCATTCCTAAAGCCTCTGGTCTGTTGTCTAAATTCTCCCTTTTATGTTCTCCTACCTCAGGTTATTGTCCAACTAGGTGTGCTTGGGAGTAAATCAAGTGATGCTGCCTGGTGACCAGCAGAGCTTGTGCTGACTCAGTGGGCCTCAGCATCTCAGTGTGTGTATTACGGAAACCCAAGGCTCAGAGTTGAGCTTTGGCAAAGGTGAAATTGATGTAATGATAGCCTCTCCTACAGACATAACTATCGATTCTGCCTCATTTCCTGGCTCCTCTTTTCCATTCTGAAGACATTAGCAAAAAAAGGCTATTGATCAACAAGCTACCTGTCACTTCTTTGGGTGCAAAGGACAACAGCCCTGTCACCTCCCGTGCCCCAGAATAGACTGAGAGGTAAAGGGTCAGAGATGAAAGGCTTTTGATTAGCTCTTCTCTGTAGTGAGTTCCCCAGGAAGCACCTGAGCTTCTGTTTACACTTGTCCTTGGGGTGTAAGATGGAAAACTTTTACTCCCAACACCATGGCTGCTGTAGGTGAGGCAGAGCCTTTATCATCTCCAGGTGCTCACCGGGAGGGTGTCTTGTTTGTGGTTAGGGCAGGTTGCCTTTTTAGGAAAAAGGCTTATGCTTCCCCAAGCTCTTCATTTGTTGTGGGCATGGCCAGAGCCTCATCCGTCTGGAAAGTGCAGTGCTGTTTGGCATTGACTGAAGAACAACCAAATCAATTTCCTCTGAGAAAAGAAATGGGACCCCCTTTTTTTCTCCTTTAAGATTGGATGAAGCCATTGATTTCATTGTTGAACCAGAGCAGGGAGGGTCAAGGGGGTTCATGGAACCAAGAGAAAGAACGCTGGAAAAAACGTGATTTCTTACCTACCTCCACACAAATCTAAGGAGAGGTCAATTGGCCTTGGCTTAACCCAACCCTTCTATCTAACTCAATGACTAACTTTAAAAACAAGGTCACATCACAAAAGCCTGTGACTTCTGTTAATATTTCATACCTTTTTGGTCCTAAGTTATTGTTTTATCAGAATTGTAGTTTATTTTAGTTCATGCCCATGGATCTAACAATGTTCCTACAGAAATTCTTCTAAGGGATCTCTATTACCTTTAGGACATTTGTATACCCAAATCCCTGGCATGGTCATGTTGGCCTTCACTCTGGGCCTATGCACACAATGGCTGCATTACTGTCACCAAGCCCAACTTCTGCCCTTCTTACCAGAGTGCAGAATTCTGGGGACTCAGGATAGCTTGAGTTTTAAGATGCTTTATTTTATATAATTTCTCAAGTTCAGCACGTAATGGATCTTTCTCCTCAGATCTTCTTTAAGTAAACCTTTTAAGTTACTTAAGCTTCAGGTCCTACAAGAACTATACAGTCCTAACTCAGTCCAGCAGTCATGCTGTTTAAATTTTTCTCATGTCTATGCATGCCATTCCACACTATGGACTTCAAGGTACCCAATATGAGAGGTGGCTTGTGTGTGTGTGTGTGTGTGTGTGTGTGTGCTCGTGTGCGCATATAGCTGGTGGAAATTGGGTGTGGTCAGAGGCACAAACTAAGGAAAGGCAGAGGTCATCATTTAATCACATCATCTAAATTATCTAACAATGATAGTGGGAAGATGAAAAAGTGCTTGCTAAACCCACATAAAAAGCCAGGCACCAAGGTGCATACTTGTAACACCAGCCCTGAGGAAGTGGAGGCAGGCAAATCCATAGGGCACACTGGCTAGCCAGCACCTAGCCTACTGCGGAATTCCTGACCAGTAGGAATCAGTCTCAAAAGCAAGCAAACAAACAAAACAGGCAAATATGCCTAAGGAATGATATTTGAGATTGTTCACATGCACACAAACACAGGTGTACTTTCACATACAGCAGTGTGCATATACATGAATGCATGCACACAATCAATGTCTAACATTAACCAAATGGATATGATGCCTAAGGTACTGTTTTAAAGAGTTTCTGTATTATGTTTTACTAATCCTGTTTAAATTATCCTGTAGTTCATTACAGACTTTTATCTCCAAAAATATTTACACTGGAATCAACAAGGATGCTCTGGTTCAGGGACAAAGGAGGAAATGCCTTGTACTGTAGGGTGTTCAGAATCCCCCAGTTTTTAGTACTGTGAATGTATCCAGTGAACTGAGAAGGAATGATGGAGGGTGTAGCCCATTCATAAAAGTAAATCTTCTGTAGCCACAGTGATGGGCCATGCGAAGGGGCAGGGCCTGGAATTTAGGCTAAGGACAGCCCTTCTCTCTCTGTGTTCCTTCCCTGGCCTTTGTGCTGTCCATTCTCTTGAGAAGGGGAAGAAACAAGGAGGCCTCTCCCATTGCAGGTTAGTAACTTCGTCTCTTCCCGCTTGTAGAACCTGCAAAACTGTCCCCAAATCTGGGTCTGTGTATTTCTTGACTGTGGGAGTTTCTCTTCTGGCCTACGGGCTCTAGGGTGGACGCTGCAGAGATATGTCTCTGTTCTGATTTGCATCAGGCCAGCAGGAGAACGCACACTAAAACCCGTGTGCAGAAAAACTGGAAATCATTTCTCCAGCCAGCTGAGAACAAGTTAAACCCCAGCACCCGGATGATGAGCTCAGAGTGGCCACATGGGCTGGGCCTTTGGGTAGGCATTCCCACTCTCCTTCCTTCCTGTCTCTGGTCTCAATCCCTGACCTCTTGTAGAACTCCCTTTCTACCCTAATTCCATCCCCAGGGAACTCTGCTGAACCTTGTTAAGGACCTTCTTGCAGACCCCCTCAGGCCAGACCTCCCTACCAGCCCATTGCTATATTGTTTGTGTCAGCTGCTGAACCTCAGCACTCTCTACCTCGGCCCCAGTGGACACAGGAGAGCTGGACCCAGGCAGGTGATGTTCACTCTTTTGTGTTGTCCACTACAATTCCTTCAGTTTCATCCCACCCTCTAGCAGTTTGCCAGCTCGTGCCTCTTTCCCCACATATCTCCATTCCCTGGGACGACACCAAACCTAGAACCTAGAGCCATTTTCTACCTGGGACCCCCAGGGACCACACCTGGCAGGGACTCAGGCAGGGAGAATCTTACTGTCCTCCACTATGGCTTCTCCATTCTGACCCACAGTTTGAATGTGCCCTTCACCTCAGCTTCACTTACTAGAGACTCCCCTCTTGGATCAGGTACAGAGTCCCTTTATCATCCCCACCTCTGCAGATTTTTCTTTACCTTGCTACAACCTACATGGAGGATCCCCATTCCCAACACACTTCCAACTTCCTAGGAACCCACCTCTTGGTGTGGAAAGAATCCCTTTTTCTTCTCTGAAGCTTCTCTCAGCCTTTTTTCCTAATCAACCTCTATTCATCTCTGCCACCCACAGACCTGTAGATGCACTGTTTACCAGGCAACCCACAGCCATGACACTTTCCTAAGATCAAGAGAGAGCAACAGAAACCAAGGGATGGAACATCTACCCAACAAAGACAAGACCTGATATCAACACCCTCAACTGCCTCAGTCATCCTAAGTTCAGATGCCTAGATACCAGCTCATGGATTTGTGGATAAAGTGAAAAATCGTCATCCTACCAAAAACCATCTACAGATTCAGTGCAATTTTCATCAAAATTTCAACACAATTCTTCACAGAACTTGAAAAGACTATTTTTTTTGGTTTCATATAAAAACCCAAGAAGCCAGGATAGTTGAAACATTTCACAATAACAAAGGAAGTGCTGGAAGTATCACCACCCCAGATTTCAAGTTGTATTAAAGTGTTATTGTAACAAAAGATACTATGGTATTGTCATAAAGTCAGACATGCTGACTAGCGGAATCAAACTGAAGACCCAGATGTACGGCCACACACCTATGGATATCTGATTTTTGACAAAGAAACCAAAAATATTCACAAAAGAGAAAAGAAAGTATCTTCAACAATTGGTTCTCTTGTCAAATAATGCAAATAAATCCATACTTATCACCTTGCACAAAACTCAACTCCAGATGGATCTAGGACCTCAATGTAAGGCCAGGCACACTGAGTCTGAGAGAAGAGAAAGTGGGGGAAATAGTTTTGACTCATTGGCACAGGAAAAGACTTTCTGAATAGAACACCAATAACACAGCTCTAAGAACAACCCTAAATGGGACTCTATGAAACTGAAAAGCATCATAACAAAGGACATCATCTTTTAGGCAAGATGGTAGACAAAAGATTGGGAAATGAGAAACAGAATCTCTCATCCAACTACAAAACCAATCTACAAGGGTGACTTGCCTGCATGACAGGGTCACAAACTTAGTGGAAGTAACCAGCTACCATCTGACTGAATTTAAGGCCCACTCCACAAGGTGGAACCCATGCTTCACACTGCCCTAGTGGCCAAGAACCTGAGACTAGGAAAGCTGTGAACTTAGGAGAAACCCAAATATCATTGCTCTTCTAAAAAACGGCAATAAAATGGCTCCTAATGGCATTCGGTTGTATCCAATAATCAGTGTCTTGCTCAGCCACCATCAGAGAAGCTTTTTCTTACAATAGATGGGAACTAAGTACAGACCCACAATTGGATAGTGTTCAGAAATTGAGAGAGATTGGAGCCCAGTCATAAATGGGATGGCTTCATCAGAATCATTTCCTCAGGCCTCAAGAAACTATGTGGAAGAGGAAGTTAGCAGATTGTGAGAAATTGGGGAATGGGTAACACCAAGGAAACAGCATCTTCCAGACATAGCAGGACTGACATACATATGAACTCACAGAGACTGTGGCAGCATGCACAGTGTTTGCACAGATTCAAGCAAGATGGGGTCCCAGTGTTGAGAGGGGAAAGTAGACATGAGCTCTCGTCCTTAACCAAAAAGCTATCTCCATCTGACAACTGCTCACAAAGGAAAAAATAGTTTTCTCCAATGGGGCTTAACTGGGTATCTAAAGTGCACTTAAGTGTAGGATCCATAACCAGCAGCAGATAGTCAACACAAAACAAACTCAATAGTATTTTTGTAAATGTTTTTGTCTCACAATGCTTTGTTTTTATATTTTTATTTTAATCTTACTGGTCTTTCCCTTGTATATTATGGTTTTCAGTTTTGTGTTCTTATGGTGTGTGTATGTGTTTCTTGTATTTTCCTTTGCTTTTGTTTTTATTCTGCTGTTGTTTTAATTTGTCTGTTTTCTGAAGAGAGAGAAAAAAGATATGGAGTTGAATCCATGAGAAGACAGAGAGGATCTGGGAAGAGATGAGGGAGGGGAAATCATAATCAGAATATACTGTATAAAAATTATTTTCAATTTAGAAAGTAGAAATAAGCCAGGTAGTGCTGGCACACATATTTAATACCAGCACTTGGGAAGCAGAGACAGTCATATCTCTGTGAGTTTGAGGCCAATCTTGTCAGAGAAAGTTCCAGGAAAGTTAATGTTACACAGAGAACCCAAGTCTCAAAAAACCAAAATAAGTCGAAATATTATTTAAATTATAACTTGCTTTTTTCTACTTAATTATGTAAACAATTGCCAAAACAGCCACCATAGAGCTATATTGTGATGCACACTATGTCTTTTCAATATCTTTCATATTATTAAATGATTTTATATATGATACAATGCACTCTGATCCATTTTAACCATGTACCCTCTTCTATCTCTATCCCACCTTATAGACCCCTTCCTTCCCTACAAGTTCCCTTTTCACATTAACATCTCTGTTTTGTCTTCTGATTCACTGAGTTTAACCAGGGATATCTGTGTGACTATGGTTGTTGAACTATATGTAGGAATCTGGTCAGTTCACCTATGGTGCACAAGAAATGTCTTTTTTTCTCAACTGAAAATAATTTCTTTGTGTCTGTATATCACATTTTCCTCATCCATTTATCAGCTCACGAACATGTAGGCCAATTGCATTTTTTAGTGTTTGTGACTAGAGCAGTGGTGAGCATGGATGAACAAATATCTGTGTAGTACGATGAAGAGTCCTAGAAGAGGCACAGCTGCTTTTACTGCTCAGCCTGTACCAGTTCTCATTTCCACCAACAGTGAACAATACTCCTCTTTCTTATCAGCATTTATTATCTTTTTATTTCTTTACATTAGCCACTTTGAATGGATGAGATGAATAAATGCTTAGCCATTAATACAGATGAGGTAAAACTGACATGTAGAATCTAATATGAAAGCTGTTTCCATGTTGTAGATGGTAGCAAACAATATAGCCTCACACAAGAGCAAAGGAACCTTCTGCTCCTTAGTATCAATTTTATGACATCATGGAATAAATTCAGCAGTTTCGAGAGCGTCTTTTTAACAATAATCAAGGAATCTATGTGATGTCTGTCTTTGAATATTTCCTATTAACATCAGGCTCAGCTGGTGACCCAACCTAAGTCATAAAACAATTCTTGAAGATAAGCGGACAGAGAGCTTTGAAGACAGTGTCAATCAGGATGCTGTCATCTTGAACTCAAACGCTCTAAATCTTGCTGAAGGTGGACTCTTCTAAGTTGTCACACAACAATAAAGTCACTAATTAACCATGCTCGGGCATTCAAACACTCCTCTCCTGATGAGCATATGATGAGATCAAACTACCTTCATTAGATCATGTCCGCAGTCAGAAGGGCTCACTGTGGAATTAACCCGCTGTGAGTAGGTTAAGTCAATACAGTGTTTACTTCTGGCTTGTTTCTCTGGTTTGATCTTTACTGCAGATGGTGTTGGGGGGTTTTGACTAGGAGTGGGAACCCCGGTGTCCTTGGTGAAACAAAGGAAGAAACAAGAGGTAATATTTGGAAGACACTGAAGGAAGATCATATTCCACCTTCATAAAGAACTTAGAACTTCTCTCCTGTGCCCTTAGCTGCATAGGTGACTTGGATGAGCCACCAAGACTCACTGGTCATATTTACTCTTCTATTTAATCAATTCCTTAATTTATTTTCTTGGGAAGGAAAGGACTGAGTTCCTTGCACATACCAGGTAAATGCTCTGCACTGAGCTAGTATTCACCCTAATTTACCTTATTATTTAATGACAACATTAAATATTTTCTTTAGGTCTCTTCTAGTAACTAATCAATGTGGTCAGAAATCAACTGCCCTGTTGGCTGGCCCTCCAGCCTGTATGCTGGTTTGACCTGGTGGTACTGCTGTTACCATACATTGGCTAGGCACTCATGCCAGGGGCTTTCACAGCTGGTCCTTTTTTACCAAAAGGACTTTGCTGGGTCCCAGGGTGGCACATCTTGAATGCCTTTGGTGTTGGTAAATATTTTTGTCAAGTTGACAGAAGCTAGCATCATCTTGGAAGGGAGAACTTTAATTGAGAGAAATTCCTCTATCAGATTGGCCTGTTGGCCAGTCCGTGGGAGCATTTTCTTGAATGATTGCCGTGTGGCCCAGTCCACTGCGGCCACTGCCACTCCTTGACAGGGTCCTGGGTTGTATGAAAAAGCAAGTTAAATAAATCTTGGAGCAAGTCAGTAAGCAGCTCCCTGCTGTGGTTCTGCTTCGGTTCCTTCTCTCGGTTCTTTCCCTGACTTCCCTCAAGAGTGCAATGAACATGGGAGTCTGAGCCCAATAAATCCTGTCTTCCCCAAGTGGCCTTCCTACCAGTAATAGGAAGAAAACTTGGCACATTTTGAAGGCCTTACCTGTAGAATTTATCATTTCTTTCCTCTTGACTTTGGGTGGCTCCTAACCCCAGGCACACTGTGAGTGAATCCTGACACTAATGTTGCAAATTTGGACTTGTCTCTTCCATTTGTGAGTCTCTCCTTCATGGCCAGATCCTCTGGATCTGAGAGGCCAAAGCTTTCAGTGCAGTTCAACAAGTACTGTTGAATGAGTGTCCTAAGCACGTCACGTGATTGTCCCCTTGTGCTCTGATCAGTTCTCTGTTGAAGTCTGTTATGATCCTGTCATTAACAGTCATTGCATTTGTTGGAGTTTTGAGAACCCAGGAGTAAGTTTTGAAATACACCTTTGTCTTGTTTTCTTTTTGAAACTTTTAAAAATTGCATGACAACGTCAAACTGGCAGCCCTCTGCCTCCCTCCCCTCCTTCTTCTGAAGACCTCCTACAAGCCCAAGAGTCCAGCATCTCTCAAGTCTCTATTGAGTCTTTGCTCCAGTTCCCCCCCACACCACCACACACACTTTTTCTCCTGACTCTCCCTCACAGGTGTTCGTGGTCCCCAGAGTCTGTTTCTTCTAAAGTCACATGGAAGTTCAGTCCTTATAGTGAGCTCTGAGGAGGGCCTTTCAGAGGTGACTATACCTCATACTCCACAATGGACTGCTGTGTTCATGCAGTTAAAGGGTTAATGGATCTTGAGAGTCAGTCCTAAGTCAGTTCAGTTAGTTTTTCCTTTGTTCCCTCTTTCCTCCTGGTGATGTCCCATACATGCAGCTCCATGATCTCAGAACAGAGCCACAAATCAAAACCATTCTCTCCTCTTTCTTACTTACCCAAGCTGCTGCCGCCCACAACCACAATCAGACTAAGACACCCGTAACACCCACTCAGCTTCCGTCATACCATATAGAGAGCCAGGCAAGTGTGGCTGCTGTCAAAGTGTGGCTATTACCATGGCCTCCTCCTCCCTTCTTTTTTTTTTTTTTTAAGAAAGTGTGTGTGTGTGCGTGTATTTGCATGCGCACATTTTGTTTGTGTGCATGCAGGTGCCCACATATCCACACATGTGTGAAAGTCAAAGGACAGCATCAATGTCAGGCCTCACCTTCCACCTTGTTTGCCACAAGATCTCTCTGGTTTTCTACCCTGTACACCTGGATAGCTGGCCCACAGCTCTGGACATTCTCCTGCCTCCCCATATGTCACCGCAGCAATGCTGGGCTTGTAAGCACATAGTACCAAACCTGCCTTATCATGGATCTGGGGAATAAATGAATTAAACTCATGTATTTAAGCTCGCAAGAGAAGAACTTTCCCCAGTAGCCATTTCTCCAGTTCCATGCCTTGCCCAGCCCATTGCACACCCCAGAAAATGCAGTTAGTTACTCTCCTAGAATGCAGGAGGCAGTGTTTCACAGTACCACAAGCTTCCAAAGGGGCACAGCACTCAGATTGCACCTATGCATGGTGGGGTGTGTGTGTGCAGAAAGCATAATATTTCCATTATCTCAGAGACTAATTTTGGACAGAGCCATTTTAGAGGACACACTCCTAAAACTTGGGGGCAATATTTGGTCTGTCATGACCATGAATGAAGCTCAGGTTCATTGAAGACACTCAAGAAATATTTTTTAAATGGGTAAATTAAATCAATGAGTGCAGTGCTGGAAGGGGCCATATAATGGGTAGAGAGGCTCTTGTAGAAGGAACTCAAGAGGAAGATCAATGGCATCTGCCCAGATCATAGTTAAAAGGTCATCCACAGTCTCCAGGATAAACTGTAGCACTTAAGAAGAGAGGGCAGCTCCAGTGCTGGGGGTTTGACTCTTAGGAGCAACTAATAGTCACAGACCGTGGATTTACACCTGGTTCAAAGCATCATTTTGAGCACAGAGTTAAGAAATAATGCATTCTACACATTAAAATTACTAAAACTTAGTCTACTTGAGGAACTCCTACCAGGGACAGCAAATGAAATACAGTTAAAAATGTTTCCATCATCTGAACACCCAAACTGATCATCAACATAGCCTGAGATAACGCTCAGTTCTTCAAAGGGTTCAGTAATTAAATAACTGGATAGCTGCTAAGATAGCACAGTAAATATGGCAAAGGCTTCAGGGGGCACCCCTAGCTTTACTTTTACATCAAACTTAAACTCAAGGCTTTAGGCAAGTGAGGCAGTCACTCTACCATGGGTTTGCACACAAAACCAAATGTAGTCCTAGGGTACTTGTCCTAATGTGAATCCTTGCCTGGTTATGTACAAGGTAATCTGTTTTGGTTAGTCAGGATTCAAATTCTTGTGAATCTAGCTTTCTTTGGTCATAAAAAGTGAATGGCTACATCATATGTTAGTGTTAAGGAGTCAGTAAGCATTGGTAAATAGCAAGTAAGTGTCAGATTATCAGCTGGTTTTAAAAACTATACAAAACACAACAGTGGACTGGAGAGATGGCTCAGAGGTTAAGAGCACTGACTATTCTTCCAGAGATCCTGAGTTCAATTCCCAGAAACCACATGGTGGCTCATAACCATCTATGATGACATCTGGTGCCCTCTTCTGTATACTGTATACATAATAAATAAATAGATAGAAAGATAGATAGATCTTAGGAAAAAACCACAACAGTATATCCATACAATGGAATGTTCTATTACCTTCAGAAAGAGTGAGATTACAACTCATGTTGATTCAGGAAAGAGCCATGAAGACATCATGCTTAGCCATCACGTTGGTCACCGGTGAACACTCGAGTGGTTTTTGCACTATAGAACATTGTAAAGAATGTTGCTGTGAATACAGATGTATACATACTTCCTAAAATCTCTGTCTGATTTCATCTTTTTTGGTCATCAAGTTTTTGTCAACTTGATGCAATAGAATCTCCTCACGAAGGACCTTCATGTGGGGAACTGCCTCCATCAAATTGGCCTATAGGAATGTCTGCAAGTGTGTGTGTGTGGGAGGCAATTAATGATTAATATTGGAGGGCCCAGTCTACTGTGGAAGGTGATTCTGGGTTGTATAATAAAGTACGTTGAGCAAGCCATGTGGAGTAAGCCGGTAAGCAGCGTTTCTCCATGATCCTTGCATCTGCTCTTGCTTGAGCTCCTGCTCTGACTCCCTGCACCATAGACTGTGGCCAGCATCCACCACAGACTGTGGCCAGCATCCACCATTGACTGTGGTCAGCATCCACCATAGACTGTGGTCAGCATCCACCATAGACTGTGGTCAGCATCCACCATAGACTGTGGCCAGCATCCACCATAGACTGTGGTCAGCATCCACCATAGACTGTGGTCAGCATCCACCATTGACTGTGGCCAGCATCCACCATAGACTGTGGTCAGCATCCACCATAGACTGTGGTCAGCATCCACCATAGACTGTGGTCAGCATCCACCATTGACTGTGGTCAGCATCCACCATTGACTGTGGTCAGCATCCACCATTGACTGTGGTCAGCATCCACCATTGTCTGTGGCCAGCATCCACCATAGACTGTGGTCAGCATCCACCATAGACTGTGGCCAGCATCCACCATTGACTGTGGTCAGCATCCACCATTGACTGTGGCCATCATTCACTGTGGTAAGCATCTGAAAGTCAAATAAATCCTCTCCTCCCCAAACTGCTTTTGGCCATGGTGTTTATCACAGCAACAGAAAATATACTCAGGAGTGACATTTCTGGATAATATGGCAATTCTGTTTAACTTTTTGAAAACACATTATTTATTTATATTTTAATACAAATATCCTCTAGACCTCTTTGTTTCCCACAACCTTGGCATTTTTTAGATATGACAGCAAATACTATTTATAATGACTGTAAACATAGTTGACACACATGTAAAATTCTGTGTTGTAAATTATTTTAATTTAGATGACTTTCATTTAATAATGTAATTATTCTTCTTTTCAATCTTCTATATAATAAGAGCCATGATCAGAAATTAGTCTGATATGTTGTCTGTCATTTGAGGGGTACCATGTAAAGGAATTCCTCTTGCTTACTCCACCCTGAACACGTGGAAACAGGAACGAAGAGAGTAAGTGACTTGTAATATCAGACAGCTAAGAAGAGGTAAAGGGGCAGAGCCAGTTTCCTGACCCCACAATCCACAGACTTTGTCACTGTTCTGAATGGTTCTCTCCTATGCCATCTCTGACCCTCACTGACAGTGTGCTATCATTACACATCTTCATTTTTCTACCATTGGCCCAGAGAGATGCACTGTCTGTTCATCTACCCTGTACAAAAAGCAATGGTGCCTCCCTTCTGCCCAGGCAGCTATTGAGCAGTTCTCTGTATGTTCAGGAGTGTCAGTATTAAGGTTGCAAATGACAACATTCAGCTAAGTCAAAGACCCAATAACAAAGAGGAGGGGTGTGTGTGTGTGTGTGTGTGTGTGTGTGTGTGTGTGTGTGTGTGTGGGGGGGTGGGTGGGTTAATAGCAAGTCTACTCCAATAAGATGCCCCTGAACCCTCCAGGTCTAGGGAACAAGCTTGGTCTCATGAATGAGCTCACAGCCCTGGAACTTTCTTCCTTGTGAGTATCAAGCCTACTAGAATAAAAAGTGGGTAGGGGAAAGGGAGGGAGGAGAGCAAAGCAATGGTGGGAAGAAGCTTCTGCAGTGAGTGACTGGATGGAACAGACAGTTCTTACCCATGATATTTCTGGGTCTTTGGTGAGAGCTGTTCACAGCTCCATCCTGTATCATGGAGATGGCAGGAGTCTAGGGGGAGATCAAATCCAGCATATTTTTATTAGTAGGCACATACATGCATATATATTTACAGAAGCATTTCTTGCAATAAGAATCTGAAAGCAGGTTAAAATCAAGACTGGAGAAGATGTATGCTTAAAGCAATCACGAAAGGGTAATATTTTGAACTTGATAAGAGGAGATATCAGAGTCAGCAAGGGTCAAGACCCTCATGTCAGTAAATACCACAGCCAGGTATTTTTCATTGTTCTGACTCTAGCTCCTCCCCACACTTCGCAGCTTGTGTAGCTCAGGAAATAAACATAAATACAAACAACATCAGGCCAGCAGGCTTGGGGACTAGCAGCCACCACTAGCTGCAGATGAGCAGGGAGAAGGCCTGGCCTGAGGAAACTGACATGGGAGTTCCTAGTCCCTGGTGCTGGGAGCGCATTCTACATCCATTGTTCCTTCTTTATTGCACAGCTCACTGGTTATCATAGATGGAAGTGTAATTGATCTGCACCGGCTTCCTCTTCCCACAGTCTTCTTGGCTGTAGACTGATAGATGACTTCTAACTGTAATATCTTTACAGATACAAAAATTAAGCTGACCTGTCCAATTACTCTCCAAAACTGGCTTTTAAAATTTCTATTCTAAGTTGAGAGATAATGTGCCTGCCTTTTATGGGCAGCTAAGACTTTCTTGGTATATCAGTGCCCAGAGAAAAGGTGAATTAATTTCTCTTGGCCATCTGGCCATGCTTTAGGCATGAGACACTCATGTTCTCTACATTCCAGGAGCTCATTTTTTCCTGTCTTCCAAGTTAAAGACTTTTAGTTGACTGATCGCAGCTCATTTTTTTTTAATATATACTTTCATTGACAAATGATTATGCATGTTTATGGGTTCAGTATTGACATTTCAATATCTGTATACAACCTTCAAAGATCTAGGCAGGGTTATTGGCATGCCTAGCACTGTGACATTTGCCATTTCTTTGTGTTGAGGACACTCCAAATCTTGTCTTTCTGTAGTCCACAGTTTATGAAACAGGGCCTTGGGGAAGGTGGCTCAGGGCAGACTGTCTTAGGCTGACCTCCCTTGGTTGCAGTTTCCCTAGGCTTCTATAATTCCCACATCTTTCCCTGTTATTATCTGCATCTGAATAACAATACATCAGCTTTAAAAAATTTGAACATAGAGATTATATACTTTTTTGTGTGCTGTCTTTATCTAGATAGAGCTAGCCTGGAGGGCTGTTCAGATCCCATATGGCCTGGTGACACCTTGCCTCTGTCATGTCTTTCGGTTGGCATCTTTTCTGCCCCCTTTAATTTCCCCCCATCTTCCTTGTTAGACTCAGTCCCTAAGATTTTTCCCACAGGTACTTTGTGCTAATGCTTAGAGCATGTGAAATTGCTTTCTGGAAGCTCATGCTAACTGCATTTAATTTTCTTGGAAAACCTTGATTAAACACCTTCATCCAATGAATATTTTCCTGTTGGTAGAGAAACTGCTCTAAGAAACATCTCCCGGGGCTGGAGAGATGGCTCGGCAGTTAAGAGCACTGACTGTTCTTCCAGAGGACCTCAGTTCAACTCCCAGCATCCACATGGCAGCTAACAACTTTCTGTAATTCCAAGATCTGACACCCTTACACAGTTACACATGCAGGCAAAACAGCAATTCACATAAAATAAAAATAAATATTAAAAAAAGAAACATCTCCAGTAACTCAAAAGGTAGGTGAAAGCCACCACTCTGCCCTTTATAGATGAGAAAATAGCTAAGGACTGAGAATGAGGCTCAGTGGTTCAATGCTGATATAGTGCTTACAAGGCTCTGGGTTCAATCTCCAGCATTTGGAATATAAGACAATAGACTTTTGGACATAGTAAGTCATTTTTATTTCATTTGCTTGTACCCTGTTTTTCTATTTGTAAAATTAAATCAAGAAACAAACCTAGGGGGCTGGAGAGATGGCTGAGATGCTAAGAGCACACAATGTCTGCTCTTCCAAAGGGCTCTGGGTTCAATTCCCAGAACCCACATAACAGCTCCCAATTGTCTGCTACTCCAGTTTCAGGGTATCTGACACCTTCATAGACACACATGCAGACAAAACACCAATGCAAATAGAATAAAAATAACAAAAGAAAGAAACCTGAGATGATGAGATGCTTACCATCTATACCATGAAATTACTTATTTGCTTCTAAGGGAACTATCTACACTTTTCACTGTGAGGAACCTTCTGGAGGGAGTGTTGTATGCTCCATCTTAGTGGGATCATTTGGCTAGAATCAGAAGTCTTACATGGCTTGTCCATCTGCTGAAGGTTTTAAGGGGAAACTGTCAACATAAATCTGACTTCTGTAAATTTGAGTTATAATCTGGGAGTGACTCGAAAGGAAATCTTAATATATACGTTAAGTAGTATTTCACATGTATGATATATATGTGAGTGTTTTATTGTGGAAATAACACCAAGCATTTTGATCTCATTTTCCCAGAGAAACTTGACAGCCTAGAGAATAGGGAAGCAGGGAGTAGGGAGGACAAAACCACAGCTACATCCTTGAACTCTTTTGTGTGTTTAGAACAATGTCTAGCTCAAATCAAATAACACTGCAGCTAAATATGTCTAGAACAGTCCTTGGTGAGGCCTCATGCTTGATGGAAGGCTTGCACTAAAGAGGCATTGGGAGAGGTGATGAGGGGGCCCGACGCTGCAGTGCAGGCAGCAGGGTGCAGCAAGATATTGTATCTTTGCAATAACCCTGTCATCGCTCTCACAGGCCTGCAGCTTTAAAATTCCGCGCCAGCACCCAGTGAGCTGAGAACAAAAGCCCGGCTAGGCCGGGTGGGCGCAGCTCGTAAAGGAGAAGTCACGAAGTCTGGTGCTGTGGCCAGGTTTCCTGCGGAGGCCGAGGCGTGGCCGCGCCTCCGGGAGGGGACCGGAGGGGACGGGAGGGGACGCGCGCCGCTCGGCAGGCTGCTGCGCTGGCTGGCCCGCGTCCAGGGAGCTCGACGCCAGCGCGGCCGGGCGGTGGGAGCGGTCGCTGCGCCGGGACACAATGGCATTATCTCGGGCCAGCCGCGGCTGCAGAAACGCGCTCTTCCTGTCCTTGCCCCGCGGCACAAACTGTCCGCCGGCGCTCGCCGCCCCGCGGGGCACAGGAGACTGTAGTACTTTTTCCCTGGGAATTGCAGAGTCTGCAGCACCGCAGTCCATTGTGCTCACCCCACCCTGTAAGGAGCACAGTTCCAGTCGCAGGGAGAGGGGGCCCTGGCTCTCACAGCAGCTGGCGCGTGTAGCGTGGATGTTGTAGCTTCGCGCTTTGCATCTCTTCACCTGGAGAGCTGATCCAAGGTGCAAATCCTTAGATACCTTTCTCCAGCCCCAGCATCTTGAATTATCTTTCTCACCCTGAGGGTTTGGTTGAGGCAAGGTCTTTCCATGTTGCCCGCACTGGTCTGAAAAGTGGGCCAATGTGACAAGAAAGGCTGACCCTGTGTCTGACCATCAACTTATGTTTTACTGTGCTTGAAATTGTAAAACTTATGTTTTACAATTTATTTTACTGTGCTTGAAATGGACCCCAGGGCCTTGCACCTGTTAGCCCTCCATTACCAAGAAGTTAGGACATTACTCGCCCAAACAACTTTATCATATTTGATTGAATTATTTTCAGACTTAAAATACTCTTAAGCAAAGTCATGGATGAAATTATATAAAAAGCCATTTAATCCTTTTAGTAGCAGTGTGTCAAAAAGGACAAGGGACTATAGAGGGTTTTTGTTTTTCATTTTAAAAATTATTTGATGCTCTCAGATTTGGTATTTGGGTTATAAGCATGTAGGACTGGCCTATGCCGGAAAGTTTAAAACTTTGAGCTGCCTGCTCTCAGAAATCAAAGTTTAATCCAACAGTTACCAGAAAAGCTCTCAAGCCTCTGTCTCCGGGTCAGCAATTATTGGCAGGCTAACGTTCACCAGAGTGAGGACTTGGCAGAAGATGGTGTTCATCCAAAGAGGTTTGGGAAGTGTGACTTGAGGGTGACACCAGAATTCTCTAGTTTAAGGTATTTATTTGCTTTGTGCTTCTGGGGACTCCTAAACCCAAGGACAACAACTTCTCTATATAACATGGCCTTGAGTGCACCTAGTCCCAGCTGACACAGAGAGAATTGCTGGCTCACAGGAGTTTGAGGCCCGGGCAAAATGACAGACCTCAGCTCCTGGGGTGAAAGTACAGTGATGCTTACCACTCAGGGTGATGACTTCAGTTCCAGTCTTAGCAACCCAGATGGCCCTTGAATGTGCCTCAGTCTATTTAATATCCCATATTTAAGCCTGAAAAAAATCTCCTCATGTCCTTCCTGTTGTTGAACAAAGGAGGCTTTTTTGACTACAATGGAAAACGTGCTGACAAGTGTTGAAACACAAGCAGTCTTCCTCAGACAGGTCTATGGTTCATAAGCTAGGGCTATAGAGACATAAAAATATTTTAATGATGAAAAATCTAAAGCATTCAGAAAAATATAAAAGGTAGACAACCTGTTAGTGCACTCGATGAACAATTGAATGCTGTTGATAAACAATAGTAAGGTATTACCTTTCTCTTTAAAATAATGTTTATTTTTATTCTGTGTGCATATGTGTTTTGCCTTCATGTATGTACATGCACCAAATGCATGCTTTGTAACAGTGGAGGTCAGAAGAAGGCATCAAATCTCCTGAAACTAGAGTTACAGACGGTTGTAAGCAACCGTGTGGGTGCTGGGAATCAAACCTGGGTCCTCTGCAAGAGCAGTCCATGCTCTTAACTGCAGAGCCATCTTTCGGCACAGGAATGATGACTTTTTGAAGTTTTGTCTTTCCCTGCCTAGAGGTCATATAACTTTAAATCTCTCAGTTCTGTGGGAGGTCAGTGCATTAGACCAAGATTACAATACATCATGTTCAACTCCTGCCTGCATGTATCCATTCAGTAGAGTATTATTTTGTGTATTTTTTACATTTAATAGAAATTATATTATCATTTACAAGTCCTTTTTGTTTTATTGAGACAGTTCATATAGCATGCACTGTATGTCTTTACATGGAGTAAGTTGTGGCTTTTTGAGTCACATAACTATCATATTGGACATTTTTTATCATAATCTACCTCTGAAAAACAACACCAGAAAAACCACTCCATGCCGCTGCCAGTAGCAGTAACTTCACATCCTCACCTGACTCTTGGGCCCAGGAAACACCAGTCAGTGTTTTATCTCTAAAGGATTTCACAGTTTCATACAAATGGAATCATATATTGGTGATCTTTTGGATCTGGCTTCTTTCGCCTAACACAGACATTTTTATAGTTCTCCACAGTGAGCTTGTTTTGCTATTCCATCATACAGAAGTTTCACTTTTTTTCATTTTTCTTTTTTTCTGAGATAGAGTTTCTCTATGTAGCTTTGGCTGTTCTGGAACTCCCTCTGTGGACTAGGCTGGCCTCGAACTTACAGAGATTCACCTGCCTCCTGAGTGCTGGGATTAAAAGTGTGTGCTACCAGCGTCTGGCTCATTTTTTATTTCTTTACAACTTTTATTTTTGTGTATTTATTCATCTACCAATGAATATGTAGCTTGTTTCTACTTTGAGCTAATTATGAACAATGTTACTATTTCTATCTTTTTTGGTTTTGTTTGTTTGTTTGTTTGTTTTAAGCTAAGTTTTCTCTGTAGTCCTGGCTGTCCAGAAAATAACTCTTTAGACCAGGCTGACTCTAACTCCATCTGCCTCTTCCTCCTGAGTGCTAGGATAAAAGTATGTGCCACCACCACATGGATATTATTTGTTTAAATTTTCATATGAACACATTTCAATTCTTTTGGAGATATATATATTCATATATATATTCACATGTATATTCCAGGGTATGACTTCTCTTACATTTCACTCAATTCCTTAAAGACCAACCTTGTAGAATGGGAAAAAGCCTTTGAATGCCAATTTTTACAACTAGGAGCTAATGTCTATATATATATAAGAACTGAAGAACTCAACACTACTACAACAACAATAGTAATAATAATAACAAAGATAGGTTTTAAAGTAGGCAAAGGATCTAAATATGCACTTCTGAAAAAATACACAATTGATAAAAAATATGAGAAATGCTCAGTTTACTAATCATGAAGGAGATTTATAACAAAGGTCACAACAGAGTCCATCTCATCTCAGTTAGAATAGCAGATAAAAATAGATAAAAAAGAAATATTTGCTTTTGAAGACACAGAAGAGAGAACTCCTACTTTACTGGTGTTGAGTTACTTTGGTCACTAAGGAAAATACTACAAGAAGTATGCAAAGAAGCAAACTTGGTTCACTGTATGATCTATCAATACCACATCATATCCCCAAAAGGATATAATGGAAAGATGTGTCCCTTCTATTTTATGTAGTGCTTTGGACAGAGCTAAGGGCCTTGTGTAGGCTAAGCTCATGCTCCAGCTACCTCACGTGTATGACCAAGATATGGAATCAATTAAGTGTCTCTTAATGAATTTTAAAAAAATGTGATATAAGCACAATGGAATAATTTCAGTCACAAAAGTGAAGTTACTATATCATTTGTGGCAAACATGAATGAAAGTCATAATGTTTAGCAAAACAAGCCCAACATAGAAAAACAAGTGCTACATTTTAATTCATCTGTGAATCTGAAACATTCAACTCATAGAACAAGAAGCAGAATAATAGTTACTAAGGGCTAGGGAGGGGATGAAGAGAGGCTGATTAATGGGTTATTTTACACAGGGATTATCACCATTGGAAATATAGTTTCACTTTATATTCACAGCACTTGCAGGAAAAATTTCAAATGTTCATATCACAAAGAAATGCTAAATATTTTCATATAAGTAACCTGAGTTGATTATTATGCAATTTATGACTATAACAAGACATTGCACCATAGTTTTAAAGTTCACTTTTATTTGTGAAGAAAATTATTTTTAAAAGGTAATGTTTTCTGCACCGTATTTGTAATGTAAATCTTCCAAATTTCTACTTTTATCACAATAACCTAGATCACTGAGGTATTTTTGTCTGACTTTTTTTAAACAGAATTAAATTAATCAGATTTCCTGTATTTTAGAATATCACTAAAATTATAAAATTTTACTTAACCTAGCTGGGTGTGGTGGTGCACACCTTTATTCCAGTACTCAGGAGACAGAGGCAGAAAGATTTGTGTGAGTTTGAGGCCAGCTTGGTCTGCATAGTGAGTTCCAGGATACCAAGAGCTATGTAGAGAGACTCTGTCTCAAAAGAAAAAAAAACCCTAAGTTATACTTTACTTAATATTTTATAGTGTGTAGGAAAGAGCTTTCAATGAAGAATAAGGTTTTTGATTTCTGTTTTTTTTTTCATACCTAAAATTCAGTTATGAAGTCTCTAAAATTTGAATTGATCCTGGGGTTCAAGGATTAATTTCTCACATGAGTTTACTCACCTGCTGTTTTAATATGTATAGTTTTTTTAAATAATTTATTAAATTTTTATTATAAAGAATTTGGGAATAAATATCAGGCAGTAAAAAGGGAGTAATTAGAGAACCTCCAGGGCATCTTGCTTTAGATGAAAATGTTTTCCTAGATTCAGCTTCAAAGGTATAGAAGCTGTTAAAACTGTGATCCAAGAAGACCAGCCTGCATCTTGAGCTGTCAAAAAAATTTGGTGTTGCCTAAGTGGTATTGATTTCTTCAACACTCAAACTACAAGAGTTAAATTATAGGCTAGTGTAGGATTGTGCCAATTTTTCAGAAATCTGCTACTACCAGGCAGTGTATAGAAGGATTGTGCTATCTGCATGAATCTCATGGTGGGAAAGGGAAGACTGAGTTGCTATGGAAGTGTCAAGATACTGGGAATTGCGGGACATCCACTGAGGATCTAGGCATGAGCTGAATCAGCTGGACCAGGAGAAAGTCTATAGTCATCACATGCAGGAAGATCAGGGCTCCTCAAGCCCATAGGAGCCTAGATGTTAAACATGGACTTGTAGCACCTGGTGTCTTTCCTGCTGGCCTTCAATCTTGCTTCTGTTATTATCTCTCCTTGTGTGCCCTGTCCCTTCCTTAGGAAAGGAAAATGTCTGCTCCATGCCATTGTTTATCAAAAGTTTAAAGTGCTGGTTTTATTGTTGTTGCTGTGTCTTGTTTTACTTTTTAAATTTTATAACTGAGAGACCTTGAACTTCTGAGCTGAATTGAAACTATAAATAATTTGGGACTTTTGAACTTGTACTAATTGCATTTTGGAGCCCAAGGGTGGAGTGTTATAGTCTGGATCTGAGATTTGAATCTGGGTTCTGATCTGGTAGCATTGTATTGCGGGGGCTGCTGGATATATCAGACAGTAGGACCTAGTTAGAGGAAATAGGTCATAGGGTAGGTCTAGAAACACAGCATTCCTGTCCTTTCCCTGTTTCCTGATCTGTTAAAGTCTGAGGGATTTTAGTGGCATGCTTTGGCCACCATGAAGCCACTTGCCTCTATGGCTTCCATAATGGACTGTGTACCATCCAATCATAAGCCAAGGCTTCCATAATGGACTGTGTACCCTCCAGTCATAAGCCAAGGCTTGAGAGACACCTCCAGTTAGACACCCTGTGAGCCAGGCAGCTCACAACAGTCTGTAACTCCAGCTAAGGGGATCTGACCTCTGACCTCTGCAGGTACCCCCACTTGATATAGACTTACACAGACACAAGCATACATAAATTAAAAAAAATCTTAAGAAAAGTCATTTAGTACGTTGCTTTTTCAGTTCTTTGATCGCAGCAGTAATAATGCGTCACTGGTTAAGAGGGCTGACTATTGTAAATGGTGGCAGAGAGACCCTGGCAGGTAGCAGCCAGGGGGCCCCAAGATGGTGAGAGACAAATACAGCATTGGGCTTTGGTCAGTATGAGTGAGAGCAGCAGGAAAGACTGGCTTCTAGGCTCTATTACAATGGGGAGACAGCAGTAAGGAAGCAAAAGCAGTCAGAGGCTGAGAGAAGGAAATAAAATAAAAAAGGAAAGAAAAAGAAGACAGAGGAGAGGTGTGGATACCTCTGCAAGAGGGGAAGAGAGGGAGAGGGCTTCTTAAAGTGGGCTTTACACAGAATGAGGACAGAACACTAGATGGGCCAGGGTATCACTTGCTTATTGGCCAGGTCTCCAGGAAGTGGATCTGAATACTAATACTGACCACTCTCACAGAGAACCCAGACTCACTTCCTAGCACCTACAGGTTGGCTCACAACTATCTGTAACTTCAGTTTCAGGGGATCCAGCACCTTCTTGTAACCTCCCTGGGTACCAAGTATGCATGTGGTGCCCAGAAATCTATACAGGCACAACACTCATACACAAGCAAGTAGGTAAATCTAAAGATATTTTGAAGTAATTAATCCACCCACATTGATCAAATGCATGGGATGCTTTTGCATAATGCTCATAAGCAAGTGCAGGGCATGGTAGCACACCAGTGATTCCATCATTCAAGAGGCTGAAGCAGGCAATCTCAAGCTCAAATACAAGTTGAGATATTGTATCTCAGAAATTTTTGGAAAAAGTATTGAGATTAGCCAGACGTAGTGGCCCACACCTCAGGAGGCAGAGGCAGGAGAATCTCTGTGAGATTAATGGGAGCCTGGTCTACATAGTGTTATCCAGGACAGCCAGAGCTATATAGTGAGACCCTGTCTGGAAAACCAAAACCAAAACAACAACTCCAAAAAATGAATTATGAATATTTACTCAAGTTCAGTATTCCGAGAAACAATTTTTATTTTCAATTAGAAGCAGTCTCAGTAATGTTTCCTTAAGTAAATCAGAATGCAGAATGATGAGTCAGCAAGAATATCTTGAATAAATAAATATCTTTTAACATTTTCTTGCCCAAAGCAAACAATCTGTTTCAGAAGTGTTATCTCTGTTGTCAGGGAAGTTTAAAAAAAAAATCACTCAGCTGAGGAGGCTTCCTGGTGATCAGGGAGGCCTTTGCATCTCTGGTAGGTCTAGCTTGAGCAGAGGAAGAGGTCACTCAGCCAGCATGACCACCATGACACCCAGAGACACTACAGTACCAGCAGGAAGGGTAGACACCAACACTGCTGCTTTTAGTTTCTTTGATTTTGGAGAAGTAAGAAAACAGGAGCCATCTTCTGACCTTCCTAGAGTAACAGTCACACGCCAGACAACAATACACCCTTTACTGGTGTTTGCATGCACACTTTAGTTGTTGTGAGGTGCATTCACATGGTTATACAGCAACTGCTGGCTACCCTCTCAGAAATATTTTTTCTTTCCAAACGGAAGCTGTTCATTGTGACACCCTCATTCCACCTGTGTCTTTGACTCCCCTTGGTACTTCATATAAATGGGTTCATCACTTTTTTATTGATCACATGTTATAAATAGAACCCCCAAGAAGCTTGACACATTGCAGGGACAAGTAAAAGAGCTTATGACAAACTCTAACAGCCTGAGTCCCAGACAGTGGAGGGAGAGAACTGTCTCTCTCCCTCAGGCTTCACTATGTCTCTGTGGCACCCTGACAATACAGTTTCACAGAAGTCCTAAGATCCTGCATTTGGGCAGCTTCTCATCTAGGGAGCCCCCCATGGACAGCCTTGTCCTCACTCAAGGAGGTGGGAAAGGCTGAGGTTTCTATCCATATTCTTTCTAATTCTAGAAGCGGAACATTTTTAGTTTTTCATAACAGGCTTTCCTGGCTGTACGTCTTCCCAATGCAGGGCCAAACTGAATTTAACAAAGGCTGAGTCAGTTCACATGTAGTATTAACATGTTGCTGAAGTGGATTGTCTTAAAAAGTTGAGTCATTTTCTGTGTTTCAGAGCATATGTATAGACACATAAATAGCCTGCAGATTCATTTTAATTGTTTTGGGAAATGTATCTATTATACTCCTAGATTACCAGGTAAATGGCCAAGTCTAAACTTTAAGAAGCCTTCATGCCATGTGTCTGCACATTCTCAATACAAATTTGACTGTGAATCGGTGCCTTTAGCCTTGTGTCTTTCTTCTTACTGTCTGTATAACTTGGCAGCCCCACACAGTACGCGATGCCTGACACCTTCTATAAATGCCTATTGAATGGACATAAATAAATTACTCCCCACCACTGACCCCCCCCAACACCCATACTGCTTTAGAAGTTGAACTTTCTGATTTGAAAACTTTTTGTCCTTGGGTAAATTACTTTATTTCTTTGTCCAAGACACTGGCAAACAAGGGCAGTATCCCAATATTAACCCTCTGGGAAGCATTCCTTAAACCAAGCAATTTCTGATCAAATATACCTGTGTTATCATCATGAGTGCTGATGTTCACACTTGACCTACATACAAATGACCTCCCAGTTCTGCTAGAAAAAACCCCTAACATTGAATGATTTTAATCTCAGCACTCAGGAGGATGAGGCAGGAGGATTGCCAAAAGTTTGAGGCCAGTCTGGTCTACAGGGCTAGTTTCCAGCTAGCCAGGGTTACATAGTGAGATCTTGATTCAAAAGGCCAAAGAAAACAATGACAAATATTATATATATATATATACATGTACACACATATAATATTGTATTAAAGAAACATGTCTTCCTTCTTTCCTTCTTTTTCCTTCCTTCCTTCCTTCTTTCTTTCCTTCCTTCTTTCCATTTATTCTGAGATAAGGTCTGTTTATGTAAGGTCTCTGGCTGGCTCAGAACTCACAAAGATCCAACTACCTATGTCTCCCAAATGCCAGACCAAAGGCATATGCCTCCATGCCCAGCAGTTGTTTCTTTTATGAACATCAAGTGGGATCAGGAGAGATGGTCTAGTGGTTAAGAGAGCTCAGTGCTCCTGCAGATGACTTTAGTTCTACAGAGAGAGAGAGAGAGAGAGAGAGAGAGAGAGAGAGAACTAAATTATATATTAATTTAGATGTCATTGTCAGAACATGCTCTTTCAGTGTTGGTTACAAGGCAACATTGACACAGAATCTAGGAATAGTTGAAGTCATCCTTGTCCATTTCCCAAATACCCGTTCTGAGTTATTCACCAATGGTGTCCCCATAGCTAACAAAGTGAGTATCCTACAATGTGTTGTTATGCAAGGAGCTATCGGCACAACCAAGAGAGCATTTCAGCACCCTAAATTTGCCTACTATTTAACCTTAGATTGAGAACAACAGAAAAACGTTAAGTTGACATGGTTCAATAGAATATTGACCATTCGTGGTTATGCTCTTGGTGACAAAAGCTGGAGGTTTCAGACTGGGTATGCTCCTACACATCTCTAACTCTAGCACTGAGGAGGCAGAGGCAGGTGAATTTGTGAATTTGAAGTCTGGTCTAGAGTGTTCCAGGTCAGGCAGGGGTGTATGGGAAGACGTTGTCTAGTGGTCAAGATGTAAAATAAATAACTATTAAATTAAATTTAAAAATGGAGATTTGCAATTTGAATGAAATAATTTGGGGTCTATGAAATTACATGTTATTTAAAATCTTTAACTAGAACTAGGAGCCATTATTTTCTCATTTGTGTCTGTCACATATATTTTGGGGATATCCCTGGGTGCTATACACTTTCAGGGATCATTGAATCCCACACATTTGAGGGAACTGAGTTGATATACCTCAGGGGCTCATTTGTTTCCATTAAATTTGGGGGTCATTTGGTTTGATAGACTTGGAAGGGTGAGTAGGTTCCATGGACTTTGAGGGGGTGGGATATTTACTTTGGGAAGTATTTGTTTTCATGTCCTTTGGGAGTCTCTGGGTTTCAGATACTTTGGAAGATCACTGGGTCCTGTATACCTTGTGGGGTTTGAGTATATATTTGGAGGGCTCACTTGGTTTCTCACTCTTTGAGAGGTTGTTAGGTCTTGTGCACTTTGGGGTTTGAATCACACTGTTTCCACTTTTTACTACTTATTCCAATCAATGTTACTGGGCACCTAGTTGGCACATGCTGGGAATTATGTTTGGTACCAGGATCACGACAATGCCAGCACAGCACCCTGCTTTCTGGGGTTAATAGTCAGGTGGAACAGACATTCACTAAAACTGGAGTTATAAATCATCGTGCTCAGTGTTATGTGGAGAATGCTTACTACACTGAGTCCTGATGCTGTAACATAGGGCTGGAGTTGGTGTGTCAGGGAATGGAAAAGGCCTAGATGTGATGAGTGTTTTCTGTCTATGAGAAATATAAGACAATTCAGTTTTAGCTGATATAGGGAGCTGCTGTGAGAGGCAGATAAGGGGGATGAGGAATATCAGGGAAGTACAGAGGATCAATCGTGTATATTGTATTCTGAAGAGGACTCATCTGGAACTGAGACCAGCAGAGGCTGGAGCCTGGAGGAAAAGTGTCAGGATCAGCAATATTCAATGGCTTTGTCCCATGAAGAGTGCACAAGACTGTGGCTAGTGGCTGATGAGGGCAGCGAGAAGAGGAAGAGAAAGCACATAGGACAGAAGTCTAAGAGGTCCTGGTGTCATTTGTATAGTCTTTGGTGTTGACTCTTGCCTCTAAAACCCGCTGACCATGGTCCTGGGAAAACTGTCTAATTTTTGTGTTTTCAAGTCCAACTGTAAGGATGAGGGTGACAATAACAGAACTCCATAGTGCCACTGCAATGCATTGGTTAGATATGGTGATTCGTGTAAGTTTCAGGTCAGCATCTATCTCATACCAAAGCCCCAGAAAACTCTGTGGCTCTTAAGAAACACAGAAACACAGAATCAGAGGACAGCCTTGGCTTAATTTTGCTTACACAACACAATGCTACATTCTGATGTTAAGAACACATTATCTGGGACATAGAGAAATGCCTCAGTGGTTAAGGGCACTGGCTGTTGTTCCAGATTCAATTCCTAGCATCCACATGAGGCTTAAAACTACCTGTAACTCCAGTTCTAGAGGATCCAACACCTTCTTCTGACATCCTCAGGCTCTAGGCATGCACGTAATACATACATGCAGGCAAAAACACCCTATACTAAAATAAACATACAGCCTTGTCAACAGAATTGGCCCAGGAGTGCTACTACAAAACCTAGTGATGTCTCTGAGCAAAACCTTGGGCTTCCAGCATGTAGAACCATGTTTTACCTTATAAATTGCTCATTCTCCTATCTTCTCTTGTAGCAATAGAAAACAAGACAAATTGGTTTCTGTTAAGATTGCAAAATTAATTTTTTTGCCTTGATTGCTACTAACTTTTCTATTTTTCTAAAATTGTATTATTCTCTTTTTGTTTGTTTGTACTGGTTTTGAGACAGGGTTTCTCTCTGTAGCCTTGGCTGTTCTAGAACTTGCTCTGTAGACCAGGCTGGCCTCAAACTCAGAGATCTGCCTGCCTCTGCCTCTTGAGGGCAGAAAGTAAAAGCATCACCCAGCAGAAAATTCTATTATTTTTAACCTCCTTTAAAAATTTTTTTGAGAAGTTTTAGGTTCATGTATTTGCAGCTTCCCCAGCCCACCCATATCTACTGTTACAGATTACAACTATGGAATCTACCATGACACATTGCTATCATTCAAAGGCCAGCATTTACTTTAGTATTCTCTATTTCTTCATGCCGCTGATGAATAACATACATTTTAGCTCATGACTTTAAAGCATATGCACCCTTATTGGGAAACTGAGCTCTGTTGCATTTCAAGGTCATCCTCCTCCTGGCACTTACCACTGCTCCTGGAAAACATGGAATCTCATTCATCTTCGCCCTCACATTTGCTTTTCTTCTGGGCACACATGACCCTGTGATCTCTTAGCCCCTGGCCTAATGACCCTCTTCTCTGCTTAGCCTCAGCTTCCTGTTCTCACGGTGCAGACTGGGAAGTCTAAAAGCACATTATCTCCCGAAGCAGCTCCACCTCTATCCTCAGATTCAGACATCTTCCTCTCTGACACAGCTCTTGTCTCTGCAGCTGGCTCAGATCGGCCCCAGTCACCCTTCCTTTCTCTAGGCCATTTTCCCTCTCCCTCCCAAGCACTCTTTCCTATGTATGGGCCCTTCCTTATGGTTTGTTCCAATGTGCAGGTTGGATTGTGTGGCTCATGATGAACCTTGCAAATATCCCAAGCTTCATACTCTTGCTATACCTGAAAATCTCAAAATTCAAATGATCCAATACACTCTCCATCTTGTCATGTAGCAGGCCACTGAGGCCTACTGAGGGACAGTCCAGCCATCTAAAGTGGGATTACTGCCTAATGTTCCACACCAGGCCCAAGGTACAACATACTGCTGGCAATCTCTGCCGTCTCTAGTCCCTTCCCCCTTTTTCTTCTGGACCATCAACATTCACAGGTCTCTATCATTTTAACAATAGCAACAGCTCGGCAACAGTAATAAAAACCATTCTTCCAGCCACAGTTCCCTGGCTATTGACCTGTCAATTGTTGCTCCTCATATTACAGTTTATCAAGTGCATTGTCTCATCACTTTGCACCATCTTATTTATTTACATCCCATTTTGAGAGGTTTTTGTAAGGTTTTCAATGAGTGACTTCTAAACTACCAGAACTATATACTAGCACTTCCCAGCTTCTTAGGGTGTTTGCCCTGATGTGGCCACAGTTTAGGGCAAGGGGCTTCTCAATAGAGATTGCCAAATGTGTTCAACAAATAGATGGCACATTTGGAGACTGGACTTGGGGGACAAGAAGCCACAGTAGTACGAGTCCATTTCGTCTCAGAGACCTGAATTCTGGCCTTTAAGATGACTCAAGTACACCCTGTACCACATGTGGTGTAAACCCCATTGCAAAACACACAGGGAAAAGAGTGGCTTCACAAAAGGTTGGGGACCCGGTTATGAACACTGAAGATGATGTATAATACACAGGAAGCCTCATGCCATGTACTAGAGTGAGAGGTTGGTTGAGATCTATGCTGTAAAAGAAGCATATTTTTCACCAGTGGAAAATAACTTCAGAATCTCTAGGATGGTCCTAGACGTCAGAAGGTGCTGAATAAATGTGGGAATGATGGAATGTTACTGTATTGTGTGTGTGTGTGTGTGTGTGTGTGTGTGTGTGTGTGTGTGTGCTTCTCTATGTGTGGTCACATGCATGTGTAAGCTAGAGGAAAACCTTGGGTATTTTTCCACAGGTGAAGACAGGGTCTCTTTCTGGAACCTTGGTCACCAATTAGCTTAGGCTGTCTGACCAGGGCCCTGGTTATCTGCTTGCTTTTCTCTAGCTCTGGGATTATAGCACATGACTTCGTGCCTGGCTTTTTGTTAGGAAGCTGGGGATGGAGCACAGGTTCTTATGCTTGTGTGGTCAGTACGTTGCCAACAAAGCGATCTTCTCAGTCCCTCAAAGATTATTTCATCTCATTAAGCTGTCACATTATTTGTGCTGTTTATTTAAAATGTGGATGTATTTCAAATGTTTAGAGTGCAAAAAGTCACAAAGTGGCAATGAAATGAGATGCCCAATGCACTGGTGGCTAGCTGCCCAGGGTTCCTATTCCAGTGTCGCTGATTTTTATGACTTTAAACACGTTATTTAACATGTTGGTGCTGTATATGTACTGGAAATTGTGATAACTCCAAACTGAAGGGGTTAATCACGAAAGTAAAATGAGTTTGGCTATTCAAAATTCCTAAACCAGAGCCTGGTAACAATTTCCAATAATTGTGCAATTGCTATTAAATAATAAAAATTCTATTAATTTATATTGTGATTAAATAGCATTCCTTGTTATGACTGAATCCCCTGGGAGTTCTGATTCCTCCCTCCCTCCACCTCTCCACTCCCCACCCTCCCACCCCATGTGACACTCTTTTTCTGGTCTGTCCCACATGCTTGTGGTGTATATCACTCTCCACATACATGTGTCTCCAACAGATGGATCAGAGCTTTTTTGTTAGAAACCCATGTGGAAACTTGCAAGCAACCACCCATGCAAAGGTCATGATATTCCAGAGTCTACATGACTCTTGCTTCTTATCCAAAGTTCCATTGAGATGATATACCAGTGTGATCCTCTGGAATTGTGTACCAGAAGGCTGACAAAATAGCTATGTGAGTCTAGAGAGATGGCCTAGCTGGTAGAGAAAGGCACTTTCTAATCCAGTTTGATGATCTCCATCTTCAAAAAGTTATCTTCTGGCCTCCACATCAGCACCATGCCTGTGTACACATTCCTACACCCATACACTATTAATAACATACATGATTATATATTTAATAAATATATATAAATAACATAAATGAATATATATATACATATATATGGGGAATGATTGAAGGAAGACCTGTGACCTGTACATAAAGCAAGCAAGTAAACAGACAAACCCCAGTAATTTGGCCTGGTGTGTAGTACTGAGAACTCCCATGGCATTCTCTCCATATTTTCTGCTTATTCAGTGTTGGGTTTCAAATATTCTGTTCAGCCTGTCCCCATAGCCTGAGCTTCTATGTACAGGAAAAAAAAAAAAAAAAAACTGTGTCAGGCCACAGCCCAGAACAACGGACAGCAGCCTCCAGGCTTTCACTATTAAAGAGTTTCCAAGCACCCAGCCCTTTTCCTAAAGGACTCTTTTCCCTTTTATGGATGAGCACCTGGCTCCAAGACAGTATAAACAGAACTTCCTGCCCCAGGGACAGCCTGGCTCCTGCAGGAGCCCAGGGATCCTTTGGGAAAAGTTAATAGGAACTGTGAGCTGTGTGTGACCTGAGACTCAGGAGCCAGCTGAGCCAAAAGGGAGGAAAGCACATTCAACAGTCCCCTTTGTGTGGACTCTGGTCCCAGAAGCACTTCTGGGAAAGTAAGTCTGATGCTGTACACACAGTTCTTGCAAAGAATGGCAGGGAAGCTGGCCTGGCAAGCGCCAGGCCCACATTAGGCGCCTAAATCCTGGACCCAAGTAATTGGAAGCATTCAGAGATGTCTGGAATTCCCACAGTTCAGAGGTCCTATGCTTCATGTGTGGGGTTTTAATAACCACGAGCAGGACTTGAGTGGAACTCAGTTGGTGAGATGGTAGCCTAGCATGTGCCTAGCCCTAGGGTTGAAAGAAATGACAGAAGCAAACCAAGTGGGTTCTGTACAACTTAATGTTCAACAGTACATACTTCTCAGATTGCTTACTGCCTATTTACTGCTCTTTGTCTTGGAATTTAATATTCCCCATACTTTAAAATGATAATAGTGAAAGCACTGCTCCTATGACTGGCTTGATGGTTTTGATTCCCTCTGATAATTCTAATTTTTCACTCTAGTGTGCTCCATAATCTCATTAACAGCAGCAGAAAAAAGAAACAAAAACTGTATAATACTTTGGGATATGTTATAGGGATATTATGGCTAGCATGTAAACATGTAAACCTTATATAAAACATGGACATTACCATCAAACTTCACTCTCAACTTCACAAATATAATTTTGATTGTAACTAACATTCCCTGAGAAATAAACATTTCTCTGTACCAAGAGTTAAGCTAATCTAGTAGCCTTCATTAGCTAAAATAATCAAAAGACTGTGAGATGACTCAGTGAGTGGAGACACTTGTCACCTAGAGACCTGATTTTGATCCCAGGAATCCTTGTAAAGGTGGAAGAAAAAAACAGCTGTATGGAGTCATCTTATGACCTCCCTACGTGTGCCATGGAACACACTCTCCCCTCTCGTTTCATGTATACATGCCTAGGCACACAAACAAAATAAATTGTTTAAATACAAATCAAAAAAGTTGTGATTGCTAATTTAATATACAGTATGTAAATATGCTACTATATTATTATAGCATGATACTTATAAAGCATAAGCAAAATTTCAAGTGTGACATAATTCAATATAAGCTGAATTTTTTTCTTTGGTTCTAACAGTGCTGGAGATGGAATTAGGGCCTTTTGTACACCAATCATGTTCTCATCCACTGACCCGACCTTCAGCGCAAAGTTTTTATATTTTCTTTTGTGTGAGAGTAGGGTAAGTGTGTCGGAGTGTGGGGTCCATGGCCTGTAGTTTAGTCTGCATTCCCCTTACAGATGGTTATTGTTTTTATTTTGAAGATGAGCAAATGGAAGCATGTAGAGACATTAGCCTTTGCCCGAGATGGCCAGGCCACTCCTGTGGGCAGTGTGTTAGTTGCAATATTGCCTATGACCTCATGACCTTGCTGGCTTCTGTAGCCTTGCTTTTCCATAAGCTCTTTCAGGAAGCTACCAGCATGCTAGTGTGTTCCTGTTACTGCATCTGCTAATATTAGATTCGGGGACTTAAGAAACGTGTCTAGGAGGAAATCAGGATAAGATGAGGGGCACTACAATGGATCATAGTCAAAGTGCATTATATATTTGTACAAAAATGTCTGTATGAAATCCAGTACTATGTACAATGAAAATGTGCCAAAAGTGTATACCCAAACATGTTCCTAGAATCATCTACCACCTGAAGGCTTTAGAAGATTTTGAACCAAATTTGCAGCTTTATTCTCCAGCCAGACATGAGGTTCAGAATAAACTGAGATTTGTTCTTTTTATCTTAAGCTAAAAATGAGGGTCATATATTGAGATTGCCAGTGTTAAAAATAAACATGGATTCACAAATAAAATTAAGAAAATTATTCCATTAAGAATAACAAGCTCTCAGGTATAATAAAAACTGTAAAACACTGTTGAAAGAAAATTCTAAATAATTAAAAAGTCAACTGTTAATGAGTGAGGAGACCTAATGTTAAGATGAGAATATCTTCTTATCTGTACCTACAGGGGCATTCCTACCCAAGACACAAGGGTCTTATTATGTTCATTGATGGGTACATACAATGTGGCATATGTACACTTTGCATTTAGTTATTGCTTGCATGAACAGGAGTTAGGGCTTGTTTACTGGAATACTGTCAATTTATCATGGCCTACACAATGGTAAACTGGAACCTCCAGTACCCATTAACTGCCCATCACTTTCTGTGAGAAATGGAGACTCAATAGCCCCACACCTATACATGATGAAGTGGTGGTGGGCCCTATCTTGCAGATCTTGTATAGGTAACGACAACTTCTATGAGTTTATGAGAGCAATGCCTTGGCCTTGGCCAGAAGATACTGTCTTACAGCAATCCTCCCTGATTTCTGGCTTTTACATTCTTTCTTTGTGTTCACCCCAGTGAACCCTAAGCTTTAGGGGAGATAATGTGTAGAACTGGCATCTCATTTAGGGTCAGTCACTCCACAGTAACTTACTCTTCTCATTTTGATCAATTGTGAGCTATACTGACTACTGTCACCACAAAAAGAAGCTTCTTTGACAAAGACTGAGAGGAACAATAATTTATGGGTGTAAAGATAAGATTTAGAAGGAAGTTTAAGGGCTGGAGAGATGGTTCAGAGGTTAAGAGCACTGACTGTTCTTCCAGAGGTCCTGAGTTCAATTCCCAGCAACCACATGATGGCTTACAACCATCTATGATGACATCTGGTATCCTCTTCTGTATACTGTATACATAGTAAATAATTTTTTTTAAAAAAAGGAAGTTTAATACAACGTACATTTAACAAAGTGACAGTAGCAACTTCTCTAAGACTTAAGACTTCCTCAGGTACCTGTTTACAGTACAAGGTATGAGTTCCCTCCTACAGAGCTAGCTTTAAACCCACAAAGAGAGTTGGTGGTTACCATAGTAACAGTCATGCTATTGTTGGATGGGTGGGCATATTGTGTCAAGTAGGTTATTACTGTAGCTCATTATGTGCACAAATTGGGAAGAGCTTTGATGACTTAGCTCTCCAGCATCCTGCATAGTACCTTCCAGCATTGCAAAAGCTAGCCATCAGGGAGGAAACCTCCAGCTCAAAGGTCTCAGTATTCTATAACCCAAGTAAGTGCTGTCTTCAGCAATGAGAACCTATGGTTTTATTTTGTTGGACAACCAAGAGCATCAGCAATAGCTTATTATGCTTGAGGTGCCTCTGGGGCCTCTCTGGTCAACAGCTCATAGGAAAGTATCTCACATTGTGTGTGTGTGTGTGTGTGTGTGTGTGTGTGTCTGGGGCTAGAGAAATGACTCAGTGGATAGGAACATTTGCTACTTTTACACAAGACCTGAGTTTATCAACAAGCACCTTCATGTAAAGCTCACAACTGTCTGTAAATATGATTCCATCAATCTAGCACCTCTTGAGGTCTTATCAGGTACTGTATACATTTGACACACATATATACATACAGGGGGAAATACACATAAAATAAAAATTAAAAGCAAGAAATTGTTTTCCAATGTGACTATACCACTTTTTTATTTCTATTACAATTGTATCAAAAATTTATTTCTTCATATTCTTACCAAGGCTTGGCACAGCCAGTCTGCTTTAACCACTCTAGTGGGTGGGTGGTGATGTGTTATTTTAAAACTCCCCAATAGATCCCTCTGGTCTTTGTCATCCAGGAGCAAATGCTGAATATGTGAGGACCTGGGGATGGTCTTGACTTCTTTGCTGGGGTGACTGTGGGTGAGAAGCACTGATGGGAGGCAGGAGGAAGACTTGATGATCCTGTCACCATCTTTTCTTTGAATTTCAGGAAGAAGGAGAAAGGCAAGGTGAACATCAGTAAGATCATCATAAAATCAAGAAAAAAATGGAGCAATAACTTAAAACTCTGAAAAAACATTCTGCATATGTAAATTCCAGTCCAACTGATACTTCAGTAGTGGGACGAACCTTGGTATCATGTCTGGGCCTCAGCTTTCTTTACAGAGACAGAACTTAAAATATTATACTGAAGTTTCCTTTTAACTCTGCTTAGGAAGTTCAAGATAATGTTTGATGCTGGGCTCAAGTTGTAGCCAGGTTAGTGGACTACTTGCCTATACTCACAAGGCTCTGGTTCAATTCCAAGGATTCCACAAACTGTCAGTCTTGACTCAGCTTTTAAAGCTCACACTCCTGAGAAGTAGAAGAAGAAATTCATGTTCATCCTCAGCTATATAGTGAGTTCAAGACTAGCCTTGGCTACATAAAATCTTGTTATGCCTGATAGCTGTAAGACTAGAGGGTTGTTGAAAATGACATTGTTCGTTTTCAGCCTCATCCAAATGCTGTGGTGAGAAGACACAGCCAATACTTTGGTAATGGATTGAAAACAATGTACTTATGAGAATCTCCTACTTTCTGGGATGTGGCAGCTAGGTTCTATTATAAATTACACACAAAGTATGATGCTACAGTGTGCTGTGAAGTAGGATGCTTACTTCAAGTGTTTTCCTGTGAGAAGAAAACAGACAGTGATATCCAGGTGATTCTGACTTTCCTAGCAGGAAAAAGGCTGATGCACAAGTGCCTTATGATGGTAGGCAACTTAAGAGTTATGAACTGGACTGTGGAATCTTAAGTACTAACTCAGCTTGGGAAATAGTGACTTTTACTTAAAACTGGTAATGCGGTTCACTAAAATGTACTTGCTATTTGTATGTGTGTGTATAAGTGTGATATGTGTGCACACATCTATGTTTATGCTTTTACATGCCCTCACAGAGGAGACATGCCCTGTGCTAGCAACCACGTTTTTCTTTATTCCTTTAAAACAAGGTCACTTGCTTAACCTGGACATGGGCTGGTGGCCAGCAAGCCTCACTATCCCTTTGGTGTAGTACTTCCTTTAGAGCCCTGGGGGACAAATGTGTGACATCATGACAGCTTTTTCTGAACATTCTGGAGATTTGAATATGGTCCTTGTGCTTTTATATCAAGAACTTTAATACGTGCAGATTTGCTAATTCAAGGATTTTTTGTTTTTGTTTTTAAATCTGTGTATGTGAGTGTGTATGGGTGCCCATAGGTGTCAGATCCCCTGAAACTGAAGTCACAGGTGGTTGTGAGCTGCTGAACATGCAAATTGAGAAACAAACTTTCTAAAAGCAGACAGTGTTCTTAGCTCCTGAGCCATCTCATCAGACCCAGATTTGTTACTTTAAAAGAACAAAGCAGTAGCCATTTTTAAAAACATACTCTGTCTTAATTTCTATTGCCATTACTATGAGTAGTTTTGATAAGCAAAACATTTGGGGTTCTCAATAACTTTGGGGTGTGAAGGGCTTTGAAGACCTCATTCTTTTGGTAACACAGCTGCCTCCTACCTAAAGATTGTGCTATGATTACCTCCAGATTCCAGAGTCCTTCTCACATTTACATTCCTTATCTCACTGGGCCACCCTTAAGCCTCTGACATTGTTGTCCACTCCTGACCCTTTGATGTGACGACACCAGCCCTCTCCATATCTCTTCTGACTTTCACGTTTTCAATTCTCTGCTTACTCCTTCCCCTGACAAAGTTCCAACCTACGTTTTCTTCTCCCCTGGGCCCTTAAATCTTTGGCTCCAGCTCTGACCAAACTCCAAGTCTGGCATGGGCATTGTTTCTGCCATTTCCCAAAGCAGATTGTCGTTCAGCAAGCATCCCAAAGGGAGAGTATCCATCTAAACACATGAACTTTCCCTTCCTAAATTCACTCTTTGACTTACACAAATGCTTTGGTTAGTGATATTGTTATGAATTTATTTGGAAACTCAAGACAATAGCTTTTGAAAACAAGCTCCTGAAGTTATCTTTGGTGCCTTCTTTTTCAATGTTCCTCCTCCCAATATGCAGTGGACCTCTGGAACTAAGTGCAGCTTCCAGACACCCCTTGTGTTTGTTTCTGGCCTTTCCTTCTCTTATTTATGCTCACTTCATCCTTTTCCTGGAGTGCTAATCAGCTTACCCCCAATTTTCCTCGTAATTGCCCACCAGCGTTTCCTTTCAAATCCACACAATTGTCGTTGCACTTTGGGTATTTATAACTCTTCAGGGCCCCTCCTGACCTGCGGGATAACACTCACACTGCTAAACAGCTGGAAGCACTTGGTCCCTTGACTTGCTGGACTTTCGAGCTATGTCTCCGGCCACCTCTAATTACACTGTTTCCCAAACTTTCACCAGGTGCTTTCTGAATGCCTGTTCCCACCGTTCCAGGATTCACCTCATGTGTCTTCACTATGCCTATTTGTTCCAAATCTCTTGTTAAAGGTCAGCTCCTTTCTGAGGCCTCCACCCTCTCAACACAATGCTCTTTGCTTGCTTTCCCAGCCCCCAAACTCCAGAATCAGTTCACATCAGCCCTTATCATATCTCACTGTACTTTGGGTACTTGTTTGCCTGTCTGATTCCCCTCTGGACTCTGAGCATTGGACTGTCTCCTTGATAACCACCTCTGGGCACACCCTCTGTTAGGTATGCAACCTGATTAGTTGGGTGAGGGGTTCCTTCACTTTCTCTCTGAGCCAGCTAAAGACAGTCATCTCTCTCCATTTCAGACATGAAGAACGATAGTCCTATCACAGCCTACAAAGAGCATCAAATATGAATGCGAGTGATGCAGGTGAAGTGAAGTCTTCCTGTCACAGACAGCAGAGAATTGGTTCAGTTGCTCTCATAGATTAGCAGTACGAGCCAAGATTTGGGGAGCAGAGATTCTGGGTGAAGAATTCATGGGGAAGAAAAGGGAAATCAGATGAGAGAACTGAAAAGAAAGTACCTAAGATGTGGGGAGAAATGTGGAGAAATGGTACCAAAGAATAGTGGCTTTGCGACCAATTAGGGGTTCTGGGGGAAACGAAGTAGAGCAACAAGAGGAAATGCAGCAGGAGAGTGTGCAGCTTCTAATTCTTTTCAAAATTCAAGCCCAGGCAGGATCTCAACATTGTCTCAAAAGTGTGCCTGGTACGCATGTCTATTTATGCCTTCCCTGGGAGGAGGTTGGAGGTGAAAAGGCCCAAGACAATATTAGAAGAGAAAGATGTTATAGGTACTATCTTAGAAATGCACACAGCTGTTAACCCAAATGTGGTGAAGCCACTCCAATAACGACAGGTCTGGTGGCAAAGATTGGTGAGATATCCATAGGCCTCAGTATATTTGGTTTCCACCATCTGAGATATTTATATGGATTTTAATAATTCACAAAGTCTAACTCTCATTTGTGTCTAAGATTATAGACAACCCCCCAAAAAAAAACATAAATGAGAAATTCTGCTGGATGTGGCAGCTTGTGCTTTGGCCTTGAGTCCTAGGAGCTTGAGGGTGATTGAAAGCATGAGGTCAACAGGCTACATAGTGAGATCCTGTCTGGAAAGACAGAAACCAGATAAAGACAGAGCTATGCATTCAGTCAGGGCTTTTTTTGCAGCAGAAGGTGGTAAGATGATTCATCCAATAAAGGTGCTTATAAAGCTCTGAGTTCAGTCCCCAGGACCAACATCCTCTGACCTCCACACACAGGTACACACACACACATACATACACACACACACACACACACACTGAAAGTGCAAAGAATTAAACCTAAATATTTGCAGCAGAACATATATTACAAACCTTTCATTTAAAATAAAAATGCGAAGCAGGCTGAAGCAAGATGATCTCTGTGAGTTGGAGGTCAGCCTTGTCTACAGAGCAAGTTCCAGAACAGCCAGGGCCACACAGAGAAAACTTGTCTCACAAAAAAAAAAAAAAAAAAAAAAAAAAAAAAAAAAAAAAAAAAAAAAAAAAAAAAAAAAAAAAAAAAAAAAAAAAAAAAAAAAAAAAAAAAAAAAAAAAAAAAAAAAAAAAAAAAAAAAACCAAAAATTTATTTTTGTGATAGTTTTTCCAGAACTGTAAGTTTTATATTAAATAAAATAAACCCCCAGACTGAAGACTTTTATGTCATTACACTTAAAAGACATGCATTGGGGGCTGGCGAGATGGCTCAGCGGTTAAGAGCACCGTCTGCTCTTCCAGAGGACCTGGGTTCAATTCCCAGCACCCACATGGCAGCTAACAACTGTCTGTAGTTCCAGTTCCAGGCAAACACCAAGGCAAATAAATAAATAAAGTTAAAAAAAAAAAAGACATGCATCATTACTGCATCTCCCCATACACTTACCCACTGTTAGAAGATAAACCATGTCTCATCGTTTGGAAGTCAAAAGAGTACAGAAGAGCTGTGTACTTTGCAAAGACATAAACTAATAATCTCTGATTCAATGTTCTCTTCCATCTGTTGTTAATGTCTGTAGTAAAATCCTGTTCATCTAGATATCATCTAGATGATATCATCTTCTTTCTTGCTTTCTAGCTCTCCTTAAATATCAAGCTATCCTTTGATCATCTAGAACCAAGAAGTTTCTATTACCTAAATAAGATTTTGTCAGCTCTGTACAACTCTTTTTCAGCAGAAAAATGGATTTGTGGGTAAAAAATAGTAGTAAAATCATTTCTGTCAAAGGTAGTATTTGCCTTAGCATTCTTTCCCACCATCTGTTGTCTGCAACACCCTGGCCAAAGCTCTCAAATCTTGTGCCATGCAACCATCAAGTCCCCCAACCTGAAAGTAGAGAAGATACCTGGGCCAGCTCCTGTAGGCAGCTCAAAGGCCAGCCAGTTGTCCTCAGCACTCACAGAGAAGAACACAAGTGGAACTCAGTGGCCCAACTTCAGCTGGCCTATCACAGCCACCACATCTTTTCTTCTACATTGCAGGCCAAACTATACATGTGCAAAGAACAACAATGTTAGTTGCCATGGCAGAAGGAAGCCTTCAACAGCACCCTCTCTATAACAGGTATTTACAAGTAATGAAGAAGATAGCCGAGCAAAGATGAGACACAGATACACAATTCCACTCCTCAATGAGGAAAGAGGAAGGGGCCTCATACCGCCTGACTGGCTTCCTCTCCCAGGGGAGACTTTGAAAACAGTGTGGCATAGGGCAGTGGTTTGGCCTCCTTCGTCTCTGCAATGGGGTTTCTATGATTAAATGAGCTTAAGCATTTACCCTGGGGCTTGGCACATGGTCAGCATATAGGTGTTAACTGTTCCAGAAAGATCCTTACACAATTTGGTAGCACCTGATATGCAGATGAAGTTATTGATTCTTAAAGACACTTTCTTCTCATGAGCTCTTTCTAGAGGATACTTATTTTTCAGATTCTTACTAAGTCATATGCCACTCAGATACCATCAAATCATAGTACAGTTGTAAGAAGTCCATAAAGAAACCGAATCAATAACACATTTTTCCATAGGCCTCTGGAAAGATCGCAGACAAAAGACCAAGCATACTTACTGAAAGCAGTTCATGAGCTTTCAAAACAAGAAGTGGGTTCTACTGAGAGAAACCAGCAAATGAGAAGCTCCTCCAGTACTAAAGAACATCAGTCTAGCTTTATTATGCCCAGGAAGGCCACTGAGGGCATCTACATAGACTAGAAATGCCCTTCACTGGCAATGTCTCTGTCCAAGGTCAAATCCTGTCTGCTGTGACCAAGATGAAGAAGCAGGACCATCATCATGTGCTGGCACCATCTCCACTATGTCTGGAAGAACAGTTGCTTCGAGAAGCGCCACACGAGCATGTCTGTGCACCTGTCCTCTGTCTCAGAGATGTACTGATGGGCCACATTGTCATTGTGGGAATGCATATGGGAAAGTGCAGGCCCCTAAGCAAGACATTGTGCTTCATTATGCTGAAGGTCACCAAGATCGCCAGCAACAAGGCATAGCTCCAGAAGTTCTGAGAGGACATGCGTGACTCCCTAGAACAGATAAAATTCTTTTTGAGTTACATAAAATAATAATAATAATAATAATAATAATAATAATAATAATAAACATTTTAGGGCTGTATGGAGTCAGCTCCTGGAACTCCAGAATTTTTCAAGAACAAGATGCCTCTGCTGTCTAAAAAACAAGGGAAATAAGTTACTGCACCCCATCTGGCCTTCATTAACTAAACCTGAGAAGAGACCAACCTTCAAATCAATTTTAAAGACTTGGAAGTCAAGGAGAACTCTCAAAATTATCCAAATATCTCCCTGTGCTCTCCACCACCAAAGGCAGCATTCATGGGAATCAATTGGAAGGGTTGTTTTTACTATGGCTGCCATTCCTAAGAACCCTGGGTGTGGTGAAGCATGAGAATCAACAAGGCTATACATAGAACAGAGTGATTTGCTCAACAGCCAATGGGTCCCCACAGAGAACAGGCACACTGATTGACCAAAAAAAGGAAGTGTTGTGTTTCCCTGTTTCCTTACTTTTAGGCATGCAATGCATATTGTCTAGCAGTTGGTTGGCTATTAAAATAAATACTGTCAAGCCTTAACACTCATTACAAGAGCCGGGGATGTGAATTTCCACTGTTAGTGAGAATGCCAGTTATTTAGAAATACAATGTTTAAGGGGATCAAAATGTAAACTCAAAAGGAATTATCAAAAGTAAATATATTTACTATATAATTTGAAAAACCACACATTTCCTACTGAATTCAGTTGAACAATGTCTAAAACCAGAGAGTAGAAGGTATTTGTGCAATGCTAATGGTTTTCTCATATTTCCTTAATGATGTTATAATTGCCTATGGAAATACAGAAAGCCACTTCCCATCCACCCAGCACAAACATGTCACTTCCTGTTTTTCATTTCCTCACAGTACCAATTACTACTTCTCAATATTTTCTGGGCAGCCCTCAGTCCTAAGGTTGGAGTTTTCTTTATCTTTCTTTCTTTTCTTTTAATTTTCTGCCTACGGGATTATTTTATAGGCTGGGAGGAAGCAAGGGAAGTTGTCCTGGATGTCAAGGGGAGTCTCTGCTTCACAGTTTGCAGTGTGCTAGTGTGCCTTGGCCTTTTCTGATTCCCTCTCAAGTACTTTTGCGATAGATCCCTGCAGACTCTTGGTGAAGGTTTGACCAGGTTCTCTGCCAACCAGGGACCAGCTTCTCCCTTTCTTGACTTTATATGCAAATCTGTAGGAAAGTTTCTGGGGTATTGCTGTGATAACCCTATGCAGAAGTCCATTAGATCACTGTCTGGCACTTATGTAGTAAACATATGACATTCCTGAGACGCTGTGAGTGATCTCTCTAGATATTATCCCTCATATCCTGGTAGAGAAAGAACACTTCCCAGGTCCCACAACATGTACCCACTATAATATCTACCTTTTTTGAGTAGAGAAATTTCACAGGAGCATAGATTTCCAGATACCATTATGATATAGGCTGTTCAATTATTCTCATCTTCTGACACATTTTACTACTATCTCATTCTACAAAGCAATTCCAAGGCTCAGCCTAAGCAAAGTCTCCTTTCTGCAATAACGCCAGGGTAATCCAGGCAGAAAGGTCTCATGCACATCTGTACTTTTGCCCCATTGCTGCCTGTCATGAGTGTATATACCCTTAGTCCCTTGGGATTTACAAGCTCTTTAGAGGATTGAGGACAGGTTTTCTTATCTCTTTACTAAGTTTTCTGTACATAAATATAATTACAAACTTCAAAAAAAAAAGATGAAAGAACTAGCTAGCAATGTGCCTAGCATAGGTCAAACAGGATGAAATTAATATAAGCAACTGAGTCATATTTTGGGGGAAAAGCATCCGTGGGCAGGTCGAACCTCTGACTGGACAGGGTCAAAAATCTTTTGTAACAGGACCCTTCAGGAATGAATGTGTGTGTCTGGTGACAGGGACACACACTCTGGTCTTCTACTGAGCTTCAAACTAGGTGGTCCAAGCTAGATGCTAAGCATATAGTGGGCAAGTGTAGGTGGAACATCCATAATCAGAGGGTCAAAATCCAAATATTTGACAATCCAAACCCCGAGCACTAAGAGGCCACAAGTGGGAAATTCCATGTATGATCTCATGTGAGAAGTTGCAGTTAAAATGCAAATATACTGTGAATATTACACAAAAATTACCTTCTGGTTACATGTATATATACATATATGGTGCATATGTATATAAAGTTTGAATATTGAACACATTTTACTGAATATATGCCAGTATTTCAAAAGTCTGGAATTTGAAACACTTCTGGTTCCAAGCATTCAGATAAGGGATCCTTAATATTAAATTATAATCTTCTCAGGGTTGTTCCTGACTCTGGCAAATAGTTCTCTATTACATTGTCCAAAGCCTGACGCCTGAGGTGGAAACTAGCTTTCCTCTCATTGGAGTATCCTGCCCCACATATACCTTCTAAATTCTGACATTCCCATCACTCAATTTATCCGTTATTCTTTATTTTTCCTGATACTATCTAATGTCAGCAATCAAAATGTTTCCTGGATTAGACTAAGAACTTCCAGATCAGTGACCTTTCTCTTGGTGCCACTTTATCGCCCAGTGTCAATCTCCACAAGGCATCATCTCTGGATCACCCCAGGAGTCACTTGATTATTGAGCTGGTCAGTCTACCTCCTTTTATTTCAAGGAATGTCATTTCTTTTGGCATCCTTTTGGTTTGGCTAGGGAAGGGAGAAGAGAAAATGTAATCCCTCCTATACAGGGATTGTCTTAGCCTTGTGGTCTAAATTGCCCAGTGAAATAACAGTCATGTGGAAAACTGGCCAGGACACGGATCTGTCTATTGGTTTTCCAATCAGCCTGGAGCAACTGGTGGCCAAGTGGCCACAGCAAACTCCTGGTCTACCTTAGAAGGGACCCTTCTGGGCAAAGAGGACATGGACACTTGAATCCAGTTGCTAGTCTGGTCTCTTCAAAACCCCAAGCTCTTTGTTCTTTAAATCTATTTGATGGTTGTTTATTTTAACCTTTCAAACTGGAGACTTTATTGTCAACAGCAGTGTAAGAATTTCAGTAGCGAAGCGTCTCCCTGATGTTTGAAGATTGTAGCCTTCTCTAACTTCTGGGCACAAACTTTGCACCAAGTTTGTCCTTTTCTGGAATTCTTTCCCATTGCTTTGTTGAACAACTTTGATTCACTCTTCAAGAACAACACCTAAGAAGTGCATCCTGGCTTCTCTTGACTCTCATACCATGCACATCACACACCAGCTGTCTGTGTGCTTGCTGGGGCTCCCAGGAGACTGTTGTCTCTCTGACATTGGAATGACAACTTTCACTGTTACAACTCAAGACTCTGTACCCATCCATTCTTGTACATGAAGGAGCAACTCAAGCCTCAGAAATATAAGAGTAATAAGTATAAGATAATTGAGTAATTATCTCAATTCACTTTAAAATGTGATTTCTGTGTGTCTAAGTTAGTGTTAACATTACTGTGATAAAACACCATGACCAAAAGCACCTTGGAGTGGAAAGGGTTTATTTCAATCACAGTTTGAGATAACAGTTCATCATCAAAGGCAGTGAGGACAGTAACTGAAGCAGGGCAGGAACCTGGAGGCAGGAGTTGGTGCAGAGGCCATGGAGGGTGCTGCTTACTGGCTTGCTCCCCTTGCCTTACTCAGTCTCCTTTCTCATGGAACCCAAGACTAGCAGCCCAAGGATCCACTCACAATGGCTGGGGGCCTCCTCCATTGGTCATTTAATTAAGAAAATGTCTTACTAAACGTGGTATGTACTCACTCATAAGTGGATATTAGCTGTAAAAGGATAACTAGGTTACAATCCACAGTCCCAGAGAAGTTAAGTAATAAGGAGGACCCAAAGAGAGACACATGGTTTTCCCTGAAAAGGAAATAGAAAAGATCTCCTGAGTAAACTGGGGTCAGAGGGACAAGGGGAGGGAGATATTGAGGTATAGAAATATGAGATTTTGAGTTGGGCAGGGTGGGGGAGGGATAGATGGGAGAATAATGAAAGAGATATCTTGATGGGGGCTATTTTAGGTAGGGAGACACCTGGTGCCAGGGAATCTCCCAGGAATCCACAAGGATGACCCCAGCTAAGACTTCTAACAATAGTGGAGAGGGTGGGGTGCCTGAACTGGACTTCTCCTGTAAATTAGACTAGTGACTGACTCATCAGAGAGCCTTCATCAGTAACTAATGGAAGCAGATGCAGAGATTCATAGGCAAGCACTGGGCTGAGCTCTGGGTGTCCAGCTGAAGAGATGGGGGAGGGACTGTGTGAGCTGGAAGGTCAAGGTTATGACTGGGAAGCCAGCTGATGTGAGCTTGTGGGATTTCACCCACCCTGGATCAACAACTAGAGAGCTTCGTGGGCCTGATCTAGGCTCTCTGTTTATGTGTGACAGTGTGTAGCTTGGTTTGTTTGTGGGGTTCCTAGCAGGGGGGTGAGGACCTGTCCCTGGTGCTTGGCCTGCCTTTTGGGAGCACATTTTTCATGTTGGTCTGCCTCATCCAACCATGATGCAAGGGGAGGAGCCTCAACTTAATGTGCCATGCTTTGTTGATTGTCATGGGAGACCTGCCCCACTCTGAATAAAGAGGGAGAAGTGGATGGTGGGGGTAGAGGGAAGATGGGGGAAGGAAGGAGAAGAGGAAGAGGAAACTGTGGTCAGTATGTAAAATAAATAAAAGAATTAATAAATAAAAAGAAAAAATGCCTTACAGGCTTGCCTATAGTTCATTTTATGAAGGTATTTTTTTTTCACTGAGGTTTTCTTTCAGATGACTTTAACTTGGGTCATGTTGACATAAAACTATCCAGCTCACTGTGTTTAGAATGATCACTTCCTTTCAGTAAATCATAGCCAGACAAGGAAACCACTGCAGTTACTAAGACCAAGGATACCTTAGGGTCCGTAGAAGGTGAATATGGAGACAGAGAAGAGATATCATATTTGAGGTATTCAGAAGATAGGAACATTAAATATTATGAAAATGTAGGGAAAAGAGTAAAAAAAAAAAAAAGTCCAAATGAGTCAAGGTTTCTGGGGTTGGGAAAACATGAGGAAGGATTTTGAAGTTAAAAAAAAAAATGTTTTCTTAATTGACAAAACAAAAGACATTATATATATGTGTATATGTTATATATATTCTTAATCCCTTTAAAATGTGCAGTTCATTGTGGTCACAGGAGTTTCTAAGCACTGTCATTATCTGGCAGTGAATGGCTTTGAAACCCAAAGCCCTGTTCTAGTCTATGGCCTCTGGCAATGACTAGTCTACTTCTGTCTCCAGAGATGTTTCTCTCTGGGCAGTCCACGGAAGTACCATTTTATACTTGGAGCCAGTTGTGTCTGGATTCTCTCATCTATGTTCCTTGACTGTTTTTCTATTAAGGCTGGTCCTTGCACTTTATGCCTGCCCTTCTGTGGCTAAATCATTCCCATTGTGTGGCTATTGCATGGTTTCCTAACTAGTGCTGCTTACCGGCTTGCTCCTCATGGCTTGCTCAGTCTGCTTTCTTATGGAACCCAAGACCACCAGCCCTAACTAGCTTCCTAACTAGTTGACGGGACTTTGCTGTTACCACCCAGTGACTATTATGAACTATGCTCTGCAAATACAGTGCAGTTTCATGTAGACTCATGTTTCTGTCCTCTAGTTATGTGCCTTGGAGCAGGACTGCTGGTTTATGTGGTAGCTCTATGGTGACCATCTGGAGGGACTTTTAGACATTTTGCAAATTGATGGCATCATTTTACATTTTGTCAATGATTTATGAGGACACCTCCTGAGCCTTAGTCAGTCTTGTTGGAGACTGTTGTTTTGATGAGAGAATCATTCTAGTAAATATGAAATCTACTTTATCATGGTTTTGATTTGCATTTACCTGGGCTGCTATAAGAATGAGCTTTTTTTTTTTTTTTACATGTTTTGATGATTTCTGTATCTTCTTTAAAGAAATATCTCTTCTGATTGTGTGTGTGTGTATATGTATGTGTGTGTGTATGCGCGCGCGTGTGTATAGGAAGCCAGAGGACCACTCCTCACCACTCTCCACCGTAGTTTCTGAGATGGTCTTTACTGAGTTAGCTCCCTAACCCAGGCAGGCTGGCCAGCCAGTGAGTTCTAGGGATTCTCCCATATAAATACCCCAGCCCAGGATTACAGATGTGTGCTGCTCTAAGTGGATACATGAAGAAAGAGGACATTGCTGTTTGACTGAGAAAGATGATTTCTCCCAGCCTGTGTCAGTACCCTCCCACAAAAACAACCAGCACTAAATGTATTTCTCTTGCTTATTTTACTGTACAGTCCTCATTTCTGTAGCTATTTAGTAAATTGTGGAAGCTTTGGAATTAAAAAAGTTCTCCATTTCTTTTCACTGTTTCTAAGATCATTTTTGGCTTGTCTCGGCCCCATGGATTTGCATATAAATTTTAGGCTTCACTCGTGCACTTGTATAAACAAATTAGCTGAGATTTTAGGAGGGTGTATTAGTTCCTTTTCATGTTGCTGTGATAAAAACACTCTGACAAGAAGCAAAGTAAGGGAGAAACAGGATATTTTAGGTCAGATCTTCAGGTACAGTCCATCATGGCAGAGAAGTCTGTGGCCATAACTGAAAGTAGCTGCTCCCATCTCAGCCACTGTCAGGTGGTCAGGAGGGGTGGGTGCTCCCTTGTTATCCTCTCCATTGTGTGCAGTCCAGCATCCCTCCCCAGAATGCTCCTGGCCACATTAACATGAACCTTTCTATATCAACTAATGTAGCTAATTCTAAGATGGTCCCCCATGAACATGTCCAGAAGCCCATATCCCAGCTGATTCTGGAGTCTGTCAAACTGACATCATGAGGTTTATATTGAATCCATAGATCCCTTTAAAGAATATTTCCATCTATAAGTATTAAATATTTTGGCTAAAAGACCTGGGCTATGCTCTTACTTGTTTAACTGATTTTAGGCACCAAAGTATTACAGATTCCAATATATTTTTACTTACTTACTAAACTTATATGTAAATGTTTTGCTATCACTGATATTGTAATAGAGGTTTTGTAATTTCTTTCCAGGACTGTGTATTGCTGTTATAGAAAAAATATAATGTATTTTTTAAAAAATATTTTACATCTTACAATTTTCTAAGCATATTTACTATCTGGTAGTTTTTCAAAATGTATTAATTCTGCTTTGAAATAATAAATTTTATGTACTTAATGTGCTGTTGAACAAGGTCTCTGGACTCAGAAAAGAGCCTGGGTGGCTCATTCCCTTAAAATAAAAGCATTTATTGTTTCTGAAGCCAGTTAAAAATATCTAGGTCCATTAGTGGAATGTAGACAAAGGAGGAGAGGAATTTGGAAGTGTCTATCTTCATTTCCTCTTGATTTTTTATTGCTGACATTCCTTCTGCCCCTGCAGGGCAGGCTCCATGGCTGCACACTGCCTTGTAGCTTGCTGTCAACTATGGGGATGCTCCAAAGTCAACAGGTGTGTTCTGATGTCAGAGGTCTTGGTTTCCTTTGGGTGCAGTCCAATGCTAGATAAGGACATGTCTGCTTGAAGTGATTTTCCTCTTCCTAGGCCAGCTACAAGATGCTGGGTCTCACAGATAACACAGATCTTCCCACTCTGGTCTCATGGTCCAAACGGTATGTGTCATGCAATGCATATTATGTCAGAGCCTGTGTGGAAACCAATCAAAACATTTTGATTAAAACTTGCCGGCTCTAGAAACAACTAAGAATTATTTTTATAGGAAGTAAGTTTTCTTTCTTCCTTTAAAAAAATGACCCTTTTTTCATTTCTTACTAAGACTCAATCAAAAAATTTCATTTTAAATATATGTAGTTACCTTTATGTCTCTGTATTAGAGAAAGCATTATTTTTCATGTTATAATTTGAATGGTCAGCAATTGATTTGTGTCTTCTGTCAGTGAGTCATAGGGAAAGATAAACATTCTTAGACCTACTGGAAAAATAATTAAAATAATTATAACAGTGGTGTATTCAGTAGTCATTTCATGTATCCGCCTACCAGACCATCTAAAAATATGCTGACTTTTCTCTAGATGAAGCTTAATTGCCTTCATTTAAGATGTGGCTTAAACCATTCTCTCTGTCAAAGTCATTGTTCTAGGAGCGGAAGGGTTGGCTCAGCAGTTAGAAGTACTGGTTGCTCTTCCAGGGGATCAGGGTTCAATTCTCAGCACCCACACAATGCTTTACAACCGTCTATAACTTCAGTTCCAGGGGATCCCACATCCTCTTCTGAGCTCCACAGGTACTGCATACATGTAGTATACAAACATATTTGCAGGCAAAACACCTATACACATAAAAATAATTTTTAACTAAAAATGTACTGTTCTGGTTGGGCAATGGTGGTGCATGCCTTTAATCCTACCACTTGGGAGGCAGAGGTAGATGGTTCTCTGTGTTTGAAGCCAGCCTGGTCTACTCCAAGGCTGTTCCACTCTGTCTTTAAAAACCACACACAAAAAGAATATAATGGGGGTGGCATTTTTCTGATGCTCTACTTCATCACCAGGACCTTAAGTGCCTTTTTCATAATAGGGATTTTTTTTATTACACCATTCACAGGAAATCAACATGATTTCCTCTCACAACTTTAAGTGTTAAACTAATATACTGAGTATGAAAATTATTAGTTATTCAAAGACCTAACTATAGGCTGTGACCTATGTACTGAAGTACTTGAGTCAAATTGAAGCAAGGCACTTCTGTTTGAATTACGAGTTCAGAAAGTAATGGGGAGCAGGACCGGACTGAATGGCGCACTGATACTTGTGGTGCCCACAGCATGTCACAGATTATTAAATGGGCATTTCCAGAGCAGTTAGGAGAGATGCTCTTGAAAGCCTTTTAAATTCTAGAATTCTGCGCACACCTCTAAGAAGCAGGCTTCCTGATCGCTGCTTTATTGGGGGGCGTGATAAACTCCCTTGTGCAGAGCTGTTCCCATTTGGGCTGGTTGTGGGAAGCTCAATAGAGCAAATATCCCTCCACCCCCCCACACCCCCAGCGCTTATTCTGCTCTGTTCTGCCTTCGGCCTCCTTGTCATCTTGGTGGGGATCTTCTGTATAGCAACATTCTTCCTCCCAGTGGCTTTTCAGATTTCACAGTGCTTTCAGGAGAGTAGGAAGTGATCTCTTTTGAGAGGTAGATCTACTCTCTGACCAGTGTTCTCCCCGAAGAGTATCAGACTACACACCTCATCTGTCTTCATCCCTGATCCCGGTACCTATCATACTTCTGTGGCTTTGAACAGGTTTTGATCCCGACATTTCTTAATCCTCTCTGCTGTCACTAGTTTAGTCAAAGCACCCCCATATAAACCTCCTGGACACATAGACACTGCTCCATGATGCTGAGTCCAAGGGAGGTCTCTGGTAGCAGGAATCTTATTACCCAGTAGACTGAGAGTGTACATTGGCTGGGCCAGGCTGGGAATGATCTGAGTCTTATTAAAAAGAAAATAGACAATATAGTAGAGAATGCATCCGAGGGATAGAAACTGGGGTGCTGACATTCTACCTCTGTTCCTGATTATGGGGGGATTCTATTGACAACAAAGTCCTCACTAATACATTTGAAATATATTTCTTTTTTTAGAGTTATTTAAATATATTTTATTTATCTTTTGAGAAACTTATATGTGCATATTACAAATTTAGTCATGTTTCATTCTTCTCTTAATTCACAAGCCTTCCAAGCCTGATGAGTTTGTCCAGACTCAGGTGTTAGGGCTTGGATGAATGGAGGCTGGAAAGCAAGTCGTGTCCTGGGTCAACCTCTGTGGCCTTTCTCTGCACCTGGGCTGGCCCTGCCTGGGAGGGCTCCAGGTGCAGTTACTCATTCTCCTGCCCTGTGTCTGCCTTTGTGAAGGTACTTCCTCCAAAGGGTAACTGAGGGTAACAACGATTTGAAGATTTACTGGGTTGCGTTAGATGTTGTGGTTTGCACAAGTACATAGTAAGGCCATCGTTATCCACAAGATCACAATCAAGAGACAACCATTTTAAAGATGAAAGGCTCAGAGTGATTTTCCCTGAGCCACGTGGAATAGGCAGCGAGGCCAAGATGTGGCACTCGGCAGGTTCAAACCTTATGCCCTCCTTAGCTATGCAATGATACATGTCCTTTATTGATAACTCTTCTACCCTCATCAAGTCCATTCTTGCATAAATGAACCAGAGTTGACTGTTATAGATGCCACCTAAGAATTCCTGTTTAGGTTAGCATAAAAGCAGAGCACTATATGTCCATAAATCACTTCACAGTTCATAGAGAACAATACCCTGGCAATCAAGAAGCAACCATTTTAAAACATGACTAGTAGTGGAACATGTTCAAGTTCAAAATCTAGTCAGCTCTAGAACTACAGGTAAAACACAGCCCAACTGAGGTCATGGCTTCTTGGAATCTGTTATTCCAGCCTGTACATTGCTTTTACAAGATTCAATGAGATGTGATTTCTACAGTGTCCTTGGCCAGCTGAGGTCAAAGGCAAGCCTGAGATACAAATGACCCTGTGTTAAAAGACAAAGTCTCAGAGAATGGAGAAGAAGCTCAGTGGTGGACACTTGCCTAATGTGTGAGGCCTGGGTACTCATCTCAGCAACGTCCACACACGGGTATTCAACACACTTTATTCTAAATAGTAAGTATATCTGGTGTACATATTTGTGGTGATATGTTATATATTTAATAAACCAGTCTATAATATCAGAGAACAGATCCACCCACAGTCAATCCAGGAGGGTCAGAGAGTGGTAACTTTAATCCCAACTTGGGGAAAGACTGGGAATGGTGACCTATAATCCCTTATCTCCGGAGACAGAGATCTTTTTGTGTTTGTGAGTCCAAGGCTAACTACCAAATAGTAGTAACTCACACCTTTAATTTTAACCTGAATGTGAAACAACTGGGTGAAGAAGGTATTTAAGGCAGGTGTAGGAAGACGTATTATTCAGTAGAAGCGATGAGGAGAGACTGAGGAAGCTGGAAGACAGCTGGGTGAGATTTGACTGTGGTCTGTTTCCTCTCTCTGATATTCCAGCTTTTCCCTGATTTCTGGCTCTGAGTTTCATTTAATACAACCAGAATTTGTGCAGCATATATTATTGATACATTACTCCCTAGCCATTTTCTGATACCTGGAATGTTAACTAACCACCTTTGCTTTGCAGATAGAGGTGATTTCCACAAAGTAATCATTGTACAAACATTTTACCACACTATATATTCAATATAGAATGGTTTTAAAAATTATTTTAAACTTTGTGTGTATTTTTAAATGTAAAGATTTAGTCAGGCATGATGTCGTGATGACTAAACCTGACTCAGCAAAAATTCAAGTAGGAGAACCAAGAACTGGAGTATATGAGCTATGTAGGAGAGACCCTATCTAAAAAGAAAGAAAGAAGCAAGGAAACAAAAGAGACGTAGAAACATATTAGAAAACCCTAAACATCATCTAAACTTCATTTGAAAACTTTTTTCAATAGTGAAGAAGCATTGCTAACTCCCCCACCAGTTTTCTTTAATATTCTGGCTGTGCAAGTGACTTAGCTGTGGCCACTGTTTACAAACACAAAGCCAGCAGGGTCACTCAAACAGACCTGTGACTGAGACAATATCTATGTTGATTTTTTTAAACTGATACCCCTAAGCTATAAAATTATATGAAAAACCATACATATTCCAAGAACGTGTGTGAGATTTCCAACGTTCTAGGAATTTTGCTTTGAAGCCTGAGAGGCAGTTCTATCCATATGTGAAAGCCAGGAGCCTCAGGCATATTAATGCCCCCCGGAAGGACCCTTGGGGCTATCACCAAGGCATGAGCCTTAAGTTCTCCAAGCAGATGGACTTGGTCTAACCACAGTGGGGGAAGAGCAAATTATATTTGTTATCCAGTGGATGCTTAATAAATTGCTAAAGATGAGTGGAAGTGAATTCAGGTGACATTTTAAAGAAGGCAATTAGTGTGTTTGCTTGGAATTGATTTTATCTGGCGTGAACACCCATCTTTTGCAGACTGAGGGGAAATCTCTGAAGACAATTTCTTTATTGTATTCTATGGATTTATGTAAAACATTTTGCTTATCACATCCACTTATTTCTGACTTAGTGACCTAAAGCTGTGGTATACTTTCTGTCACTGGATACACTACCTGACATTGTTTCAAAAGTGGGAGGCGACAGTGCTCATTGAGAAACTTCACTTGAGGAAAGGTGGAGAGGAGATGCCAGCAGCCTCTTTCTCTCACCACAGACTCTGAAAGTGGGTGAAGAAAGTTGTCCCTGCTTCCCAGAAACTCACAGAAGTGGGTGTAGAAATAAGGCTCCAGAGACCCCTTAGGATCACTGTCGGGCTCCACATGCAGGACATTTTTCATATGATCCTAACTGTATTCAAAGCTATGAAAAGAGCTGAACACGCACATGAGATGGGTTGGGAAATACAGGGTCATTGGCTTTATGGCTTCTTAACAGCCCCTAACTGTTCACCCTGCGAACATTATGAAAGACAACAAAATTAAACCATGGTTAATGAAATTTTTACAGAAGACTCAGATGCCTATACCACATCATGTTACTGGGGAGTGAGTGCTCAGTGTCCTGGGGAGAGCAAGTGGGAGGGTTTCTACATGTTGTCAATTATTGAGATTTCTTTTACTGTTTATTATATAATAATACTTGGCGACAAACATAAAGATTAAAAAAAAACTGAGACAGTTACAATGATTATGACACACACTGTGATTGTCCCTGCTTACTGGTTTGTGTGATGTGAGCATCCATTCACACTGATAATTCTGATTGTTCATGTTAACATTCACCACCACTCTCTTAAAAACAAGGGATTACAAGGAAATAAAGGATTTTTATGTAGCATGAAACCATTCTAGTTTGAACTATTATGAAAAATCATAGTATTACAAGTTCTAATTTTCTCTTCCAAATTTGATATATTTTCTTTGCTTTCACTAAACAATGACATTGTGCTTATTTGCATAACTATAATCTGTGTTATGACACCATAAATAAAAATGAAGCACACTCGAGCCACTGTGTGCAATATATAGTATTACTTTATGTGTATGTCATGAAAGTAGATCAGTTTTGGAATTATTCCAGTTCTCAATATAACAATCATTTATATGCACACACAGAAGCACACGTACATACACACAAATGTGTGCATGCACACACTTACATAATTGAATGTACCAGTAATTGAGACTGCCTGACACTTGTTCCTACAGTAACACAGAAGATGCACATGTTATACAGTTCTGTCTCATTACCAGTCACCTTATATTTTGTCAGCAACAACCTAACCTGGAGCCAGCTGAACTTTACCTTCTATAGTCCTATCTTTTTTTTTTCCTCAATAACTAAAGAAAATATTAAGAATTCTTCAGTTTTCCCATGTACTATTTTTTTCCTTAGGTAGATCCAGGAGGGAGGTAAGTGTATCTGTGACCATAAGAAACGACACGGACAGGACAGATGGACGGCACAGACAGAGAGAAAGTATGGACAGAGAGATAGCACAAACAGGACAAAGGGTTTGCTGTCCAGCGCTGGGAAGATTCCAGTCTGAAAGCACATCTCTGTTGGTGTCAGCTGAGCTGTTTTAGGAACTGTCCATGTGAGGTCAGTTTCACCTGCTCATCTGTTTTTCCATAAAGGTGATTTGTCTTTCCAGTGGAGAGTTTTATAGTTCATTACTCTGAGGACACTAGAAAGAAATGTTAAGCTGACTAAATGACTGGCGCCACCTATTGGCAACCCAGAAGCACAAGTTCACAATTCTTTTTAGACAGATAATTGCTTTATCAAAACTACTATAGTTAAGTGCTAGTAACGATAATGATAAATACAGAAGTCTTCTAAGTTACAGCTCCTATTAGTGCCCAGTGCCTCTATGTTCAGTGAGAACAAAAAACTATCAATTAAAAAAAGGCACTCATAATATACATGGGATTTTTTTTCTGTTTATCTTGACTATATATGGTCATGTACAACACAAATCTTTCCAAACAGCATTTTACTTTGATTCTTCTCTCTTGATATTTAAGATTTTGAAATAATAAGGGAATTTAAATTCTAATACTTCTTTGTATTTGGGATTAGTGGGTCACATAAAGCTCAAACAACTGAATTTGCACATATCCAATAATAAAGTTGGACTCCTACCTTTAATCATGATAACATTTGACTCAACAAGGTTTAATCATACAGAGGAATACTATTCAGCCTTTAAAGGAAAGAAATTCTGACATTGACGTAATGAGTCTTGGTAATGCTGTGCTAACTGAAACTAGCCAATTATAAAGAGCAAGTATTATGTGATTCCACTCATGTAAATTAATCCAGTTTATAGAGACAGAAAATAGAAAGTGGCTTGCCTTAGCTGGGAAGCGGGGATCTGAGAGCTACTGTCTACTGGGTAAAGACTGAAAGTTGAGGAAGTCAGACAGCTGCTCAGCAATGGAAGCCCATTTCATGTTATCAAACCTACTCTTTAAATGTTAGGTAGATGGGTGTGGTGGCACATTCCTTTAATCCCAGCAGGGAGCCCAACCTGGTCTACATAGTGAGTTCCAGGATAGTTAGAACTATGTGAGAGACCCCCTCCCAAAAAGCAAACAAGACAGCGGACTAAGAGAACCTTCATCCAGCAATGGATGGAGGCAGAAGCAGAGATCCATAGCTAAGCACCAGGTTGAACTCCTGGTCCAGCTGAAGAGAGAGATCAGAGAGTACATGAGCAAAGGGATCAGGATCATGAGGAGGAGACCCACACAGACGACTGGCTGGAGGTATTGGGAGCTCACTCAACCAGAAACAACCACTGGGGAACCTTCAGGGAAAGGAACTTGTCAAATGGTGTGGGCAGTTTGTGGAGCCTTTTGCAGTAGGATCAGACTATGTTCCTGGTACACAAACTGGCATCTTAGAGCCCATTCCCTACAGAGGAACACCTAGCCCAGACTTAATACTGGGATGAGGGACTGGGACCTACCTCAAATGGATACACCAGAATGAACTGACCCACCCTGGGTCTCCTTGCCCTCCTTGGGGAATGAATGGGAGGATGGGGTGGGGGGAGGACTGGAGGGACTGGGAGGGACTGGGAGGAGGGAAGGGAGGGAAGCAGTGGTATATATGGAAAAAAAACTTTTTAAAAAAATAAATGGAAGAAAAAAACAGAAACAAAACAAAACAGGAATAAACACAGGCATACAAAAAAAAGGGGGGGGCTGGAGAGATGGCTCAGCGGTTGAGAGCGCCGTCTGCTCTTCCAGAGGACCCGGGTTCGATTCCCAGCACCCACATGGCAGCTGACAGCTGTCTGTGGTTCCAGTTCCAGGCAAACACCAACATAAATAATAAATAAATAAAGTTTAAAAAAAAAAAAAAACAAGTAAGTACTAATGAAGATTTGGAGAACCCATACCCAAATGTAAGGATAGTATATTTACAATAGTGTCACTGCTTTGAAAAACAGTCTAGACACTGCTCATATGGCTATGGAGTCAGTGTTTCTACCATAAGGAACTTGAAATCGTAATGTGCACAAAATACCCTTGCATAAATCTTCAAAGTAGCTTTATTTTGTAGTAGTCCCAAATAGAGACAATGGAACTGTTTGCTGAATGGCATGTCCACTGGTGATGTAAAGAAAGTGTGCCATATTCATATGAAGGAATATTATTGACCCATTGACAAAATGAAGTAGATCTATGTTAATAGCACACATCAGTCTTGGAAACACTGCTGAGAGAATGCAGCCACAAAGGTATAAAGTGTTGACAATAGGCAAAACCAGAGGGCAGAAGTCAGTTAAACATTTCTCTAGGTCGGGTTTAGGGTAAATATGAGTGACTATAAATTTCTTTGGCAGATGATGAGATACTTTAACACTTATGGTTGTGATAGATGTGCATGCATGAGCATCATGGGAACCATTGAAGAGACACTTTAAAATGAATTCTATAAAATGTTAGCTAAATCTCAATTAAGAACTGTTATAAAGAACTAGAAAGATGGCTCAGTAGTTAAACACATGTTACTCTTGCAGAGGGCGGAGGTTCAATCCTCAGCACTCACATGGCAATTTACAACTATCTGTAACTTGAGTTCCAGGGTATCTGATGCCCTCTGAGGGCACCAGGCACTCCATAATGCATGCATATACAGACAGGCAAAACACTTCACACATAAAAAAATAATAAAATAAATCTCTAAAAACATTTTTTAAAAGAAAAATGACTCACCATCATTAAATTGCAACTTCAATTTAAAATAGGTTAGAACCAGGCAGTGATGGTACATGATTTTAACCCAGCACTCAGGAGGCAGAAGCAGGCAGATCTCTGAGTTTGAGGCTGGCCTGGTTTACAGAGTAAGTTCCAAGACAACCAGGAATACACAGAAAACCCTGTCTGGAAAAACTGCAGATGGGAAGAAAAAAAGAAAGAAAAAGCATAGTTGGAGAAGAGACATGTTCAACACTACATGGTGTTAGAGCACATAAAATTATTCATGTTTTGGCTGAAAAAAATGCCAGATTATTATTATCACAGTCAAAATGTTTATTTTTGGCTGAATAAATGTCAGATTATTATTATTGCAGTCAAAATGTTTATTTTGTGGCTGTAAGAAAATATTCAGTAAAGTTAAGGAGAGGAACATCATTCTTTTTTGTCTCCTATGCTAATTTTTATGGAGGAGCCTGAAACAGTGTCTATGTGTGGAAACTTTTATCTCTGACCCTCAGGCCTCTCTTGGATTGTCTGTTACATTTGTCAGTTTATTCAATGCAAAAGCAGTTATTTTTATGTAGAATATTAACATTACCCTCAGTAAACTTATTCACGGAGTCTTAGGCTAGGGTTGTAGTTTGATGTATGCCAGGGTCTTCCCTTCTAGTCTCAATGCTGCCAAATAAGTAATGCAAATATAAATATAAATATAAATATGCAGATAGATGTGCAAATGCATGCCTGATTTTCTTAGTCATCTTCTTGTGAAAAGTCCAGGGCCAGCCTTTCCCATGTCATCTGGGTGAGAATCCCACACACGCTAGGTAAAATTGAAGATATCAGTACATAGTCTTGAGCCTACCTTTTGTGCACAGCAGTACTAGACAACTTTAAAATATGTTCTGCATTACATTTTTTTAATGAGAATTTTTGAAATATCCTCACCATCCAGAGATTGATAACAGCAGACAAGAGCTGAATGGTACGTAAGAGTAACCTAAGGCTGGACTGTACTGGTGGTACAGGGCTTGAGTATTAGAGGGCTTGCTATGCACATGGAGGCCCTGGGTTTTACCTATAGCACCAGACCCCCTCCCCAAAAAACATATAATGCACACACTATTGTATATAGGAAGAGGCAAATGGATTGTCTCAAAGACATAAAAGCAACTGAACTACAGGTGCAAGACAAATCTGGGCAGGCAGGAGGGCCCACTTTTGACACCCAAAAGAGCATCATCGGTGGCCTTGGGTAGAATTTAGTTGACCAAACATCTCTGAAGTACAGGATATGGCTCACCATTAGAAAAGACCCCCAATTTCAGATCATAATATAAATAGCGTCATCCAGAGAAAAGAAAAATGATCCAGGACGAGGGAGAGCCTACTTTTCTTGGCTACAGCTTCTCTCCACTTACCACAGATGAGAAGTTTAGCACTTGGTCTTCAGAAAACATCTCAGTGTGCATATGCAAGGCAGGGGTCCCTGTCTGTATTTATAGAGCAATCTTCCCATTTCTTATTGGGTGCTTGTTAGCACTATTGAAGATTTTCCACATGTTGGGACTCCTCAGCACAACTTTAGGAGATTACTTTCCTCCTCTCCTCTCTTGCCTTTCTTTATTTCTGGCCCTGGAAATTGGCCAGGAGAATTATTTGTGGTTCTTAGTTGATAACACACTTTAATAGTAGGCATAAGCAGTTTTCTTTTGTTTTCAGATTTCAACATTGTGGTAGGTAAAAATTGGCTCCTATCAGAAAACTCCAAGCCTCGTGTGCTGTGCCTTGTACATACATGATTAACCAGCACAGTGTGTGCAACACAAGCTAGGTAAGAGATTTATTGATTCTGACTGAGTGACTGGAAAAGCAGCCTTGAACACTTTGTAAAGTCCATAATGGGCTCCACAAATCAGTGCTGGAGACAGTTTAGTATGCTCATGTAGATGGGCAAGGAGCCTGTGTTTGATCTGACTCAATAAAGCAATCCAAACGGAATACATTCTACAACTTAAAATTCTTCTTTTTTAAAAATGAGATAAATAACCTTTATTTCAAATGGAATTAAGATTTGTTAAAATAGAATGTCTTGGTAGATATCTTGGGAAAATACTTTCTACTGAATAATTTGAAATAAATTCACGGGCTAAATAATTGCTTTTAGTTTTAGAACCTACTCAAGGTAAAGTTCAATGATCTGGCAACGCTAGAAAACTGTGATTCCCAACTTAAATTGGTCTATAAATAGAATATGTTGGTATTTAATGAGTTGATATTATACCACAGACATTTGTTTTGCAGACACTCAATCCTCCTGATTAAAATGTTATAAAATAGTATTATGAGGCAATGTCTTCTAAGATTATCATAACCTTCCTTTTTTTTAAAAAAATTTTTATTTATTATGTATACAGAAGAGGGTACCAGATGTCATCATAGATGGCTATGAGCACCATGTGGTTGCTGGGAATCAAACTCAGGACCTCTGGAAGAAAAGTCAGTGCTCTTAACCTCTGAGCCATCTCTCCAGCCCTATCATACTGTTTCTTAAAAAGTCTAAACAACACCCAAACAGAAGACAAGAACTGTTAAATTGTCTTCTGCTAATTAACTTTCTGAAATCAGAAAAGGAAATAAAGAGTGTAATAATTGCACACATGTTTATAACAGTACAAATCACTTTCATTTTTTATAATGCCCTGTTTGTTGGTTTGAGATCTGCACAAATGGTCTGTGTTTGGCTTTTAAATCTCATCCATCATGGTTTTCCATTTAGAATAGTGATTCTACAGCCTAGTGAAAGTGAAGAATTCCTTTTATGTTCTCTTATTTTAGAGAAATGAGTTAAGGTGAAAAAATATAAATCATCCACTTGTCTATCAAGAGAACTAGTGATGTCATTAGTCACAGCACTGAAGCAGGCAGATATCTGAGTTCGAGGCCATCCTGGTTTACAAAACAAGTTCCAGGACAGCCAGGGCTACACAAAGAATCCCTATCTGGAAGAGAGGGAGGAAGGAAGGAAGAAATCTATTTTTTTTTTTTTTTAAGACAGCTAAATTCTTTCCTCCTGAACCAAAGTAAAAATGATTAAATTCTGGAAAATGGATGCCCACACAAGAACCAAGATGAGTGAAAACCCTTCATTCTGATTCTGACATGCTACTTGTTTGAATATGAAAGAGAATGATAATGGCGTCAACTTCCAGATTTCAAAACAAATGGTAAGGCTTATCACTTAATATTATAAGGGTGTCTCATTTTACCTTCTCACAATGTTTCCAAACAGAAAATTTAGTACAGTTAACTTTAGGTATATCTTTCCTTTTAAAGTAGAAAAGACAGGTTAGGTATTTACAGGCAGCTGGCAAACATTCGCTACACCTCAGTGCTGTGGAATGTCTCCAAACCCTGTACCTCCGATACCTTGAATAGCAATGAGATATGGCCGCTACCTAGAACATTAGCAATTTTTATTTATTTATTTTTTTTAACTTTCTTTTGTTTCTGTGGTGCTGAGAACTCAACCCAGAGCTGTGAGCATGTTAGTCATGTGCCCTCCCACTGAGTTACATGGTCTGATCTGATTTCCCACATGTTCGTATATTGTCACATATACTCTTAGCTAGCACAGAACCAGCATGTAAAGCTCTTCACTCCTCTGGCTCCTGTGGAAGCATTTCCCACAGAAATGGTCAGGGTTTACTTGCCTGTAAGCCATTCATTTGGTTGTTTTATTTCATGTGTGGAGAAGACAAATGATAAGGAAAAGATGAATACAAATTTTCTCCTACACAAATATTTTTCAAGCCATTTCAGCCCCTCTTGTTTTATAAAATCATTGAACATTGGCCGAAGTTTTTCTGAATTCCTCAGGCCTCAGAGTAAAGACAGAAGAGAATATTTGATAAAAATAGACTGGTCAGTCCGTTCCTATTGAAACAAAGAAAACATGGTAAGTCGATTTTCCTCCCTCCTTGCGGTAACCACATCATGTTGAACTTGATTGACTGAAGGTATGCTTATCCATTGTTTCAGTTCCTTGGAATTCTTGAAGCCACTTATTTCTTATTAAAACTGAGAAAATGAGTGTGAGCTGCCGAAAAGGCATTTCCTCACGGCAGGCAGGAAGACAGAGAGAAGAAATCTCATTTAGAACTCTAAAATAAATTTGCACAATGCTTTAGGCAAACTAAAATCAAATCAAAAACCTCGTTTAGAACTATCTGTGAATTTGTTTCCAGTAAACTCTGATGTTTACACTTTTATCCGTTAGTCTAACAGTTTATGGACAGATGTTTTTCTGTAACATTGGGGGTGGAGTGTTCTGTTTACTCCTGTGGTGGACCATGCAGGTCAGGAGAAATCCTGATTGTGTTATCACAGCCAAGCTGGTTTTCAGCTCCAAATCAGATCTTCAATATTTGTGAGGGTTTTTTTTTTTTTTTCTAGATTGCCTCTCAGTTCTAATGTTAAGGTAACTGCATTATTGAGATAAAATTAATGTAAAATAAAGTTCACTTGTTTTAAATATACAGTTTAGTGAACTTTAGTATATTCTGCTGTGTATTAGCTACTACTATCAAGCTATAGCTTTTTACCACCCCCAAATAACCCCAGTTCTTATCCCTCAGCTCTGAGCAGCCCATTTATACAGTGCCTCTTAGGAACATTTCAGACCAACAGAACCAAGCAATGTGTGATTCTCTATGACAGGACTCTTTAATCATTCATAATGCTTTTAAGATTAAATTCCAATTTTAAAAATTAACTTGGGAGCACTTTTAAACTTACAAAGAAGAATTGCTAGTCTAAGAATTGTATAGCCCTTCTGGGTATCAGATATGTACGCTCATTATCAGAAATGTAGCCCAGTCTACATCTATTTTATAGAAAAAGTGATAGATGACGTTAACAACATTCCTTTCTTAGAAGTTTTCATAGTTTTACAAATAGCCAGGACTTAAGAACCAAAGCTAACACCTCTCCTCTCAGCAGTGCTAGTGACAACCCAGGGCCCTTCAGATGCAACTACTCTATCAGTCATGCCCCCACCTTCAGCCCCTGTTTGAAAACTTTCAACATGGGGTTGGGGAGCTTGCTCAGTGGCTAAAGCACCCACAAAAGTCCACAGGGAAAGACAGAGGAATCCAAAGCTCATGGATCGGCTAAACTAGTGAGAGATCAGTGAAATCAGTGAGAGATCCTGTCTTAAAAGGTAAAGTGGAGAAGCAACCCAAGGAGATATCTCATTGTCAAATTCTGGCCTTCTTGTGGACCCAGACAAGTACACACATGTGCAACTTCCTAACGTTCTCACAACAAATAAATAAATAATAAATAAACAGTCCTTGTAATATGATAAAACAGTATATCCTTTGGCTGAGGAATGGAAGTCCAGGATGCTTGGAGTACAGATTCAAGGCCCTCTGCAAATCCTGAGAATCTTCTCATGTCTTTCATTAGCATTTATAGGTTAAATCTAGTATACTTAATGTTCTTATATTTGTTATTGGCATTTAGTCTTAGAGAGTACTATTTGCAAAAATATTTCATTCAAAGTATATTGTAGAATTTATATAAGATATAACTTAGTGGTCAAATATTGCCTCTCCTGTATAAAGTTCAATCTCCAGCACACACAGTAACACACATGATCTTATACACTCCTGCACACACATGCTCACAGATTCACACACATGCACATTCACAAGAAGCATGCTGCACCCATCTTCAGCCCTCACTGGAGTGCCCTTGAAATCAAAGTGATTTCTTTAAGCAATGGAGAAAGGTCCAGTGATCCTCAGGAAGATAGTGTAGTCATCCCTTTTTACCTGTAAAGTCAAATTAATGGTGTGGATTACAGAGAAAGCACAAACTAGCAAATGAAACTAAAATTCTTCTTGTTTGTGACGCTGGTGAGTCACCCATCACTCAAACTTCATTTCCTTTTGAAAAAAAAAAATGGAAACAGCAGGAACACCTACTGGTGAGGTTATTCTAAAGAAAACTGAAGTACATATATAAAAATACTCAGCAAAGTATTATGTTATCATATTTTTCAAAATATAATAAATAAAAATTCACAAATGCATATCCTTTTGGAACCTATACTATGACAACTTTTCACAAAGCAATAAACTATTTTAAATATATTCTGTAAGCCCATCACATCAAAAAATGAATCTATAAAATAATTCACTTTTCTTCTTTGTGTAGTCCTCCATGCTTTATCAGTTATGATAGCATTACACTTTTATGTCCTGTGTTACCAATCAAAATTTCTCACTTAAAAAATATGGGAAGAAACGATCGATGAACGTTCATTTTTGATAAAATGTATAGATATGTAAAGTAAGTATATAATTTACTGATCATTTGACTTCCCGAAATTTGACACAGAAATTCTGAATGACTGCTTATATTATTTAGGAACCTTTGAAAAGACAGCTGATTGCAATTTAAAGTGAAACAACCACAGACAAACCACTGAAGCATCTGGTTGTGACCAAACTGATCACATGACAGTTATAAACTCTGAAGTTCGTAGTGACTGTCTGGCTTAGAGTGGTAATATTTGGAGCAGAGCATTGCTGTTTGTATACTTTCCTGTGTGGGGAAATTTGCCACACAACTATTTGCCTGACATAGAAGCAACAGGAAGCAAGAAATCAATATCTACGTAGCCAAGATTTTAAGGTCACTGAGAAAGGTAGACACTGAATGTTCGTGAAGGTAGAAAGCATGTCTTTAAGCACGGCCACCTAGGCCAACAAACAGCAACCCCTCAAGCAGATGGATGTGTCTGTGAGCCTATGTCTTTCAGGCACAGGGGGCTAATGTCATCAAAGTTGCCAGGGCAACAAATGTGACTGGCTTCTGGTGCTAGTGCCCCCAATGCCCCCAGATCATACCAACCTTCAGTCTCTCATCAGTGGAACAGAAAGAAATATTTCATGTGTAGGAGTAGCTATGGTTAATAAAATGGGTTTAAATATTTGGCAGCTGAAGAAAGAATTCAGCTGTGTGGTTGAGAAGCAGGTCACTGGAAGGTTATGTTAACCTTAAAAGCTCCCATTCTCCCTTCTTTCCAGCCCTTTTACCCGAGACACACCCAAACTCCATCCCAGCAGAGAGGCCACAAGATCCATGTTTGCACTCCTGGGGTGTCGATCTGACTGTCCAAGTAAATAACCTGGTTTTTCCATGGTGACAGTCACTTGTGCTCAGGAGGAATGTAAGTTTTCCTTTTACTGTTCTAGTGGCATATCTTTTTTTCCTTTCTCTTTTAAATTTAGGGCTAGTGACAAAATTTCAAAATGTAAAAATGAGGGGGCTTCTCATCAACTAGACCTGTAGGCAGCATAGAGCCCCCACCCCCCAGCAAGCAGGGGACATCTTGGGAACAATTCCAGTTCCAGTAATTTGACTTCAGCTACCTGTCATAAACAATGCGTATTTTGTGCACCTTCATTTGTGTGGTGATTTCATTGTTTGCTTCAAAGTATCATTGTGCCTCAAGTTGAAAGTAAAGAGCCATTTGGTATTTGTGAACAGATATGCTCTGAGAAACCCTGCTTTAGTGAACTTTTAATACTAAATTGTGGCTCCTACTAAAATGAGTGAGTCATTTTCTCCCTAGAAACAGTAATCAAGGCACAGAGTAAGGGGGTAGGATGGGAGGCTGGTCCTCAGATCTCCTTGTTTGCCATGGGTGTAGGAATCTTTCTTAGTGAACCTGCAGGTGGCTTCACAGAGATTCCTTCTTCCAAGCTCCTGGCTCCTGGTGATAACCTGTGCTGTCATCCCCTCTACAAACATCTTCAAAGACAAGACTGCACAGGCAAGGAGATTGCCTTTCTCCAAACACAGGGAGACTGCGCCGCAGGAGCAGGTGAAAATCATATTCTTAATCATAAACAAACACAATTAACTGGCAACTAGATTAAGATACCTAATCAGTCAAAATTATTTAGAGGCTCTTACAAGCAGCACCCTTTTTTGGAGAGTTCTTAGTTACCCTTAGAGATAATACTCTGTTAATGAAGTACATGTTCATGGGGGAGCCCCTCTTAGAGGCATAATGAGGCTTCAGTAAAATCAATAACGGCTCTAAGAGTGAATAGTATTTCCCAGAAAAAGAGGAGATATGAGAAAGTGCAGTCAAAAATTTCCCCAGGTCCCGTCCAGCTGAAGGTCACAGAGAAAGTGTTGGCGATCCTTTATTCACTCAACTAATTTGGTGGCACTGCCATTGCAGTACTGAGCATGAGGCGTGCCACACCAGGAACAACACAAGTGATTATAGAGGGAGCTGACACTCATGGACCAAAGTTAAAATAATAATAATAAGAAAAAGCAAATACATGGAATGACCAACGGTAATAAGTGAAGAAATAATTATGCCAGAGGAAGAACAGATGCTTGAGAGAGAGGCGGGGTGGTCTCAGAGTGCGTAGTTAGAGTTTACCACAGAACATGATCTGTGTCTTCAGTAATATACACAGGGAAGAGGACACAGGCTCTGAGGGATCTTGCCACATTCTAGAACAGTTAGAGCCTTGTAATAGGAGATAGGAGAGGGATGTTAGAAGGAGCACACATACTCCTGGAAGACCGTGATATGGATATGATGCTTGAATAGAACTGAACTGGAAATGGAGACTATGGTGTTTCACTGAGCTCATAAAATGATGAGGTTACATCAAGCTGTGGATGTAGCCTGGGGGTGTGGTTTCTTTCCTCAAGAAAGGGCCATAGGTTCAATCCACAGCACTGACAAACAAACAAAACCAAAACCAAAGCACCCAAGTCAAATCCTCTAGGAAAGTAGTACATGTATTATTAATTATCTTTAAAAATAAATTATTGTAATTTATTTGCTAAACAAAATAGATACTGTCAAAAGCAGATTCACAGGGACCCTCCAGTTACTGTCTGCTGGAGAATTATAACTGAGTTGGCATGGAAGATAGACTTTGCGAGTCTAGCTAAATCCTACTATCGTCCTACCAGTTACCACATGCACATTTGACAATTATTTGTCAGCTCGTTCATGCTTACAGCCTTTGCTTCAGCAGATATTGAGCTTCTACTCTGGAACATTTTACCAGATATGGCCGAGTCTCCTGGGCGCTGGGTAATGGAGAGACTTGTTTAGAAGAGCCTGGGCAAGTGTCTGTCTTAGTTTGGATTACTAACGCTGTCTTGAAACACCATGACCAAAGCAATCTGGGGAAGAATGGGTTTATTTCACTCACAGTTCCATACAGCAGTTCATCAAAAAGCAGCGAGGGCTGGAACCTGGAGACAGGCGGCCATGGAGAGGTGTAGCTTACCGGATTGTTCTCATAGCTTGCTCAGCCTGCTTCCTTACAGAGGCCCAGATTCGGCCCCTCCCACAATGGGCTGCCCTCCCCCATTGATCACCAATTAAGAAAATGCCATACAGCTGGGTCTTACGGAGATATTTTCTCAATTGAGGATCCCAGCTTTCTGGTGACACTAGCTTGTGTTAAGTTGATGTAAAACTATCCAGTAGAGCATCCTTGCTGGTCATGTGACTGAAGCTGGACCTGTGCATTATTTTCTGCTTTCTGAGGGACAGCAACACCTAAACAAATGCAGATTTTAGAGGTGACCGAGTATGTTTCAGAGACATGGTAGTTGTTCTTCATTTTCAGGTCTTCCTGTTGAACTTTCTGCTGGAAGTGACTCATGGGAGTTCAATCATGCATAGAAGTGGTATAAATTAGATGGGCCGATCCCTACTCTTGGGACAAGTCAGGAAACCTGACTTGCTCCATTATGTTGTCTGTGGAAGGTCCTTGAGAACACTGGGGAGCGGGACAGGGCAGAATGAGGACAGTCTGTGAGGTATTTCTTCAAAAATGCCTATAAATAATTCTGAAAATTCTCATTGACTATTTGTTCTTTTTTCTATATTTTTGTTTTGCTCTTTACAACTATTATTTATTGGGTTATTTATTTATCTGCTGTGCTGATGGTGGAACCTAGGACTTCGCCTATTCTAAACAAGCCTTTTATCATTGAGCTTTGATAATTTTGAGTAAGGAAAGCCTATGAGGTCAAGCTAATCTCTACTTTTCTCATTATCCAGAATTAAAAACCCAAGGAATTTTATTTTTGGTTTTTCTTGGTACAGTGTTGTAATTTCAAAATTATGAGTGAACCAATCTCAAACCAAACAGAAATAGTGCTTTCTGATTTAATTTTTAACTTATTACAAACAAAAAAAACACATTGCAAGCAGAAAAAGACACTGAGCAAAGATATGATTTTTGTTTATGGCTACATTTGCTATTTTAATTTTAATGAGAAAATTGAGCATAAAGTAACATGTGCATAATCACAGAATCTGTGAGGTGAGGCAGGAGAAGGGACACCCAGAATTGATGGAACACCTGGGCACACCTGGAAAGAGTCCAGATTCAAAGATGGCATGGTTCAGGGATGTGTGGTTGGGAGATAATTACTGTACAGAGGCATCAAGGGACATGTTTGTCTCTCACTTTTCATCGTGGGAAACAAATTCTGCATTCATGAACATATACCTTGAATTAACTGGTGATACTATTGCATAACACCGAAAGACAGTAAATTAGAAAAAAACCCTTATTATGAGATTGGAATTGGATGTATTCTTAACTCAAGGCATATATGTATACATGTATGTAGGAATAGTTATATATGTGTATGTATGAACTTGCATCTATAAAATTTCTTATCCATGAGCCATATGCCTTAAGATCCCCCAGTAAACAACAGAAAATGAAGGTGTGGTTCAGGGTATAGTGTGGAGATAAATGTATGTTTCAGTCTGCTCAATGCACCTAGAAGTAGTGATGCCTCAGGATCCAGAAGAGGCCAGGCTTTCCTTTCTAAATGTCTTCTTCCAGAAACAGAAGCCCCTGACTCCCTGGGGTTAGGGCTGAGGAAAAGCAAGTACAGGATGAATCTGGAATGTCTGGTTATGCCAGATATATGGAAATGACCAGAAATAGCTAGGAGTCAAGGAGGAGGGGGAAAGTCAAAGGATGCTCTGAAGGTCAAATGTGAAGCAACAGGAGACCCCACGTAATGATATCAATTAAAGCCAACAAACTGTTCGACACCTAACCTGTGTGTCTATGCCTTTACCAGTAACACAACAAATGAAAATAAGGAATACAGGAATATAAAGGAATAACAGTAGGAAATCAGTCTTGTTATCTGGCGAGTGCTGGTCTAGGCCAGTGAGTGGATGTCAGAGGAGGAGCAAGATATTAGCATAACAGCAGAAATCCCAAGGATTAAAAGAGGAAATATTGACTTCCAGGTGGAGACATGCGACAGACACTAACTTGACCAAGTGATTGTGGTGAACATCACCAGTGCTTTTCACACCCAGACAGAAGTGCACTACCATTTCCAAAGCTTTCCCACAAAGAATGCATGGGTCAAAATCAGCCTGACTAGGCTGTAGGCATTCTTGCAAAGGAAGACTCTGCAAGTTAATAGAGACTCAGGAAAAGATTAATAAGACTTGACATCAAAATGTTCTGTATAATCCTGTAATTCAGACACGGGGGTGGGGTGGGGAGGGGGACAATATTTAGGCAGTTTGCAAAATACCCTAGATATGAGACTTAGTTGACAGTGACATAAGAGAGTGCCCTGCATGGGTTTTTGTCAGGTAAGATCTAGAGGAATTCAATTTGAGGAAATGTCTCATCAGATGGCAAAGCCTGTGTGGCATTTCTTGATTGGTGATTGATGTGGAGGGACTGTGGGTGGCATACACCTGGGCAGGCAGAGTTGTATAAGGAAGCAACTGGCCAACTCACGGGGCACAAGGCAGTAAACAGTATTTCCCCATGATTTCTGCTTCAATTCCAGATTCCATGTTCCTGTTTGAGTTTCTGCTCTCACTTCTCTCCGTGATGTATTGTGACCTGAGAGTGGCAAGATAAAATAAACCCTTTTCTGGTCAGAGTGTTTATCATAGCAATAGAAAGCAAGCTAAGACAGGGAGTAGTGATGCTCACTTAGTTACTGGTTACACGACCACACATTAACTTTAGGGGACTCCACACTGGAAATGTGCAAAGATGAAACACTACGTTACAGATTAATATCAAATGGCTCAGAAACTGATGCCATATGTGCAAAGGTGTAGGATATAGTAATAGAACCATATTGGGTGTTCATGTGGCTCCTATTATTCATAGTTTTATGTTACTATTTTATATGCAGGTGATACAGGTTTTGTATTTTAACTACTATAAGTATACAGTTCTATGCATTTTTTATATATAGAAGGAAACGATATAGGGGTCTTTTGTTTATTTATGTTATGAGAGGTAGGTTAAACAAAAAATACTATTAGCCTGATGGGTGCTGTGAAGAAACTATAGTATGTTAATCCATTTTTCAAAATAAGCTGTTTTGAAAGAATACCTTGTGTTTACACAGTTGTATGCATTAAAAGCACTTTCATTTATAGAATGACATGTATGATGTGAGAGAGATTTCTGTCTTAAACCTTCTCTAGGAATTATGAAATTTGAGGGCAGGATGTGGGGTATGGAGTCTTTCTCAAACTTACTATCCCATAAATGCCAGGGAAGTTGTATAAAAAATGTAAACTGACACGTTTTTTTTTTTTAATGTTAAAAAGGAAGAGTTGTTAATTCTATTTACAAACTCTAGTTTCCAGCTAACCACTGAAGTAATCTGTTAGTTTTACTAAACAACATTGTACTCAAGTAAATGTAGTCCCAGCTCACTCAAACAGGATCCGCTTTCTCTTTGGTCAAAAAACCAGTATTTTCTCTATGTAAAACACCTTCTCTTTTAAGGTGTAGTTTCTGCTTCATTTCAGTGCAGTATCGTGTTCTGTACAGCCTTCTCTACAGCCTTCTCTAATGTCCTTGCTCCCTGGTCCTCACAACTCACAGCCTCTATGTACCAGTTGTTTCTCCTCACACTTTTACTTTGCAGAAGTTTTTGTGGTCACTTCTTTTTCTAGAAACACTGGGCAGAGACCAGGCACTTTCAACACCACCACCTTCTCTTCCTCCTCCTCCTTCTTCGACAATTGAGTATAAGATAATTTGTGTGGCTTGCTTAGTTCATCTGGTATCAAGTTATTGAACAACCAAGCCTAGAAACTGAATTCTTTTTACTCTATAGCACAGAAAGGCCTGGGCTGCACTGAAAAATTTGTGCATTTGTGGCTTATTCACTCTTTGCAAAGAATGGCTGAGTCTGTGTGCCAGGTAGACACCAAAATTAAATTGTGCTATTAACGCTTCAGGGAAAGGACCTGGGTCCACACTAGGCTTAACCAGGTAAGTGCTGCCTTGTATCGTAGGGTTTTTTTCTTTCTTTTTCTTCTTCTTTCTCCTCCCCCCTTCTTCTCCTCTTCCTCCTCCTTTTCTTCTTCTACTTCTTCTTCTTCTTCTCCTTTTTACATGGAATGTCAAATGTTTTACCATTCTGGGTATTTTTACTTGCTAGACTTGGGATTTTATTTATTTATTATTCTTAATAGATTTATTTATTTTATACATACAGGTATTTTTCCTGCATATATGTAAGTGAACCCTATGTATGCCCAGTGTCTTCAAAGGTCAGAAGAGGGTTCAGATTCCTAAGAACAGGAGTTAGAGGTGATATGTGCTGCTATATTGGTTCTGAGAATCAAACCTGTGTGACCTGGAAAAGCACCCAGTGCTCTTAACCACTGAGCCATCTCTCTAGCTCCTAGGCTTAGGGTTTTAGAAGGTTAGTATGTCTTCTCCCAATTTTTTCTCACTATAAGAGTAAAAAATGGTATGATCGTGTTAAAATATAATCAGAAAATGCACAATAGTTTACAAAAGCCTCCCAAAAACTTGGCAATAAACTTTGCTAAAAGTATAGCAATAGCAGATATTTCTACTAAAATGTTAACTTGGTATGAAACAGATTTGTTCTGTGGCTACATTCACTTACACCCTCCACAATGGCAGCTTCTCTTTTTCTCTTAGTGAATTTTTATTAATTTAAATGTATACATGCTTACCATGTACCCTGCACTATTGTAAGGAGTTCATGAACAATGGGCTTCTTTCATCTTTATAAAAATCTCAGAAGTCATTGGTATTGTTGTTATCATCTGTTTTCAGATGAGTTTTAAGGAGATTTCATAACATTCTAATGATATACAACTAGTGTGTTGCCAAAGTAGAGCTCAGTCCTAAGTAACTCATCCCCCATGTTTTTGCCCAGTACCAGATGAGTAGAATGTACTAAGCTGTTTACTTAATGAGGCCAGATAATTATTTGTTGATTAAATGAACAGTCTTTATCTCTTGAAGTTTTTGGAAGCACCAAGCAAATCACTAAATTGCTTTACATCATAACTTTCTGTTTTATAACAAATAAGTAAGGCTTTTTCTCTACTTAAGAGCATTTAGATTACAGAAAATTTATCTAACTGTGTTTATGCCTTTAGAAGAGTCTTGATATCGTATATTGAAAGTTAGTGGTCTAAGTAAGTGATTGATACTACAACAGCTCATCATAGATAGCTGTGTCGTTTACAGCTTGAGAGAACTTGGTTCACAATGATAAAAAGCTTTAATTTCCTTCTGTGTGAGCTGTTAACTCTATCTCTGACCTCATGGAGCTCAGTTGAATTATAATTTGTCTATAGGAAACAAGAGTCAAAAGAACTGAAATGTTATGTAAGGCTTAGACTGTTTAAAAACCCAGATGTTCCAAATATGTTTTCCTTTTGCATTGCTGTATTTCTGATATCAAAATTATCACAATCCTATCCCAAGGATTTTTAACCACTTGCTATCAACTTCCATCTTTATTTAGACCTTGTAAATTTCAATTTGTCTCTCATTATTAGTAAACATGGAACAGAAATAAATTCAAAATAAGATCCATTAATGTTTACAGCTAGGGAAATGAGATGGTCCAAGAACCCTTGTCATGTGACCTCAAGTCACTGATCCTTTCTCTACCTCAGTCTTCTTGGCAAAAACGAGACTAAGGTGCAGCAGATTCACAAACATCCAGGGCAGTTGGAAGGGTTAGACAAGCTAGGGAAACTGCTTTGTAAGCAATACCATGTTTGAAATTAATTTCGAAGATTACTTCCAAAATGCCCCAAAGACAGACATTTACTTTTGTGTCATAGCTATGTATAAAATTATCCATGTGTACGTACCTTCAGCTTGGGTTTCAGTATTGAAAGCATTACGAATAGCCTCAGTAATGTGCAATTTCCGTTGCAGACAGAAGAAGAGAAGAAAATATTGTTCTCTAGAAGCCTGTGACCAAGGGCCTATACAGATGAGCTGTTAAAGTCTATAGAGATGGTTCTTAGTTTTTCATATAGAAGTAAGACACCAGGACTGATCTGGAAAGCCATTCTATTGCCCATAAGTATTTATTAAAAAACTGGTGAACTGTGTGAAAGAGAGTGAACATAAGGCCCCGTTGCAATGAATAAACCAAAGTCAAAGTTGTTGGCAAGTTCAACAATGGATAGAGAAGAACATTCAGGTAACCACCAGCTAAAAGCAGCTGCGGAACCCACAAAGGCTTCTTAAAGTTCTCTTTTCTGCTTCTAAGCTTTGGAAGCTAAATTAGGTTCCAGTGAGGTGCATACAGGAGGTAATGAATGCTGTCAGGGGTGGCAGGTCCTCCAACCTATTTATCTGTGGTCGTTTCTATGATCACAGAATGCACCCTTGCTCTAATCAACCACCTGGCACCATGCAGTTAGTCCTCCTAGGGGATCATGGAAGCAGATTTTTCAGGGTGAAAAGGCAATTATTGCTTCTGCTACAAGCAAAGCAAAGCAAAGCAAAACACAGGGTGCTCGCTTTACTGTGATCAGCATCACTTTCACATGCCGGGACCAAATTATTATAGGAGCATAGACGGAGGAGGTGCAGCTGGGTCTTAATAAATCAGAGTAATGACACCACACTAGGCATTCCTGGGAATCATGCCCTGCCCCTCTACTCTCCTTCAGATGGGAGGGCAAGTGCTCTGCTCACTGTGGATCTGCTACTAAAGAATGTCAGGCAAGGACTACAGTTCCCCAAGGAAGCTCTGGTCTCTTCCAGAGAATGGATGGAAACAATGGTAATATGTTGCAGTAGCCACCACCTATAAAGGCCAAACCACATTTTAAATTCCCTTTGAAGTTCAAGGAAGACTCCAGAAAAATGTTAGCAAGGTTTTATTCCTCGCTCTCAGACCACCTTCCCAAGACAACCTGAAGTTTCAGAGACTAGGCAATAAAGTCAAAGAGGCCACATTTCAACCGGGATCACAGTTGAGGCGGGGGTGAGAGGTGGGAGGGGGGGTTCTAAGAAACCAGTTTCTAAGCTGGGAAGTGAAGCGGGAATCACGCATTTCCTGATTTGCTGCGCAAACCTCAGGCAGGGCAAAGCGGGAAGGAGAACTCCGTCTTTAGAGTCACCAGCTGCTAGGGTGGGTTTTGAGGGTAGCCGAAAAGAAGTCACGAATTAGCAGGATTCAAACAAAGATTCCGCCCACTTAGAATGCATTCTTGTGGGGATTGAGTCCCCTCAGTTAATCTTGGGGTCGAATTTTCTCAGCTCCAGTGGAAGAGGTGGATGTAGCCGTGGGAGCTGGTGACACTGTCTTTCTCGCTATTCTTTTTCATTTTTTCTCCCTTCCTGCTTGCAAATTTTGATCTCCATCCCAGACCCAAGGGACATTGACCAGGGACCCAGGGATAGGCGTGAAAGGTATACAGGGGAGGAGCAACCCGTTTGGAGTCCGGGTGCGACGTGCCAGTCCGCGGTGTCACTCTGAGTGGCCCTACCTGGAAGGTGCGCAGCCTGCTGCACGACGCCGTGCAACTTCTCTCGTGGCTCTCAGAGGCGGCTGTTGAAACACTGTTTTTAGGTGGATCAGCCGTACTATTGTCTCTTTATCTCAGAGCCTGCGGCGGGGGTGGGAGGTGGCTGTCCCCAGGTGTCCACCTGTACTCTCCTTTCCGCCCCCATGAGCTTGCCCTGCAGAGACCACTGACCTGCCTGGGTGCTCACGGATCCTGCGCAATGGACTTAAGTGTTCTTTAACGAACTCTGGCCGTCCGAACACACAAAAGCAAAGCATAGCAAAACAAAAATCCCACAAAACCTGGGAGAAATCGCCGCTTATTCTGAGGCCGGCAATAGAGCATGGCTTGGACTTTTCCTTTACGGAGCCGCAATTGATCACCTACCCTTTTGCTACAGGCCCCAAGCGGTTGCAGGCTCAGCTTCTTGTTAACATTAGTCGCTTCCTTGCCCAGCCATTTGACCCTGGAGTCCTGCTTGGAGAGGTAGTGCAGTCAGTAGCCGCCCAGAATTCCTGCCGCGTGCAAGGGAGACATCGCTGCTAGCTGCTTCAGACAGGCGCGCCAGGCTCGCACTCCAGATACCCACCCCCACCCCAGTAAACCTCTAGAGTTGAGGGAAGCAAGGCTTGCAGGAAGCCGCTCCGGATGTTTGCTTCTTTACATGTGGCATTTGTGGCTGGCTTTGATAACGTCGTGAGCTCCGCTTCCAACACTCATTTAGTGAAGAAACTGAAATATGGTCCACTCACACAGCGGGCGGGTCTGCGGTGCGATTGCCCCCAACACTCCTCCCAAAGTATCTGTCAAGAGAATGGGCAGCAGAAGTTAGATCTAGGTAAGAGGATGGGAAGGGAACTAGTCTTGGGAAAGCACCACATTTACTGATACAATTGTTAAGTAAAGTGCTACCTTGTGACTCCAAGGGAGACGGTTTTAAGAAATGGGGAAGGATAGCCAAAATGTGGACGCTTCCACTCCTAGAGCGCTGTGCTTTTTCTCACACAGATCCCTAATCTTCAAGAAGAAGTGCAAATAACGGCTGGGCGCCCTTGGGCTTTATTTTCCACCACTTTTTCGGTATTCTAGGTTCCCTTCACCGGGCGAGAATAGAAAGAGGAACCCAGGAAAAATTGTGCAGATACGTTTTCTAGACCTACACCTGAATTATCTTTCGGACAAATCAATCAACAGAGAAGACAGAGAAAATGCATTCTGGACCCGGTGCTGTTTTCAGTCTTCATTCCTAACAGAATCATTTCTTAGTTTATAAAAGATTTCCCAGAAAGAAAAAAAATGGATCCTGAGATCTTTGAAAAGATGTTTGCTGAGAGTCCATGGTATCGGATCCTGTAATCCTGCGGTTGGGAGGCAGGAGTATTACATAGGGAGACTCTCTTTCAAAATAAATGAATAATAAAAAAAGATAGAAAAAATTTAAGAGCACCTGCCTAGGAGATTAATTTGTAATATTCTTCTCCCCTCCTATAGTTTCCTTACTTAAATATTTACAGTAATTTTTAAATTTTATTTTCAAGCCATTATGTTTTTCAGGGAAACGTAAGGCTTTGAGGAAAAGCACATCATCAGTTGAATTTAAGCTCAATTGCTTTCCAAATCACTAATCACTAAAGGACACAGAATCACCATTGCTCTACAACATAATACATTTAAAAAAAAAATGGTGTTCATACTTTGAGTTCTTTGTAGAAAAAGTAATTCCAGAAACAGCAGGCCAGGAGCTAGCAAAAGCTCTGTGCTTTTTGGAACCTGCAGCAAGCTAGACTTCTTCCCTGAAACATCACACAAGAAATCCTCAACATGTTACTATCAAGGGCACATGCAGGACCAACCCAGGCTGAGAAGTAAGTGATACTTTTCAATCAGCCCTTCATAGTAAACAAAATCTGTTTTTAGAAACTACTATGTTGAGTTCTTTCCCCCTCCCTCTCTCCTCCCTCCCTCCCTCTCTCCCTCCCTCCTCCGCTCCCTCCGTTCTTTCCAGGTAGAATTGCAGGTAGCTCAGGCTTGCCTCTAACTCCACTTGTGGCTAAGGGTGATCTTGAGCTTCTTATCTTTCTGCCTCCTCTTCCCAAGTGCAGAATTAAGGAAGCACAGGCTTTAGCCATCACATAGATTTTTTTTCTTGCCTGCGAGGTGAGCATTTTAAATTATGTCCTCAGTTCTTGAACTTTCCTCCAAAATTATGCAAGAATGACTATGTTGGTTGACTTAGGAAAAAACCACTAGTATGCAAACAAACAAAAATGCAACGCTGAACTTGCCTGCTTTTGGAGCCAATGGTCTGATGGCTGGCTGCTAGCTGTGTTACCTCCTACCAGTGTATGCACTAGCCTCTCTGAGTCTATTTCCTCTCCTGGAAGCTATAATGCTGTCTACTCCAGGGATTGGTTAAGGACTAAACTAGTTTGCTTAAGGTTCGGAGGGTGCTGAGTGACTGACTGCTGGGATGAACATGCTAGGATAAACCATAGAAAAGTACTTTCAGGTTTGGAATAAATTTAAGAGCGCTCGGGTTTTTCATTTCACTCTTAAGAAATACATAGGAATGTTGTGACCACTTGAAACAGTATGGATTTTGCTGCTTAAATGGACTGACCCTTTTCTGCCAACATCACAGCCTTTTGCATTCTATTTTTTTTTATATTATTTTTGTTGTGTTTGGGATGGAACCATGGCCTCTTGTAAGTCTTTAGAACTAAGACCACGTCTTGCTTCTTTTACTGATCACACACGAGCAGCTTTTGTTATATGTATTTTATCTTTGACAAAGAAATTTCCAAGAGTTGACTTGAATTTTTAATTCATTGAGTTGTGAAATATCAGTGATGTACATTTTATATCAAACATTGGTTTTAAAAAGTACAATTTACCTTCGACATTTTTAATATAATTTAAATATGATGAGTTGTTGAGAGAACAAGATTTTTTTTTTCCCCTTGAAAAACCATAAGAAGGTAATTGCCTCCAGTAGTAAGTTTTGGATTTTTTTGTTTTGTTTTTAAAAATAGTATGGATACCTAGTATGTTAATGTGAACTACCTTGTGGTTAGTGTTTCAATCTTCCGGTACAGTGAGCACCCCTAGACAGCTGAGTTTCAGCAGTCCTGTTTCCCAAGTCGGAGAGGACTTGGCGCCAGAGCCCGGCTCCAGCCAGTTTTTCCCCCTGGCAGGTGTAGTCCCAGCTTTCCGTCGGGGGAGGGGAAAGGGGCGGGTGTGAGGTTGAACCGGGACTTGGGACTCGGACCACCGGCTGGGCGGGGGCCTAACGACTAGGGTCCGGCCCGCCCCCGCCGCGCCATTGGCCGCATCTATATAGAAAAGGGCTGGCGGCCCGGGGACACCCTTAGTGTCACTGTGTAGACCTCGGGCACTTGCTCCGCGGTCAGTTAGGAAAAGCCCGGAGAGCAGCGTGAGGTTGGTGCCCGCGCGGACTTAACGCGTCCTTCTGGGCATCTCTAGGCTAGCTCCCCATCCCGCCCCAGGGTCCGGGGAAGCAGCGTGTCCCGTGGCGGGTAGCGGAGCGCGGGGTCGGTCTGGAGCGCCATGAGCAGCCCGGATGCGGGATACGCCAGTGACGACCAGAGCCAGCCTCGGAGCGCGCTGCCCGCGGTGATGGCCAGCTTGGGCCCCTGCCCCTGGGCCGAGTCCCTGAGCCCCCTCGGGGATGTAAAGGTGAAAGGCGAAGTGGTGGCGAGTAGCGGGGCGCCAGCTGGGACCTCGAGTCGAGCCAAGGCTGAGTCTCGCATCCGGCGGCCTATGAACGCCTTTATGGTGTGGGCCAAAGACGAGCGCAAGCGGCTGGCACAACAGAACCCGGATTTGCACAATGCAGAGCTGAGCAAGATGCTAGGTGAGTCGGAGCGGGGGGGGGATCCAGGCCACCAGGAACGCTCCAGTGAATCGCTGAGCCACTTCCTAAAACCAAAAGGCTTTTTTGTTTTTTTTTCCCCAGTGTCTTGCGCCCAACAAAACTGGTGTGCAGTAGATTCTGTCCCTTCTTCCAGCTCCCTTTCTCACCAAAGCAACATTTGGCTTTGGTCTTTGGGGCTCATGAACAAATATAAGGTTTTTTTCTTAGCGCTTCAGAGCGGAGACCGCGGCAACCCTAGCCCGACCCCTTCGCAGCCCAGGGGACTTTGCCAGGTGTTTGTTTCTTGTATTTTTTAATTTTTATTTATTTATTTATTTTTTGATTAAAGGGAGATAAAGGGGGAAGCCTCTTCTAGGAGGACTTTAAGGAGGCCCGAGACTTTCATGGTAATTCGACTGGGCTCGCTCAGTTGAAGGTTGCACGGGACAGGGGCATAGGCGTGGGGACTCAGCCGAGTAACCCCGTGGGTCTTTCCACCTTCGCTGCAGGCAAATCTTGGAAGGCGTTGACGCTGGCGGAGAAGCGGCCCTTCGTGGAGGAGGCCGAGCGGCTGCGCGTGCAGCACATGCAGGACCACCCCAACTACAAGTACCGGCCGCGGCGGCGCAAGCAGGTGAAGCGCATGAAGCGGGTGGAGGGAGGCTTCCTGCACACTCTGGCCGAGCCTCAGGCCGGCGCGCTGGGCCCCGAGGGCGGTCGAGTGGCCATGGATGGCTTGGGCCTGCCGTTCCCGGAGCCGGGGTTCGCGGCCGGCCCGCCGCTGCTGCCCCCGCACGTGGGTGCCCACTATCGCGACTGCCAAGGCCTGGGCGCCCCAGCGCTCGACGGCTACACTCTGCCCACTCCGGACACATCCCCGCTGGATGGCGTGGAGCAAGACCCCGCTTTTTTCGCTGCCCCGCTCCCGGGAGACTGCCCGGCGGCCAGCGCCTACACTTACGCGCAGGTCTCGGACTACACGGTGCCCGCCGAGCCGCCCTCTGGCCCCATGCGAGTCGGGCCAGAACCCTCCGGTCCTGCTATGCCGGGGATCCTGGCGCCCCCCAGCGCCCTGCACCTGTACTACGGTGCCATGGGCTCCCCGGCTGCGAGCTCAGGACGCGGTTTCCACGCGCAGCCCCAGCAGCCACTGCAACCACAGGCACCTCTGCAGCCACCGCAGCAGCACCCGGCACACGGCCCGGGGCAGCCTTCGCCCCCTCCCGAGGCTTTGCCCTGCCGGGAAGCCACGGACCCCAACCAACCCACCGATCTTCTAGGGGAGGTGGACAGAACGGAATTCGAACAGTATCTGCACTTTGTGTATAAACCCGAGATGGGTCTTCCCTACCAGGGACACGACTGCAGTGTGAACCTGTCGGACAGCCACGGAGCCATTTCCTCAGTGGTGTCCGATGCTAGCTCAGCGGTCTACTACTGCAACTACCCTGACATTTGACAGTTGCTTACCCGACCTGCAGGCCAGAAGCAGTGTTACACGCTTCCTGGAAGCGCTAAGGAAATCCTTAGCGTCAAGCTGTTTTGTGTTTAAGTTGCCTTGGCCTATAATTTATGGTAATTTATTTTGTCTGCCACTTGAACAGTTGGGGGGCTATACGAGATTTTGTTTAAAATGTATCGAGGGGCACCACTGGTCCAATTTCAATCAGTTTTAATATCTTATCAACTTATTCCATTTCTCGAAATTGTTTTGATCCAAACAAATTTTGTCCTTGGTGGTTTTTCAATCTTAAAAAAATAAAATCTGAAACCCTAAAAAAAAAAAAAATAACATTGGCTTTTGTTGGAAATCAACTTAAAGTGAATATTATACAATTAGAAGTGTATAGCTAATTGTAAATTTTTCATTTTCTTACAATGGTACACCTAAATACTTTTAAGAAACACTAAATATACAGTTGGGATGTTCAGATGTGATATAATTGTTCAACTACGGAAAAAAAAAACTCACAGAATGAACTTGTTGTGTACACTCCAAATGATACTGGTTTCTCGAAATAATGTTGTAAATGTTTTTAATTCTGTTTGCTTTAAAAAGAGGTTGTCCAAAAAATTTTGTGTATTTTTTTTTTCAGTCATAATCTTGAGACCTGCCTAACGGGCTTTTCAGATATATGTTTGTTACTGTCTTTTTCTCCAAAAGTCTTGGTCCCTTGTTCCATGAAATTTGTCTTTAATCCCCACATTTTTAGAGTCACAGGAACAAATTAAAATAAAATTTGTTTTGTGACTGTTCGTGAAGGTTAGTAGATAATTCCAGCAGTGTATTTTACTATCGCTAACAAATGTAGATGTTGCATTCCAACATTTTGAGGGATTCAGACTCAAGATTCTCTGAGAGTGTGTGGTGTGCTTTAAGCTTAAGCATATGAAGAAATAAACCAGCCCTAGCATATATCCTTCACATCCCAATGTGAAGAAATAGGTAGGCACAAAGCTTCGACCTTTAGCTTCCACATCTGAGCTGACTGCTGCAGTATACTGAGACCATGGGAAATGATGGCTGCTTGTAGTGGGCATTTCCTGTACCAGGTGTTTCCTCAGTGTCATTATGCACAGTTTGTGCCTGAGCAAGCCTTCCAGTTGGGCAATATTCTCTCATTTTCCAAGTGATTTAAAAGAACTACATTGCTGCCACTTTTTCTAAACTTTGGCAAAATCGAGCTTCCCTCCACCCTAAGTGCTAAAGAGGGAAGCCATGGCTTTTGGCAAGGCAGGTAAAAGCACCCTCAGCTGGAACCCAGTCCTTATTACTAGCTCCCAATGTATGTACAGAGTTCCTTTGTGCAGGGGCATAGGTTAGTACTGGAATTAACATTTTTGGCCAGCGTGTAAAGTATTCATATGGGGGAGAGCTCTAAACCAATGGGTTTGACTGGGTTCTCTCTTTGAAATGGCAAAGTGCATTTTTAAAGGCTAGAATTACTAGGCATGGAGGGGTAGAAAATTCCAATTATGAAAGATTGACATTTTGTTGGACATAGTTTGCTGTAATCATTTAAAATTTTCTACTTAGAAATTTAAAGTCACTTCTTCGTGGTTATCTAACCTGTTTTCCTTTCTCCCTTTCAGCCCCTGCCATAAGGCATGGAAACCAGAGTCTTGTATGTGTTAGACAAGTGCCCTACAACCAAGTTTCGTTCCTCAGGCTCATTCCACACCCCCCCCCCCAAGACAGGATCCTACTATATAGTTCTGATTGCCCAGGAACTCACTATGTAGAGTAGGCTGACTTCAGATTCACAGAGGTCAGCCTCTGCTTCCCAAGTTCGTGACTAAAGGCATGTGCTCTATGCCTGGCTTCCAGTTTGATTCTCATTCGGTGTTCTCCGTTATCCTATATTGTTTTCTTCTCTGGTCCCAGAGAGGTTTCTCTGCTTTTAACTCGAGTTTATTTACAGGGATCCCAGGAGTTCCCATTAGACCATGTAATAAGCAAAGGGGTTGCCCAGGGCCACTTTCAAGGCCATATGTCCTGATTTTTCTTTTCTAGACATTTTAGTGCCTGAGTTCAAAGAAACATTGCTGAAAGCTTTGCTGCTGTTTCTTAACAAAATAAAGAAGGTAAGTCAGGATAGGAACTAAAACAGAGCAGGAATCTGGAAGCAGGAGCTGATGCAGAGGCTTTGGAGGGGTGCTACTTAGTAGCTTTCTGCCCATGTTTTGTTCAACCTGTTTTCTAATGGGACAGGATGGCCCTACCCACAGTGGACTGGGCCCTTCCACAGCAGTCACAAATTTGAAAAATGCTCTAGAGGGTTGCCTGCATTCTGATCTTATGAAGACATTGCCTCAGTTGAAGCTTTCTCTTCTCTGATAACTTTAGCTTGTGTTAAGTTGACATAAAACTAGCCAGCACTGACAGGATGTAAAATATAAACCAATGTTGAAAGATTCTGACATCACCACATTTGTAGGTTATCATATTCAGATGAAAGGACCCAGGTGCCTAGCTAGTGGTCTGTCCTGGAGGCAGAACACAGAGCCTTGGCACATGCTGAATAGGTGTTCTACTATTGTGAAATACTCCAATTCCTAGCTAATCTTTTTATTAAAAAGCATACCAAATTTATTTCAACTTTTTACTGTTTATCTTTTAAAGAAATTTATTATGAGTAAATACATTTTTTAAGAAGTATCCAGAGGTGAGAATTCAGATAGATCCAGACTTTGGATATGGTATCTACACATCTGAAAACAGTTAACTACAACACTGTCTTCCTGTGAGCACGCAGAGTACTTGAAGTATATTTGGAAATTGGCTGGACAAGTGGCTAAGAGATGATACCACAATGAAGTTATTTCATGTATCTTCATCTCACTCACTCTGCAGACAACACCCATGCAGACTTTAAGTCTGTAGTGAGTGAGCCTCATAGGAAAAACACATACAGATGTATTCAGGCAAAGTGGAAAGGAGCACCATGAACCAAATATGTTTACCTAATCTTAGATTTCTACTTGTTCCTTTTTGGTTTAAATACTCAAAGCTGTGTCCGTCACACAATATCTGTCACGTTCAATAACCCCCACACACATACACACCATGATCCTCCTCTGATTTGTTTTGACATGCTGAGGTATTTTACAACCATTATTTCAGTACAAATTTATTCTTCCTGCCTACAAGGTGCTTCCTTCTGGGTCCAAAAGATTTCTCTGAAGAAAATGGGTTGAATGTCCTGGCTTGGAAGAGGATGAGGGATGGACTCAAATTCCTCCCAGTAAAGAGCTCATGACCCACTCAGCATTTCATTAGCTCTCTGGCCTGAGGGCTGACTTAGCTGTATTTCCTCCATTCTTTACTACTTCTTCCTGTTCTTCTACATAAGAAGGTTACTCTGGGCCTTTTCTCAGAATAACTAAGCGGCTTTGAATTCAAAGTGCATGGTGTCCCATACATAAACTCAGAATCCCCACCATTGACCATTCTAACTTCATTAAGCCTATTAAAATTATCATGGCCAAGCATAGATCCGAACACAGTGTTGTGATTAAGAATGGTGCTGTTTACTGTACAGAGTTCTTAGCAGTTCAAACAAAACAAAAACCCAATTTGATTGAATACAAGAGTAAAAACTCATTCTTGAACCATTAAAATGGATCACTAGGAAAAAATGAATCAATAGGTTGTGGTGATATGTTACATATTTAATAAAACCTGGAATATCAAGAGATTAACCCACTGTCAAACTAGGCAGAGGTAGCTTTGGTTCCAAGGATAACAGAGCAGTGGTAACTCACATAGCTCCTGGAGTTGTGGATCTCTGGGAGCACAAGGTCAAACAACTGGGCTTCAATGGAACATACCCTTAATCCCAGCATGGAGAAAGTTGGGAGTGGAGACCTATGTCTTTAATCCCATAACTCCAGAGACAGGGATCTTTCTGTGTTTCTGTGAGTGAGTTCAAGGCTGACTACCAAACAGAGTAGCTCAGGCCTCTAATGCTAACCTGGATGGGATACAGCTGGGCTAGAAGGGTATTTAAGGCTGGTTTAGGAAAACAGCAGCAATTAGAAGCTACCAAGAGGGAAGCTGAGGTGAGATTTAACTGTGATGTTTCTTCTCTCTGAAATTTCAGCCTTTCCCGGATATCTGGCTCTGAGTTTCTTTCATTACAACCAGAATTTGTGCAACAATAGGTAATTTTTTTTTGTCACCATTACTGACAATCTGAGTTCAATCTTTGTAACCCATATGGTAGAAGGAAAAAAATTGACTCTTACAAGTTATTCTTTGAGCTCCAAAGACACTTGTAGCTGGCATGCGTGCATGTACACACACACACGCACACACACACACACACACACACACACACGGGGGTGGGGGTGGGGGGAGGAGAGGGAGAGAGAGAATAATAATTCTAAGGACAAAATAAAATTTAAATATTCTTGCTTAAGAGGAAACTTTTGAATATTTTATTTCTGCTTTAACAGATTGCTTATTAAACATTTTGCCAAAATTATTTCAGAAGAAATATTCATGGAATCGATGCTGCTGAAGATGAGGGTCTGCATGAAGATCTACAGAAAGCAAGTTAGAAAGGCAATGAGGTCGTTATTACCTAGCTGCCTTGCAAAGCAAAGAAGAAACCATGAGAAAAGCACATTGGTAGATGTAGTTTCCCACTCAGTTGGCAGTGTAAACCGGGCAGCTGGTTAGAGGAAGAACTGTGTTATGGGTGCCAGTTGGGTTCCTCTGGCTGTCAGGAGAAGTGAGGCAGGACTGAATTTTCTTCTTGGCATCCCTGCCCTGGCTCCTGCTGAAAGTACAGGGAGATGACAGAAGAGCACATGTAGTTGTTGGTGTCCCAGTTTTCTGTGGAGGCATCTCCGAGAATCCAGGAATTCTTGCTTTGCCGATCTTTCCTATTTGAGCTGCTGGTGGCTATAATCCTCTCTGTTATATAATACATTGGGACATAAAAGTTAAATAACACAAGATAATAAGCTATTGGAGCCAAGGGTCACTGAGGATGGCTGAGTAGAGAAAGTAGGAGTGTTCCTAGGAAGAAAACAATCCCTGCATCTTGAGCTAGAGCTTAGTTTACCCAGCTAAGGAGCATAGTTTTGTAGGTTTGGGAGACCTATTGACTTTCTGAACTATCTTCTACTCTTTTCTTTAAAATGAAGAAACAAAAATCAACAACAAAATAAGGAAAGCCTGGTATGATGGCACATGCCTTCAATTCTAGCAGGTAAAGGCTGGCCTGAGTTCAAGGCTAGCTTGGGCTACACAAGAAACCCTATCCAGAAAACTCAACAAACAAATAGGGAGAGTGGCCAAAGCTTTATGGCTGGCAATAGAAGTCTTACCAGATCTGCTCAAGGGCCCTAGGAGATTGTAGAAACAGGCACTCATGGGTGTCTCAAAAGGTGCTCCTCTGTTCCCAGGTCATCATTTGAAGTTGGTGTACCTCCTTCCATCTATCTCTGTAGCCTTGGACCCAAACTTAATTACTTTTTTGCAAAGGACAAAGACAGCAGGATCCACCTTCTGTGGCTCTATGAGTCTTATAAGAATGTACGTATTGTAGACTTAGGACCATCTTTTTTATTTTGAGCTTTGGGCTTCTAAATGTCTTTAATTACAGAACAGAAATTATTTTCATTTTAGATTAATTAATTATTAGATTAAGTGTCTAGAATTCCTCAATACCCATAAACCCAGCTTTTCATGAAAACCTCAAGGCAGTTTTAAGATGACCAGCAGTAGAGACACCCCTACTGCATGGTCTAGATTAGGAAAAGTCATTTTCTATCCATCCACCACAGCAGTTTATATCTCAGAGTACTCAATGGTGGCTTCAAGTCTGTTTCTTTTAAAGGACTGAGCAGGCTAAAATGCTTGAGGAACAATGAGCAGGAAAATATAAGAGACAGGCAAATTAAGAACCTCCCCTCCCAGTTCCACGAAATGTAGCAAACAGACCCCAGGTTTCTAAATCACTCAGTCCTCAAAGATTATTTTCCCAAAGCTCAAGGAAGGATTCTGTTGTGTTCCAAAAAAATTAAAAAATTAGATGCTTGCAAACAATAGGGAGTACCAGATGCTTGCACACACAGCACATAGGTCACACACACACACACACACACACACACACACACACACACACACACACACACACACACCAGGTGTCAGATAAGGCTGGGGGTCAGAGTTCTCTCTTTAAGTCATCTTATAATGTCACAACCAATACATTTATTTAGTGGTCTAAGTTAGGTTTGTTGGTTGTATTTATTTCCTGCTGGGATAATCAGACCTTCCCTACCCACCCCTGCGAATGTGATTACGTGTATCTTCATGTCTGTCCAAAATTTCAGTGGATTGCCATTACCTCTTAATCGCTGGCACCACCATCCCTTTGCTTCTTAGAAAAACAGGGTTTCGGCTCCCTACCGGGGGAAGCCAGGGTGACGCCCCTCCCCCAAAGGGCTTTGTCGGATTTTACAGTATAATTTTTTCCCCAGAAAGGATATGTGTACAGCATGCGGAATAATTATTTACCCTTTTAATAATAAGAAGAAACGCGTTTAATTTTTATAGCATTTCCCAGAAAATCAAGTCTCATCTTTGCAAGGAGTTGTAGCCTCACTCACTGCTCTTACACTCAAGTACGAAACCGTGTTTGCAGAAAGTGTTACACAAAGAAATACAGTTACGTCGGAAGGACAAAACATTGGCTCACTGGTGGCCCCCTCACCCCCTTTCTCCGTGTCCTGCAGACTGGGACGTAGTTACTGCCTGTGGTTACAACACACCCCAGAGATGCCGGCTCCCCTCTCCTGGAGCGGCACTCAGGAGTGGTTACTCAGAGAACATTTAAATCTCCGGAATGGCATTAACTAAGAAGGTCAAAGAGCATAGACCTGATAGTGGGGGCAGAGTCGGGGAGTGTGGGTGGAAGAGGACAGCCGGTCTGGCGCTCCGGATATTTCCTGCTCAGCTTTACCAGGCAGCCTGAGTCAGGACCGGCAAATTCAGCCCACCCAGAATCGCACTTTTGCACCGGTTCAGAAACGAGCCTACTGAGCAGAGGCTTCTGAAGGTCCCAAAGTGACTTCTAGGATTGATCTTCCTGAGAGGAGAGGGAAATCTTTTGATCTAAATTTCTTTTTCTTTTGTTTTGTGTTTTCGAGACAGGCTTTCTCTGTGTAGCTTTGGAACCTGTCCTGGAATTCATTCTGTAGACCAGGCTGGCCTAGAACTCAATTTACAGAGTTCTCCTGCCTTTGCCTTCCCAGTGATGGGATTAAAGGCATTCGCTCCCTCTCAGTGTGTGTGTGTGTGTGTGTGTGTGTGTGTGTGTGTGTGTGTGTGTGTTTACAGGGATGTACCATTATGCATGCTCACAAGGTGTTATTTTCTATTAAATGCCTTTTTAGTGAACCCAATAGCTGGTCATTTCTCCTGACTTACTCATTGCTCTTTTGCAAGCACGTTTTCTCCATATCCATTTAAACAGCACATGAAAACAGTCAGTAGTGCCCTGGAAACCATTAGTAACCTGTTCATCCCTGTATCTGCCCAGTGTTACCTGGAACATATTTTCTCTGTATCCATATTGACAGAGACCTACAGGATCACATTTCCCTTCTTTTCAAAGGCTCACTTTTCCAATTAGTGGTATCTGCTGGCATCTGTGTGTTTCTACAAAGTAGAGCTACACGCTTTCACCCAAGAGGTGTCACAGCCCACTCTGGGGGACTATGTAAACTTGCATGTGATTTAGTTTCACTTGTAGCCAGAGTTCATGATAAACTATGCAAAAACTGAGTTGCTTGCAAGAATGGTAAGAGGACTGGGAAGCACATTTCATTAGAAAAGGTAAGGTTTGAAAACTGTGTGTGCATTCAGTGCAAACTCTTAAAGAGAGGTTGTTTTGAGAAGAATGTCGTGCTCGCTTCAGCAGCACATATACTAAAATTGGGACGATATAGAGAAGATTAGCATGGCCTCTGTGCAAGGATGACATGCAAATTCATGAAGCATTCCATATTATTATTATTTTTTTTAAAAAGAGAAGGATGTCTTGAGTGTTTTCTGCCAAGTTGTGACTGGAGACTAGGGCTAGGGTGGATACTGTCTTTTATTCTGGAGCATCAATCCAGGCAGTGTTGCCTACCTAACCCATTGTCCACCCAGGTTGTCTTTCTGCCATTTCTAACACTCTAATATCAGAAAACTGAGACATGCCCCAGCTGATTCAGTAGGGTCAGTGACTTCAACCGCTACCATCATAAGTCTATGAAGTCTCTGCTATGGCTCTGCCGTGGTGGGTTTTGATCTAAACTTACTCCTTATCTGTTTTCATTTGCGTGATGATGTGTAGCAGGAGCTTTGAGATGCCTGCACCCTCCTGTTGAGACAAGACTGGGTGCCCTGCAAGGCAGGCAAATGGACAGAGGCTGCTTTGTAGACGGAGGTGGCACTTGGAGTGGGTACAGTTAGCGATTAAGACTCGCTCCCCAGTCGCTAGGACTTGGTGACCCTGAATGGTTTAGACCATCCCTTCTCTGAGCACTGTTTCCCTGGCTGCTGCCTCAACACTGCCACCCACCGCCAGGGGCCAAATAGGCCCTCTGCCAGGTCTAGAACGTACACCCTCGGATTGGCTTGTAGCCTAGCTCCAGGGAATCGGACTTGCAATGCTACACGCTCGGATGGTACCAAAAGCCCTCCTGATCTTCTGGGCCAGACTGCCTACCACCCCCCAGCGCCCAGGACCTGAATATAGTACGCAGTAGGTTTGCCCACTGGGGCTGTGGCTTCTGGATGCAGCATCACCATCACCATCATCAGAATTATCGTCAATTCAGCACATCAGTAGCAGCGGCAGCCGCAGCAGCAGCGGCAGCAGCAGCAGCAGCAGCAAGCTCTGCTCTCAGCTAGGACATGACTCCTGCCCCAAAGCTTTCCGGTTGGTATGGTGGGGCTGGGAGAAGGTTGGGACAGCTCAGGTACAATCTGCCTAAGTCATCTCTGCCCAGTCCTCTGAGTTTACTGTATATTAATTATTGCTGCTGTTGAAATATGAAAAGTATCTCTCCTTCTCAGAGAAATCAACCATTAGGGTCAGTGTTTGATGTTTTTATCTTCGACAAGGAGGCCATGCTTGAAGTACATATTTCTATTTACGCATATTGCATCTGCATTCAATACAAATTAGATTTAGAAAGTGGAAAATGAATGTGCCATAGAAGGAGACACCATTTTCTTAAAACTTGATCTTTCAGGCTGTTTTAAAACATTTGCTTCAATATTTATTAGTCTCTGTATCAAGTTTTTATTGACATATTTGCAAATTTGAAAATAAAGCTTTTCAAAAAGCCGGCACCATATTGAAATCCCAGCTCCTGGGAGGTTGAGGAAGGTCAGGTGGATCTTTCTTAGTTTGAGGCCAGTCTGGTCTACATAGAAGTTACAGGCTAGCCAAGGCTGCATAGTGAGACCCTCACCTCAAAAAGAAAAAAAAAATCTATGTAGGAGCTGGGGAGATGTCTTATGGGCAAAGTGCCTACAGTACAAATTCTGATCCTTGAAGCCCATTTGAACAGGCTGGCAGCAGATGTGGTGTCTGTGACCCCAACCCTAGGATTGTAGGAGTGGACAAGAGGAGCCGTAGAGCTCACTGGCCAACCAGCAGAGCTGAATCAGTGTGTTTTGCCTTTAGTGAGAGACCCTATCACAAAACAATAAAGTGGAGAGTTATGGAAAAAGTCCCTGAATTTGACCTCTGGCCTTCAAACATACACTCATGTACACACAAAGTTTACATATGTATACACACAGAAATCAGTACACATGTACAGTTTATAGTTTGCAAAAATTTGTCAGGGTCTCATAGAAACCAGTAGATGTATTTAGTAGGTAATAGAAGAAAAAAAAAAATGCCCCAGCCAGCAGGGCTTTGGCTCCCAACAACAAAAAAAAAATCTACGAAAACCTCTAATAGGCTAATCTGGCAAGGCTGGAGGTTCACGGGGCACTAGCTGCTTAGTGTCCAGTCCCCAGCCCATACTGGTAGAATAGAGAAGCAGTTACTAAAGCCAAGGGCAAGTTAGGGGCCTGGCCAAAGGAGCTATGGCCTTGGGAAATGAAATGAACTGACTGTGGATTATAGCCCAGAAAGGTGGGTACAGGAAATAAACCCATGGTGGGAAGAATCCTGTTTCCCCATTTCCTGGCCAGCCTAAACCCAAACCATATAGTTAGTGAAGCTGGGTGAGAAGGTGGGACATGCATCTAGATAGGGCTAGAGTTTTCAGTGAGCCTGTGGGGTCTAGGAGCAGTTCTACACGGGGACTTAGGCAAGGAAGGATTCAGGGTGAGCTGAATGACACTGCCAACACCTGTGTGAAGGATAGTGCACATCAGGAAGGGATGTCAGCTGTGCTCACTTTTTTCAGGAAGTTCATGGTCCAGGTGGGACAGGAGAAAAATGAGAAACAATACATTGCTGTCAGGCAGAAGGCCCTCTTTTATTTTTTTTTCTAGCTGAGGTCATTTCCTAGAAAGTTTAGGTGATACCCTCCTAGGAAATTTTGTTTTGCACCTTAAAATGCTACAATTTAGAGAGCCAGGCAGTGTGTCTACGATCCCAGCACTCCAGAGGCTGGGGGATGAGGATTGACAATGGACTTCCAGTTTGGGCTCCAAGTGAGACTGTCAAAAACAAACAAAACAAAACAAAGAAAAAAGTAAAAAACAAAAACAAACAAAAACAAAAACAAAAACCCTAACTAATCCATCATTCAAAAACTACAAGATGTTATTTGCTAGAAATGTAAGTAAAAAAAAGTTTAAAGTAGATTGGTTCTTTTTTTTTTTTTCTTTCTTGTGCTGGTCTTTTATGTGCTAAGTCTGTATTATATCTGCAAACTATACCTCCAGCCATAAAATAATAACAGGTCAAGTCTTCATGCCACAGGTCATATTTCTCTGCTTATAATGCTACTTCATATTTTTTATGCCCTTGGACATTTTCAGACAAAAACTCAGTTATGGGTTTGAAAAGATTTGGGTACTTACCCCCGTATCCACATGTAGATGTAAGTGTTAATAGATTTCTACACTGGTTTTGCAGAAAGAGCATTTATGGTCAAAATTCAATACGTTATCACTCACATAATAAGCCATTAAGAACTAAGAACAAGCTGGGCATTAGTGGCACACACCTGTAGCCTGTAACCCTAGCACTCAGGAGGCAGAAGCAGTCTGTGAGTTTGAGGCTAGCCTCAGCCTGAGCTTGATCTACAGGGCGAGTTCAGGAATGCCCAGGTTGGGGGATATATTGAAGAGAAGCCTGTCTTGAAAACCAAAATAGAAACCAAGAGAAAAAGGCACTGGAAAAGGGCTCCCTATGTTGCCCAGATGGGTTGTGATGTTGGCATTTTCTGTGTCTTTCCAGTCTGTGTTCCTCCCATGAGGCCTTCTGTCTGGCATCTAGCCATGAGATTTGTGACATCACTTCTGTCAATTGTACCTGCATGCTGAACTTTTTTTTTTTTATCAAGTTGAAGGATGGGCATGTGAGCAAATGAGAATATAAAGAGTATGACTGGAAGATCCCTGGGCACACTTGTGTGATGGGCTGTGACCACCACAGCTGTTTTGTTTACTAGAGGAGACCTGTAGGGCACGGGAGGAATTACAAGTTCCACAGCAACATGGGGGGGGGTACTGGGACATAAGAGAATCTGGAAGCCTCATTGGAGATGAACCCTACTTCTGAGTGCTTCGCTTCTGTGAGCAACCTTAGCTAGTTCATTTGTGACTTACCGTTCCTTTCCTCCTCCAGGTATAGTACACAGGCCAGTAATTCTAGCACTGTCCAAGAATGAAATATTTCCAGGCCAGCCTGGACTACCAGTAGACTCTAACAAAATAAAACCAAGCAAAACTACCAGCACCAACAGAAAAAAAAAAAATCTGTGAGCTGGTTTCCTCTTTGAGAGAATAGGATTCCTGATACAGGACCAGGAGGCAGGCAGACTGGGAATATGTGTTTACTTACTGTTGTGGAAATGCCTGTATGAGATAACACAGACCAGCATAGGCATTTGCACTATCTGAGAAACTCGTAGAAATGCTGAATTCTGGTGTAGATGGTGTGTTTCAAATTGGAGCATGTATGCAGGTGTCCCAGAGAGCTTGCTGAAGCACCCATTCTGACTGAGTAAATGACACTCTTCCAATAAACTCCCAGGCATAACTGATGGCCAGAGGGGTGGAAGACTTGACAACTGTGAGCCACACTGACTTTAGCTCTTTGATAACACATGGCAAGAACAGGAGCATACACTATAAAGAGTCACTGCAGAAAAGCCTTTTAATTAGACAGTGATGAATGGTTTCTTGGTTATTGGCCATGTCGTTCTGGTTTCATTGTTGCAGTCTTTCGTGGTCATCTCTCTTTTCTCTGGAGACTCCTGCCATGACCTCACTCTTCATCTCCACCCCCAAGTCTCATTGCTTAGCTTAGCATAGGCAGGACTAGAGCTTGCTATGTAGTCCAGGTTCACACCTCCAGCATGTTTCCAAGTGCCACGATTGTAGGCAGGCACTGCTACACTGAACCTCTCCAACCTCTTACAGAACTGGAAAGAGACCAGGACACTATATGGAAAGAGTGGCATCCCATTCCTCACCCCACGGAGTACTAGCACTGACCTCACTATCAACTAATGTCCCAAGAACCTCTTTCTTGTTTGCTTGTCTCTCTCACTAGATTAGAGCCAAGCCTTTCTGTAACATAGCTTATTAGTATTAGATACAGATTTTCACTATCTTCTATAAGCCAGTAATTCTCAAATGAAGCTGCACAGTAGAATCAATGAATTTTTTTTTTGTTTTTTCTCTAGAGGTTTGAAAAGCCACATAGGATTCTATTGTTTTAAAAGTTTTCTAAGTATATATTCATATGAGTTTAATTACAATTACCCTATATGGGAGATAGTGCTCATCCCAGAAGCTCAATATCAGTCGTGGAATACCTTTTCTTGTGTTATTTGTCAGAGGTGTCCTGAACCAACCAAACAAACAAATGTCCTGGTTGCAAACAGGAATGTGATAAGATCTTTTGCAAAAGATACCAATGCATTTTGGTCAATGAAAATAGAGAAATCAAGTTGGAACTAAGTGGGAAATTGGCTAATTCTCTCTTCTGGCTAACTCGCTATCATAGTACCACAGTGCCATGCAGATTTTGTGTGTGTAGTGTGTGTGTGTAGGCATCATCAAAAGTCTCATCCAGCAAGAAAACTGTGAATTGTAATAATGATCAATGCTGCAAGATACACCCATGCGATGGGGTACAAATGCTTTGGGGAAGTAACCAACTGTTTTCTGATTGAGGTTAAGGTTTGCACCAGAGGAGGAAACTTGTGCTGGTACTATAAATGTGGTCAAAAACCCCAATGATTGGAGAGTTCACAGGTAACGATGATGAATCTACTACTGTTATTTTGCTAAATGGACCTAGCACTAAAGTATGCTCTAAATCCATGTCTCTAAACTTATGAATTGTGCAGCTCCTGGACCTCAACAGAGAAGATTTTTTTTTTCTGTAGTAGATGATGGTTAATATAGAAACTCACATTCACAACTGGTTAAAGTGCAGAGAATAAATGACTAGGCATGTTCTGCCACAAATGGGACGTTTATATCACAGCCCCTCACCACGATGATCACAGCAAGAGGAAGAGAAAAGACTGTAAGAGGCAGAGGTCACAGAAGATCAGGATGAACTAGTGTCTTTTGTACAGGACTGTCACACTAGTGAATCCAGAGCAGATGTGGTGTCTGCATACAAGCCAGTCAACATGCTGGCAGGAGTGGGAAGGGAGTCATGAGCCCTACCCTTAACTGAGGCCCTATGGATAGTTGATGGCTTCTTGGGGAGGCAGAGTCAGTTTTCTTTAATGATGTAGCTCCAGTGTATGTTCCCACACCCTGAAGTACATGGGAACCACACATTGAAGTTGACGGGTTATTAAACAAAACAAAACAGATGTAAGGTGAGAGATGTCTCAGTCCCTAAGAGCCACCACGTGTTCTTGAGGAGGACCTAGGGTTCTCTTTAATTTGAGTTCTTCCAAATGCTGTTTGATATTCCAGTTCTGGGGATCTGATGCCCTCTTCTGACCTCCGTGCATATGTGTATGTGCATAAGACATACACACATGTAGTGCACAGAGGTACATAAATGTAGTGACAAGAAAATCTCCTGTTGAAAGTGGGAATAAGTAGTAATTCTTAGGATCATGGGAAGCTCACACATTTCTGTGGACACCTGAGCATGAATTCTTTTCAGGTTAAGATAAAAAAAAGAGATAGAAAGCTAGTCAGGGGAGACTCCGGACCAAGCAGGAAGGGTCTCTTATCAACTTCCGCAGCTGATGGCCCGATTTGCAGATGAGTAGTATTAGCAAAGCGTTGTTTCAGAGGATTTCCTGCTAGAACTAACTGTACCTGAACACTAGGAATCAGATTTTATAAAGCATAAAAAGGCCTTTCCCTATAATCAGCTCACTAATGATTCCTTCAGGCAAAGTCCCAGTCACTGGCCTGAGTGTTCTCTTTAGCATTTTAAAGGTCCCTGGTTCAGACCTTGCCCCTCCCCTGCAATAAAAAACCTTTATTCTACTCAAGCTCTTTATCCTAGGAGCACTGAGATAATACCCTGGGTCAAAAGGCTGACTATCTGATCTGCTGAAAGTCCTGAAGGTGGGCTGGCTTTCCCAGAATTACCCCGAAGTTTAGAATGGTGCTGGACCGGGAAGCATGCATGGTGGCATCTCCTAGAATCCACCTCTAGAAGCCCAAGATATGCCCTCTACTCTGAGAAAGACAGTGCCACCCTGCCAAAGATTGGAGGGACCCACACTGAGTACAAACACTAAGATTTTCTGAGCTTGGAATATCTGTAGCTGCAGATTCCTTCTCCCACGTGGGCCCAGTGTTCCCAGACCACCGCTTTCAAAATGGGAATAGCAGAGGCTGCAGCATGATAATAAATTGTGAGCCTAAGTCTGATGAACACCAGGTTTCTGCCAGAGGTGGGGCCTAAGGTGCATGTATTTATAGCTAGGCCTACACGCCCTCTGTTACTCACAAGGTTTGGCTGGGCTTGAAAGCATGAACAATCTCTTCCGGGCACTCCCTGTGTCCACTTCCTTCAGATCACAGGGCCCCCTCCTCTGGCTGACCTGTGGGGTCAGCATCCTTTCCAGCTGAACCACCCCTCTTTCTCTCTGAAACTGGAGACTGCTTCAGCATGAGGGGCTACTGGAGAAATGTTGCACTGTGTACATCTTCAACCACAGCCATCACAGTATTAGGATGTTGCAGTTTTGAAAACAGAAAGATTGGTATGATTTGTGAGTTACGAGAGGGAACCTACTGGAAAAGGTTTGAAAATTTTGCTCATGAAAAAGAACACTAAAAACAGAGACACAGAGATCTTTCGGTGTCTTGGGGGATGCTATCAAGTGCCTTCTGGGGGGCAGAATTAGGCTGGCCATGGGTTCTGAAGGCACCTGGTTCTGGGTTCACATGTCAGAGAGACAACTTGGGTGGTTGTTTTGGGCCAGGTCCTCACTCAGAACAGATGTCTTTAGAAAACAGGTAATAACTATAGGCAGAGCTGCTATAGGGATGAACATTATTTATTGAGCATCTGGGCAATAGTATTAAAAGGTCTGTGTATCTATAGAAGGTCTGTGTATGTATGTTCCTTGGACTTGATATTTCCATAGGAGGAGTTGCTGAGTGGGGAGGGAATGGAAGGGCATGGCTGCCCTTTCTCCCAGCAGGCCTGTCCCCAAGTAAGTACCAGGAACTGCTGGAGTAATTGATCAGTTTTCTGAGCTACTAGTACATGTGAAAGGTTTTTATTTTACTTCAAGTAGGCTTTTATTATGCTATCTTAAAGCTCCCAGACTAGAGATCTTGAAGAAATTTTATGCATTTACAAAAATCTAACCACTTTGAAAATGGAGGATTCCAAGAATCAATTTAGAGAAAAGTCTCAACTCGATTTTAGGTTTTATTCCTTCTGTCTATTTCTGAATGGTCTAGGTAGGGACCCTATTTCCTAGTCACTGAGGATGGATGACAGATAGCTGTCCTGATAGCAGATATCACCCTGTCCTACCACCATGGTTCTGGGTAAGATGTTGGTTGTTGGAGGAGTTCTTCAGGAAGGAGAAATAAGAGGTATACCTGTGACTTTTACTAGAGTTCCGATGCTGATATATAGATTATTACTGATTAATAAGAAAGGTGTGGTGGACCACATGTGGAGTTTTACTTTCTTGCAATGTGAAGTGGACTGGACTGTGTGCAGCCCACAGCCTCTGTGCTGAAGCATCTTCACCTAGGAGAAAGTGTTGGGAGCCAAAAAATGGCCAAGGCCTGCCTGGCCACTTAGCATGGTGTCCTAGTGACCCCAGGAAAACCAATACTCTGGAGACAGAGAGATCACACTTGATGGCTCCTTTCCCATCCTGCCACCTAACTCTTGAATTATTTGTTATTTTTCTTCCTTAAGATATATATTTTTTGTGTGAATGCTTTGCCCGTAGATCTGTATGTGCATCGTATGTGTGCAGTAGTCTAGAAAGCTGCAAGAAGGTACTAGATACTCTGGAGCTGGAGTAGTAGGCAATTGTGAGCTACCTTGCTGGTGCTGGGACCCAATCCAGGTCTTTTGCAAGAACAGAAATGCTTTTAACCACTGAGCTGTCTCCACAGTCTCCTAAGCCTATTTTATTTCTTCTCTTTATTTAGTTTGGTCCCTAGGCATTTAACTTAGAACCAGAGCTCAACTAGCCTTCCTTGTGTCTGCTGAGAACAACTAACTTCCTAAAACAAAAACAAAAACAAACCAAAACAAACCAAAACAAAAATTTAAGAGTTTACTATGCAATGCAGAAGACATTTCAAATGATACATTGTAACAACATATGCTTGCTTAGCCTCAGATTGTCATAATTCAATCCTTCAGACAAATTTAACATAGCACTACTTCTGAGTTATTTGCCACACTTTATTTGTCCTTGAAAGCAAAAGGAGACAGTGTAGGCTACATAGATGCATGGAAAAGACAGGTAGGCTTGCTCACCCTTTCTGAGTTTCTCTTGGCTATTAGATTCAGTCTCTTTGACTCCCAGAAGACTGTAACCACAGTAAAAGCTACACACAACCTCATCACTATACAGGGAAGACTAACCACAGTAAGAACTACACACAACCTCATCACTATACAGGGAAGATTGTAACCACAGTGAGAGCTACAAACAACCTCATCACTATATGGGAAGACTGTAACCACAGTAAGAGCTACACAACACCTCATCACTATACAGGGAAGATTGTAACCACAGTGAGAGCTACACACAACCTCATCACACTATACAGGGAAGACTGTAACCACAGTAAGAGCTACACACAACCTCATCACTATACAGGGAAGATTGTAATCACAGTGAGAGCTACATACAACCTCATCACTATACAGGGAAGACTGTAACCACAGTAAGAGCTACACACAACCTCATCATTATATGAGGAGACTGTAACCACAGTAAGAGCTACACACAACCTCATCAATATATGGGAAGACTGTAACCACAGTAAGAGCTGAACACAACCTCATCAACATACAGGGGATGTTTTTCTGCCAGCTCTCACCAGAAACTTCAGAGACATGTACTTGCTCTTGAGTCAATTAACAACTGTGCCTTGGGGCACTGAGCCTTAGGTTAGGCTGGACCTGATTTGTCAAGGATATATATTATATTTCTAGTATACTTGAGGGTGGCTGCTCAGCACTATTTAATAACCCACTATGTAGGCTCATCCTGTTCTTTTAAATGTATGCCATGGTGAGCATGTAAAGGCCAACAACATGGAGATGTCAGCAGCAGATCAAATTTCCACATTTTCATACACTTTATTTAGAGCTTCTGTGACTCTAGGAAATAAAAGAATGCTTTCCTGTCAGAGCCATGTGGGGTGTGTGCTCAGGTTCTTCAATTGGCTTTCCTTGGCACTACTTGGTAGGGTCTCCTTTATACTGTTGGTGAAGGTTGGTGTTCTGGTATGGTGTTCTCACTGTGGTCTCTATTACCACCTGGCGAGGAAGATGGACTTATTATTTCTGGGCGATCATAAAAGGTTTAACTCTCTGTTAGAAGTCTTCTGACGCCATCCCCATTGGAAAGGGGTGGTACATTTTACTACCAAGGAAACTTCCCCCATGCTGACACCAAAGACACTGGTGAAACCTCATTATTCTGGAAAGGACAAACATGTCTTTTTTTTTCTTATTTATTTATTTATTTTAATTATTTGCTTTGGTGTTTGCCTGGAACTGAAACTACAGACAGTTATGAGCTGCCATGTGGGTGCTGGGAATTGAACCCGGGTTCTTTGGGAGAGCAGACGGTGCTCTTAACCGCTGAGCCATCTCTCCAGCCCCCCCAAACATGTCTTCTTACCGGCCATTTTGAACCCATCAAAGAGGTACAGCCTTCAGAGGGGAGGAGCCTGTATTCCCTCATTGTTGTGTGTTGGGGTTAGGCCAGGTTTGTGTGCTGTTGTGACTGAAAGTAGCTTGCCTTGCTAGACTACCCCATCTTTGTCTGTGGTGAGAAGAAACAGATATAAGTGTTTGCGGTTATTGTGCAATGGGCTTTTTGACATTTCTATGTTGTTGGACTCTCTGTCCTAACATCTGAGACAGATGAAATGAGAAGAAGACTCAGGGACTCACGCCACATCATTTTGTGGGTCTGCCTTCTTGCTACAGTTTAGAATTGGGTGTTTGCAAGATGATGCTGATGCTGAGAACAATGACAATAATGATGATACCAGGGAAGAGTAGGGCTGGAATAATACCAGGACATTGAACTTCAGTACCCATGATATGGTTTTATTAAAAAAAAAGAGAATGTTTTTTTATTTGCTTGACAGTTTAATGCATGTATACAATGTATATTGATCTCCCCCCCCTCACAGTTCAACATATCCCTTCTGATCTTCAATCTTACAAAATATTTTAACTGGGTCTTTTTGTTTATTTTTGTTTTTTTTACATTCTAAATAAACACAACCTGAACATCCTAAGAGGTGAACAAACTCCAGGTTGACTCAGTCAAAGAACACTGCCTTCTAAACTTCAAAAACATTTGAAGGGGGTATTTGGTTATATCTGTTTTCTTTCCTTCTCAGTTGCCATGATATCAGCCATCTCCTCTCCACAGAATTCCTCTGTGCTTTGACCTGTCACAGGCCCAAGTCAACATGACTAAGTGTCTATGAACTGAGACCATCATTCGATTTTTTTTTTTTCTTGTAGTGAGATTGCTTTTTTCACAGTACTGGAAAACTAACTAGCACAGTTTTTCTTTCCTTTTTCTCTTGGACCCTCCCATTTATGATATTTGAGTTTCCTTGTTAAAGCATAGCTTTCAAGTTCTGTATTTTTCATTAATACAGTTGTCTAATTTTGTTCTACCACAGAGGCAAGCAAGCATAGGGTGTAGCTTAACAACCAGAGACTTCACTTGACTTGGACTTTGCACATATTCCTCTTTCCAACAATAAACTTGGAAGCCTAAAGGTATGATATACACACCCTTCTCTGAACAACATGCAAAACAACCTGTTAGCAGCTTAGGACCCCACCTGCATAGAGCGGCAAGCACAATCCTCTCATAACAGTGGAGTGAATTTCTCTTTTCCCTGAGGACTATCAGACTCGGGGAGTTTCTATTGAAACATATTCCCAGTTTCTCTGGCAAACTGATAGGGCCTAGATAGAATTTTGGAGAAGGGACAATAAGGCAAGCCATGTCCTCAAGGTGAACTTTTAGGGAGAATACTCCATGTACCATTTTATGCCTATGCAAAATTGGACATGCCTAGGATTACATCAAGTGCATTATGGGAAGAGATATGTGGAGAAATAATTATATGATTTAATCTGTCGATCAAAATAAAGAACTGCTCCTGAAATGCCCATTAGCAAACAAATTTTTCTTTCTGTAGGAGCCCATAAAAGAAAGACCCAAATATCTTTACTCATGTGGCCCATTGTCACCCTATTTATTTCTAATTTGTACTATTAAATACATGTCCTGGATACTTAGCAATTCTGTGCTTTTACTTTTTTTGTATGCTTTCAATAAGATACTCAAAATCTGAACAGGAAATACCTGGCCCAGAGACCAGCCTGGATTACTGGTAACCCTACTATCATATGTTCCTAGTTGGTCTTCCTTTCTAATAATTATTCCTGGCCTGGAACTGTCTATGTAAACAAGGCTGGCCTCTAATCTATAGAGATCTACCTGCCTTTGTCTCCCAAATACTGGGATTAAAGATGAAACTACCATGCATGGCTCCCTTCCTAGTAATTTTGATACCCAGAGAGAAATTTCCTCCATATTTTTTTTTAAAATTATTTTGGTCATTTTAGTCCTTTTATATTACATACAAATTTTAGGATTGGCTTGCAAAATTTCCAGCAACTTTTGTTGGAATTACATTTTTTCAAGCTAAATGTGTTGCGCTGGAACTACGCCTTCGGCTTGGAATTACATTTTTTCAAGTTTGTTAATAAGTTGCTTAGTATGGACCTAAAATCTAAGTTTTTATTCTTATTTCTGTGTGTGTTTCTGCCTGTGTGTATGTTTACACATGTGCAGTTACCCATGAAGGTCAGAAGAGGGCATCAGATCTCTTGTAGCTTACACTGAACTGTGGTCTGTTGTGGGAGCAGCAAGTATTCTTTATATTTATTTATTAATTTATTTATATGTATTCTTTGTGTCTTTCACAACATGCCTCCCAATCCTACTTATCTCCTGCCCCATCCAAAAATAAAACAGAATAAAATTTAAGAGACAAAGAAGAAAAAAAAAAGAAAGAAGGGGAAAATTTTGTTTTGGAAGGTGCAGTGTGAAACAGTGAGTCATGCGGTGAACCTCTTTATCCATATATTTTTACATGTAGATTCAGAAAAAAATCATAGTTCTGTTTTAAGGCCTGAATAGTTGCAGGGTTGGTCAGCCTGTCAGCTCTTTCCTGTCTTTGTTACCAGGGTGGGCTCTCCAGCATCGTCCTGGAGCAATGAGATAGGGTCTGGGCCAGTTCTCCTGCTTTCACACCCTCAGGGGCAGTTCTTCCATACCTACACCTTCAGGGCCAGCTCTACTGTGTTGCCCAGGTGAGGTGTGGGGACCACTCTCTGCAGGTGATGAGAGCCAGGGATAGTTCACCTGCTCTTATGACCTTATTGGGAGCTCACCTACGTGCCTCAGGCGTTGGGGGGCAGTTCTCCTCTGTCCATGCCACCTCAAGATGGATGAGTAATTGGGAACCGCTCTCCCTCAGCAAGCATTCATAACCACTGAACCAACTCACAGCTTCTGGTTTGATGAGTTTTGAAGGCCATATACATGTACATTACCATCAACTATCAACATGTTTACCAATCCAAGATAATTCTTATGTCCCTTCTTAGTTAATATCTATCTCAGTCCATGTGGCCATCCATCTGGCATTACAGTTTGTAGTTTAGGCTTCTGCACTTTTTGTTTTTCCTACATTTTTTTGTTGTTTATGGAATAACATTAAATTTGTGCAACTTCTTTTGCTCAGCCTAATATTCCTGAGATTCCACGTCAATGAATGTATTAGCTATTTCTACTACTTTGCTAAGCAACAGTCGAGAGTATAGTTATACAACAATTTATTTATTCATCCATCAGATGATGGACATCAAGGTTTTCAGATTTAAGTAGTCTGAAGTGTTATTAACTTCCTAGAAAAAAATTACTACATGGTTACATCTATCTAGGTAAGTAATAGTGGGGAACTGAATGAATCACATATAAATACGCATTTAATATATTGAGAAAATGCCAAACCAACCTATTGAGTATCTGTGCAACAACACAGCCCTATCATGAGTAACACTTCCAGTTGTTTCTTTTTCTCATCAACAGCTGTTATGTACTGGCTGGTTTTGTGTATCAACTTGATACAAGTCAGAGTCATCAGAGAGGAAGGAGCCTCAGTTGAGGAAATGCCTATATGAGATTCAGCTGTAAGTCATTTTATCAATTAGTGATCAATGGGAGAGGGCCAGCACAATGTGTGTGATGCCATCCCTGGGCTGGTAGTTCTGGATTCTATAAGAAAACAGGCTGAGCAAGCCAGGGGAAGCAAGCCAGTAAGCAGCACCCCTCCAGGCTGCATCAGCTCCTGCCTCCAGGCTCCTGCCCCATTTGGGTTTCTGTCCTGACTTCCTTCAGTGGTAAACTGAATTAAAATTGAATTAAATTTTTATGTAGTTTTAAAATTACAAGTATTTTTGCCAAATATTAGTGTTGGTTATCTTTCCTTCTATCCTGTGGCTTACTTTTCTATTTCTTAGGTATCCACTAGAGAAAGCAAATTTAAAATTTTGATGATGTCTAATTTATGATTTTAAAAATAAGTTCACTTTTTGGTAAGACTTTTTTTTGCTTTACCAAAGTTCATATTTTTAATTTTCTTTTAATATTTTCTAAGTTTAAGCTTTACATTTGGTCTACTATTATTATTTTACTTTTGCATCTGAGCCAAGCATCACTGCTGTTATGTATGGATGCTCTGTTGCCAGCAGTTTTGTTAAAAGGATTCTTTTCTCCATTTACTTTTATTGTCATGACTGTTAAAGCATCAGTGGCTAATACACCTGGGAGTCTGTTCTGGACTCTACATTTGGTGTAAGAATAAATGAATTAGTAGCATGCTGTTCTGAATACTGTAGAATTATAATAATTTCTTGGATAAATAAAGTTAAATTTAGATAGTATAAATTATCTCTCCCTGTTTCTTTTCAATAGAAAAGTATGTTGATGCTAGCAAGATGACTCAGCAGTAAGAGTATATATACATTTATTTATATGTGTATATATGCATATTCATATATATGCAAGTAAAACATAAAATAAAAAGTAAGTCTTTCAAAAGTGATACTGGAAATTTATAAGTATCACATATATACTTTTTATATATAAGTATATATATAGTTTTGTCACTTGATTTTTTTCAAAAAGCGTGTAGGAACTAGATATTGAGTGAAATATATAACTTAATTTGAAAAGATCACTCTAATAACATTGACATTTCTAATAATAAATTATATTTCTCTATTTGTTCAGAGTTTCTTTGCTTTTTCTTACCAATGTTGTGTATGATTCACTATGTAAATATTACATATATTTTATTAGATTTAACTCTAAAATATGGGTTCTTATGCTATTACAAATTATGTTTAAATTTCTTTAAAAAAATATTTATTTTTATTTTATATGAATTGGTGTTTTGCCTGCATGTATAACTGCATAAGTGTGTCAGATCTTGGAATTACAGACAGTTGTTAGCTGTCATGTGGATGCTGGGAGTCGAATTCAGGTCTTCCGAAAGAACAGTCAGTGCTCTTAAGCACTGAGCCATCTCTCCAGCCCCTATGTTTAAATTTCTAATTGTTTGGAAATGCATTTGCTTTAAAAAATGATCTTTTGACTGGCGTTTTGGTGGCTTAGAAACAGAAAAGTTGAGTGAGTAGCATTTTTGAAACTTCCTCTCCTGGGAATTAATGCCCTGTCCCATTCTCCAATATGATTATGAGTTCTTGACTAACACAGTTCAATTTTATTACTGTATTTTATAGACAGGATGTCACTGTGCACCCTAGGTTGGCCTGGAACTCATGGTGATATTCCTGATTCAACCCCTAAATTTTGGAATTAAAAGGTGTGCATCAGTACTCCAAGCTCAACACGATGTTTTGAGGGCAGCTGAACTCAGAGAAGAATGGTCATTTGCTTAACTGAAATGTTAGCCACTTAGGCTATAGTATATGGCCCATGCAGCAAGAAAGTATGAATTAAGTGTAGCTTTGGGAATATGGAGGCTTACATGGCATCATAATAACCAGCAGTAGGATTTGGGGTGGGTCAGCTTTTGCTATGGATAAAAGGAAGAGCATAGCTAATGGCAATTATAGGAACAGAAATACGTTATCACTATAGTCAGGACTTGAGAGATATCAGGGATACTGGAATCTTGTATCTAGTTGAAAGAGATTGTTACAAAGATCTCTGATTTTCATGAGGGCTAAAGTTCTTAGAAGGTTCAGAAAATAGAAAGCCCAAGGAAGGCAAAAGTGTGCTTCTCCCTAATCAAGACCTGAGGTTAAAGCCAAGTGGTTTTTATGTCTTGTACTACTGGGTACTGGGAACTGAACTAGGCCTTTTTGTATACCAGACAGGCTTTCTAGCACCAGCCACATTCCCAGCCTTTATAGTTTTTTTTATTCTATTTTTCCAGGCTGGTCCTGTACTCACACACTATACTCATGTAGTCTAGGCAGGTCTTGACTTGGTGATTCTCCTGATTTATCCTCCTGAGTAGCTGGGGCTGTAGACATCTACAACTCTGCCTTCCACTTTAATCTAAATATATGAAATGCAATAAATGAAAACACTTGAAATGTAAGGGTTTGTGTAAATGGCAGTGAGTTGAGGTTAGATTATAGACTCTTAAAATTAGACTGAAGAGTTAGTATCCTAACCCTAGACAGAATCATTGAATGCTTAAACAAGCTGTGCGCACTATTGCAGCTCTCCCAGAATCCTGTGAGAAATAGAATGTGTTCAGGTACACAGCGGCTAGCCAGGTAGAGTTTACTCTATAGAAAAGTCTATTAGCCTGTCTGGGTGGAGTGGATCTCAGGGAGCAGAGCAGCACTAGGTTGGAATAGAGACCGGCAACACTTATAACAACTTTACCTGTAATGGGTTAAAAAATGAGGCAACTATCTGAACATACTTCCACTTTTTCTTATCAGACCAACATCCATGTCAGTAGGTATTTCTTAGAGATATCAAGGGAATAGGTATTGTTCATGCAGAGGGTGGCAGTTCCATTCAGCAGGGAGAAGCTATTTAAGAACCCATGGTCTTGGGCTCTTTCCAAGGCATTGTAAGATTATTTTATGGTGTCTGATTTACTTTAAAGTTTCTTGTTATTGCAGTTAAAAACAAAATTTATCCTGCACACATCCTGTTTAAAACAGAATTTTCTCCTCTGTTAGGTAGAGATAAAGATGTAAGAAAGTACACGCTATTGCATTGGTTACACCTTGGTACTGGATGAACATGGGACATAGTATTGTTAATGGCCAGATTGATGGTCAAGGGAACATGAGTCAAATATACATTTGGAATGGTAATTTTGTTATGCCTGGAATAATTTTAAAAGAGTGGCTAGTGTGTGTGTGTGTGTGTGTGTGTGTGTGTGTTTTACTGCGGTTGTAATTCAAGGCTTCACACATGCTAGACAAAGCCTCTACCTAGAAGTTACAACCTTATCCCCAGGATGGTAGTATAAAAAATTGTAAGCATAAGAAATAAAAAAACATTTCTTTCCTTCTTCCTCTTTCTTCTACATTTTTGAAGTTTTCTTTTTCTTTCCTTCATAAATATACATTTTATATTTGCCATAACAACATTACTTTAACATTTGGACAGAGAGATTGAATCTCTGTGGTGGCTTGAATGGGAACGGCCGCCATAGGTTTTGTTTGAATGCTTGGTGCCCAGCTAGTTGAATTTTTCGGGAAGGACTAGGAAATATGTCCTAACAGAAGAAGAAGTGTGTTGTTGAGAGTGGGTTCTGGGGTTTCAAAAACCTACACCAGCTCTAGTGTCTGTCTGTTCGTCTCTGTCTCTGTTCTGTGTATCAGGATGTAACATTCTCAACAACAGTTCTGATGTCCTACTTGTTAGTCTTCTGCCATAATGATAATGGACTCTTTAGAACTGTAAGTGCCCAGTTAAACGCTTTCTTCTAGAAAAGTTGCCTTTGTTGTAACGTCTCCTTACAGCAGTAGAGCAGTGGCTATGACAGTCACTGTGTCACTCTCTTTTTCTCTGAGAAGGGGTCTAGGCACATTTCTCAGGGTAGTTTGGAACCTAAGAATGATCCTCTCCACTCACTATCCCACGTGGCCAGCACTGAAAGTAGGTACCCCATGTTCAATGTGAATCTGAGCATTTTAACACAAAAATATCAGATCCAAATGCTCCCAAACCTTTAAGGACCAACCTTGTGCCACAAGAGGAAAATTTTCAGTCTAAACACAGGCACACTAAAAATGTATAAAATTACACAGGCAATATATAGAAGACATAGCTGAAATGTAAATATGTTTGTTTAGACTTAGACTGAGCCCCACAGACAGCTAACTACAGATACATAAGTATTCTGAGATGACCAACACTTCCAGTCCCCAATATTTTTTCCAGATATGGCATCTTCAACCTGTGCTGCTTTTTCTCTGAAGAAATCAGATTACAGATGAGGCTGGTGGCATATTGTCTGACACAGGGGCATGAGCATGCATCCCAGTATCCCTTAGATGTGAGGATCTCTGTCTAGGATTGTAATGGTTTTCTTTACAACCTTTCAGAAGCTTTATATCTTTCTCAAGAAAAGCATATATTGGATAAAGACCTCAGGAATGTTATTTGCTGCTCAATTCTGAAATCACGGGAGACCATAGCAGGCTTCCTCTTCTGCACGTGTGGGCATCTGGACCATGCCTTCACTTTCTGAGTGATTGTAGAAGTGGAATCAGACTTCTTGGATGAGATTGCTTGAAAGAGATGTAGCTTATATATTCTTGCTCTGGTGCTCAGATTACTCAGCAATCATTGGTAGTGATAAAAAGTAAAAATATGACAAATGAAATACTTATTTTTCTGAGTCTCCAGAGCACACTGGTGCTGAGCTCACTCAAGGAGTCCACTGTGTTGTGACTAGTTTCTGTCTCCCTTTGGGTCTTTCCTTGAAGTGATTCCATGTTAGATAAACCAAGGAGGGTGCTGATCTGTGTAGAAGGTCAGCATTCTCTTTGCTCTGACAGCAGGACTTCTGTCTGACCTTACTGAGTGCTCAGTTGCTCTGCTGATTCCTTCTGGTGCGTCCAAGCCTCCCCTGGAGCTTTTACTGTCTCCCCCTTCCCCAGGCCTCTGTGCTTTGACCTGAGAGGGTCTGTCTATGTTCTCTGCATTTGCCCATCACCAGCACTGGTCAGTGACTATGAATGGCTTTGACTCACATCAACCTTGAAACACGTCTGCTCTTCTAACTCTTTAGAACTGTAAGCCCCCAGTTAAACCAATGCTTTCTTCTGGTTGAGTTCTGTTGCAGAAGCTTCCTGTCCTGTATCGGTTCTCTTTAAAGCCATCAACCTGAGTGTATAACTAGGAATGTCACAATGTCCTAGTTTGAATGCTTTCTATGTCTAGCAAAATGACTGATACTCTATTGTTAACTGGCCACATCTCTGTTGCTAATTCTACTATGACTCCGCTCATTCCTCTCCTTTCTAACTCATCAATTCAGTACCATTTCCCCTATATCCAGCTATTTAAAATTTTTAAAGGATTTATTTATTTATTATGTATACAGTATTCTGCCTGCATGTGTCTCTGCACTCCAGAAGAGAGCACAAGATCTCATTATAGATGGTTGTGAGCTACCATGTGGTGGCTGGGAATTGGACACAGAACCTCTTGAAGATCAGCAAATGCTCTTAACCTTTGAGTCATCTCTCCAGTCCCCAAATCTCAAATGTAATATTTTACTATATTGAATTCTGCATATTTTCATAGTTTTAGTGACATGTTTAAAGTCATGCAACAGAAAACTCAACCCAGATTTTGTTTTTATTGATTCACACAACTAAAACGGTTGAAGAAAGACTAGTTTCTGGCATGGCAGGATCTGTAGACTAGGAAATATTTTAGGGCTACATTTTACTCTTTCCTTTTTATTGACTTTGTTGCTGGACAGTAGGTCCATTAAAAAAAGTCCATACAGAAGTCAAGATGAGTGAGATGGATGGCTCCAGTACTTACCAGAAAGTTCAGGACAAAGTGTTGGATCCAGCAAGCTCCTCAAAGCTCTTTATGTGCTTTTGTCACGGTGTCACTGAACCCAGCATTGATCAGAGGAATGGATTTTATACCAGGCCTGAGTCTCCTGAAGGAGGATGGAGGCTGACTGCTGGGGATAGAAAATGGGTTTTCTAGAGTACGGGGGAATATGAAACAGACTTTAAACACTGTGTTCCAATTCTATCTCAGCTGCTGCCAGTGTTTTCTAACTTAGGGGACTAAGCAGTTTACCTTGATTATTTTCTAAATGTTGTCCAGATTTAAATCTCTATAAATCAGAGAAATAGATCAGAATAGTGAATGGGAATGGGGAGGCAAAGCAAAGCAAAACAAAAAAAGTAAAAAACAAGCAGGCATTCAATTGAAAATAAGAATTTTGAGAAGAGAAATGCTTTTTAGAAAGGTTTTACTTTTATTTATCTATTTTTCTTTTTAAATTTATTTTTCTCTCATATATCACATTTCAGCAGTTTTCTCTTTCTCTTCTCCCCCAAACCAGACTCTCTCTTCCTTTGTCTCCCAGGAATATCCATCAAACATAGTATATCACGTTACACTAAGATGACACATCCCCTCATATCAACACTGGATGAGGCAACCCAGTAGGAGAAAAAGGATCCCAAAAGCAGGCAAAAGACTCAGAGACGGCCCCTATTTCCGGTGTTAGGAGTCCCTCAGAAACACCAAGATATATAACAATAACATGTATGCAGAGGGCCTAGGCAAATCTCATACAGGCTCTCTGAGGCCCCATGAGGTGTCCTTGACCTCTCTGACTCCTACAACCCTTCCTCACCCTCTTTTGTAGGATTCCTCTAGGTCTGCTTAATGTTTGGCTGTGGGTCTCTGTATCTGCTCTCATCAATTGCCATCCGGAATGCCTGTGCTGGGCACTGCACTGCATGAACTAAGTGTCGCAGTTTGTCATATATCAGAGCAGAGAGCCCTGCTCAGGTACTGAGTGGTGGACCCAGCATCAGATTCCTTCCCTGATCAATTACAATTACAAAGGCTCTTTTCAATTTGATTTACCACTGTACTGCCATTGATGTGCGTCATCCAGAAATGATGACGTCAGAGATGCATAACGACCTTTCCTGTCAGTGGGGAGGATTTCCCATCTTACATCCCACACCACTCGGGGATGTTGTTTATTTTTGCACTGAACTTAACTCATAGTCTCTACTTCCACGGATGGCATCTTTATAACTCTGCTGCTTCTTGCACTAAATTGCATTTCTGCTTATCAAAGGCTATGGTTTGTCTGGTTTGTCCTTGCTCCGCTTCCTGGGGCTCAGGAAGTCACTGGGCTATGAGACATGGGTGTGTCTCTGTGGTGCTTCCAGGGCTTTTTTCCCTATACAGCCTCTATGAATCTTCACCTCCATCTTCATTTCCAGAAGAGGTCTGCTCTTTTTCATCCTAGCTTCGAGGAGCTGGGAGTTGGAGACTCCCTTTCAGTCTTTCTTGGATTTGGTGCTTTTGGTCACCTTGAAGCTTCTTCTGGAGACCGTGTGGGGCTTTGTGTTTCTATTTAAATCATAAATATACTTGTAACTTCTAGTTTCATAGTAAAAATCAATTAAGTCCCATATTCATCCTGTTCATGCTTCTTCAGCCCTGAGGTGTTATCTTCCTTTGGTGCTGGGATGTTGACAGGTTGTAAGCACCAGCAAGAAGGAAGCACTGGTTATTTGCATTTTAAATGTATTCCTCCTACTGATTTTATTCTTTATGAATCCTTATGCATGCTAGACAAATGTCTACAACTGAGCTACCTTCCTGGTCCTTAGATTAGCTCTTAAATTATTGCTAACATACAAACACCCAAACCAGTAACATTCCTTCTGTATCCTTTCTAACTCTATGATGGCTTCTGTGCTGGTATCTCCTCAGCTTTCCCCTGCTAGTTATAGTCCCCTGTATGTGGAATTCTAATATCATGTTATTAGAATTCAAGTTATTGAACAGTTTTCTTTGTCTTTGTATCTTTGATTCTATACCTGTCTGCCTTGCCGATTTTTCCTCTTTTTTTTTTCTTTTATTTTGGCTTGATTTTATAGTTCTAGAAAACAAACCCAGGATTTTGCACATATCAGACAAGTGCTCTACCACTGAGCTACATCCTCAGCCTGGCACCCACCTCTCCAAATCTCTAGTAATCTGTGACATTTTGGATTTTTGTCTATTACAGATTTTAAAAAGATGTTCATTTAAGTATGGGACCCTCCCCAGCTTCTCATGTCTGTGCTCAGATGAGTGAGAGAATGCTCTGACAAGTCTGGTGGGTAAGGGGACAGTGTAGAGAGGACACAGCTTCCTTTGACTGTATTAAAATTTTATCTTATTTAGGTTACTGCTGTTTTACCTTCATCACAGTGGCTGTGATTTAAATTACTAGTGGACTGGCTGATCAGGCTGTAGTCTGGGGGGAATCCTGTTTCTCCGACAATGTCTCTGTTGCTGCCACAACTAAATCTATATAGCTCTAATAAAACTCAAGATTCAAAAGCTAGGGTGAAAACCCATGATCTTAGAAATTAGAGTAGCAATTGGCTAACTTCCTCTCTTTGCTGCTGTCTCAGAAGCCCATCTCCTACCATGCTGCCCTAACTAAAAATCTCAGGCTACACTCCTGCCTCATACTTCCATCAACCAGAATCCTGCAGTTCTGAGCCCAGGTTAATTTTATTTAATTAACATAATTGCAACACATCTTTGCAAAGTCAAAGAAATGCAGCATACACAAATGTAACACATTTTTACTTAGTTAGGCAAATGTTCCACAAGAGGTACACATAAGAGTCTTGTCTTTTGAAAGCAAATACAAGTATGTAGGACTACCACATATTCTGGTTTAAAATATTTTTTAAAAAATTGAAAAATTATGAAAGTCATAAATGTATCCAGACTATTTTCTTGTTTTTATTCCCTAAGTAGTGTAGCACAATGACTGTTTATATGTAGAAGTTCTTCTGTATTAAGAAATGTAAGTAATATAGACATGACTTAAAATATATGGGGTAGATTATACTAGGTTGTATGTAAAAGCATAGAAGCATTTAAAGACTTTAGTACCTCTGTCAGGGAGTTCCTGGAATCAATATCACCCAGATACTGTGCGATGGCCACACACACACATACACACACACACACATACACACACACATGCACAAACACACACACACACACATACACACACACACACACAGCTGATCTTTGAAAGGAAAACTGCTGACATAAGCTATAACATGGGTGAGCCTTGAGGCCTGAAGCTAAATGAAATAGCTCACTCACAAAGAAACAAATACTGTGAGATGACTGTGAAGTGAGGTATGATGCTCATCTTCACAGAGTGGCCTGTTTCTCACACAGGATATAGTTAGTGACATTTATGTGCTTCTACTGGTGTGTGTGTGTGTGTGGGGGTGCAGGTATGCACATTTTCTCCTGACATACATCTTAGCATAGATCACAAGGAAAAGCAGGTAGTGAGTGATGCATCTGGAATGGTACATGCTGGGCCAATGATGAGGGTGTTTGAGAAGCTAGACTCGATCATGCCAGTTCTATACATGAATGTATAAAAGAATGTTTCTATTAAGAGTGGGACATGTGAGGAATGGAGGTGTGGAAGGTTTTTTTGGCAATGCTAAGTGTATCAATTGTTGGTGCTGTGATAAATCCAAAAGTACTTTTGGGAGGAACAGTTATTTCTGCCTTTGCTCCAGAGGGAGCATCCCTAGTGGCATAGGAGGTGTAGAAGCAGGAACAGGAAGATTATGCTTTTGACCACATGTAGGAACTGGAGAACCCAAACTGGAAGTGGGAAGTGACATGAATTCTCAAAGTTTACCCTCAGTGATATACTTCCTCTAGCAAGGCTCTGCTCCCTAAAACATCACCACTAGCTGGGGACCAGTGCTCAAATGCATGGGGACAGGGGACATTTCTCATTCAGACCACAGAAATAAGAAGCATGCAGATACAGTTGGGCAGGAGCTCCCATCCTGGTCCTATTGCTTAAGGAAATGACAAAATACAGGCTCATGGGTAGCTGAATAAGAGTCCCTCCAGTTTAGGCAAATAGGTTTCTATGATTTCACTGTAACCAGCTCAGCATCAGTGTAGTAAGTCTTGGAAAGAACTGTGCTAGAAAGAAGTCACAGAAGAACCAAAAGAAACAATACAAACACAGAAAAGCATCTGGCAAGTAGCAGTTGCTGTCGATGTGCTGACATGATTAACACACAAGAGTGAACATTGAGCAAAAGATAATTTTTAATAATTTTTATGATGAGTAAATGATGTCTTCTGTATGATGGGGTCAAAGCAACTATATTTGGATCTTTTTTCTAAAACTGAGAAATAGCATTGCTATAAGAAAAAAAATATTAGAGAAGGGTACTATGCTGGTATTTTCCTCTGGAGTGAGCATAACTAAGTTATGCCGATATTCAAATGTATGCCACTACATACATAACAAGTGGTTTATGTAGAAGGACAAAGCATGTGAGTAGCTGATGCTTCATTCAATATAGCACTCATTTAGTGTGAGGCAGAGGTTTGAGCCCACGGCCTCACTCAAACTAAATGAGTGCTATACCACTGTACAGGAGAGGGCCATGGAGACAGGCCTATTTTAAGAAGGCCTGTGCTCCACTCTGTGTAGAAGGTCCTAGCGGGGAGAACAGAGTGCATACAAATGGGCCTCCTGTCAGGAAGTCCTGGATCAGAGGTGCCCTGGTGGGAATGGGGGAGCTAAGGCTTTAGGTCAGCTTCCCCTTGGCTTTGTTCTCTTGGGCAGTAATGGAATTCCTTTTACCCCAAATAATTATTTATTATTAGTATTAGTATTTTAGTATTCCTTTGTGAGCCCAGATATGGCTTGAGAAAACCTTTATTTTTCTCAATATTTACAGTGTCAGTTTTTCTGACTGAGGTGCTTTTAGGCTTAGGAGTGCTGAGGCATTCTGATGTAAGCCAAACTTTGTAAGCAAAGGCCTCTGGGGAGAAGACTCAGCTGTTCCCTCAGACATTCGAAGGAGCTGTTGCCTAAAATGATAATAGCAAAACCATAACACCAAATTCCAGCTTTCCTCTAAAACCTGGCAGTTCCAGTCGCTGTGGATCACTAAGCACTCCACATCTGAACAGTAAAACCTTGTAGAATGTCATCCAGTGAAATGCAGAGGGTACGTAGGCCTTCTGCTATGGGTCCAGGCACTGTCTGGACTGACTTCCTCTCCCTTGTTAATCTTGTTCTTCAGACTGCAGACATCCTGATACACTGTAGATTATCTTTTGCATTTCTGTTCTCTACTTTCTCTTCCTTTAGTATTCCATGTCTGAAAAATTAAGTAAGCATACTTACGGTGTAGCTTATTCATATTAAATTACTTATTGCCCCAAACATACTATTTCAATTGCTATACTAACTGAAATATGTAAATAGTTTTCACATGCCAGGAACTATTCTGGGAGCAAGAGTACAGCCTCTGGTCCTGTGAGCTTAGCTACAAAGATGTGTAGGTATTATAGAAGAGTAACACATACATGGTAGAGGCAAAAATGAGATGCTGATCCATGTAGATTGTCTATTTACTGCATTCTCTCCTGCCTCACCTTTCCCCACCCACTGTCCTCCACATAGAGGGTTTGAGGACCCCTATTAGTTCTGTTACTCAGTGAAGACAGCTCCTGGTCTTTCCTCCTCCTTCCCTCATCTCCCTTTGGTGCTGAGGTTTGAGCCCATAGCCTCACTCACACTAAATGAGTGCTATACCACTGTACAGTATTCACCCTCAACCCTCCATGGCCACAGTTAATTACCTCTGTCTTATATTCCTCCTACAGCTGTTGAGTGAATACTATAATGCTTACTGCTTATAGGACTGGTGTACTGAGTTACCCATTTCTGTAGGTAAATCACAAAAATGGTTTATCACATAACAGATCCTGAAAAAAAAAAAAAGGCTACTTTCCTCATGTGTTTACCCAAGCATCAGGCTTGAGGATGCATTTTATTGGGTTGGTGACAGGGACCCTGGTGGGGGTTTTATGTATTAGTGCACAAGTGTAGTTTTTGAAATATCACTGTAAATCCTGAGAATATATGAATCTGCCCAAGTCTTCTCTAAATTGACCCATTGGCTTTGGTAAGGAGCAACCCTAACAGAGCTAGGTATAATTTTTTACCTGTTTAAAGTTCTTTTATTGTCTAGTAGAGGATTTTTCTGGTTACTTTTTATCTATCAATCATCTATCTATATATCTACCTAATTATCATTCCCTCATATATTACATCCCAATTGCAATTATTTGCTCTCTTTTCTTCCTCCCAACTATGTCCCCACCCCCCATCTCCTCTCTTCTCCAGATCCATGCCCCCTCTGTCTCTCCTCAGAAAAGAGCAGGCCCTCCAGGGACATCAACCAAACATGGCATAATATGCTACAGTAAGATCATATCAAGGCTGGATGAGGCAGCCCAGCAGGAGGAAAAGGGTCCTGTAAGTAGGAAAAGGGTCCGTGAGTGTTCCCACCCTAGGTCAGAAGCTAGATCAGATTTCCTGAACTCTGTGGGTCTCCAAATGGCCCAGTCAAGTGATTCTGTAGGTGGCTAATTTTTCTAATTAAGCTATTATAATAGTTCAGTATTTAAAAATTCTTGTTAAGATTTATTAAACCCTAAAAGGAAAATAGCAATCAAATGGTGTCACATAAAAGAATGTTCACATTTGCAGGCAAATGAATGAAACTACAAAAAAAAAAAAGCATTCTGAGTGAGGTAACCCAGACCTAGAAAGACAAAAACATGAGTACTCACTCATAAGTGGATATTAGACATAAAGCAAGGATAGCCAGGCTACGATCCCAAACCCCAAAGGATCTAAGAAACAAGGAGGATCCTAAGAGAAACACGATGAGTCCCCCTGGGAAGGGTAAATAGATAAGCTTTCCTGAGTAAACAGGGAGCATGCTTTGGTGAGGTGGTGGGGAGCGGGTAAGATGAGGTAGGAAGAGAACACAGGAACAAGGGAACTCTAGTTGGGGGAGGGACAGAAAGGGAAGAACAAAGAAACAGATATTATCATAGAGGGAGCCATTGTGAGTTTAGAGAGAAACTTGGTGCTAGGGAAACATCCAAGAATCCACAATCATGACCCCAGCTAAGACTCCAAGCAATAGTGAAGAGGGTGCCTTATCTGGCCTTCCTCATAATCAAATTGATGACTACCCTGATTGTCATCATAGAGTAGCTGATGGAAGCAGATGCAGAGATCCACAGCTAAGCACTGGGTTGAGCTCCCAGTCTAGTCAGAGAGAGGGAAGAGGGATTATATGAGCAGAAGGGGCAAGTCTATGATGGAGAAACCCAAGCTATTGGGAGATTACTGATACTGGATTGACAGCTGGGAAAACTTGCACGGGACCAAACTAGGCTCTCTGAATGTGGGTGACAATTGTGTGGCTTGGCCAGTTTGTGGGGCCTCTGGCAGTAGGACTAGGATTTATCAACTGGCTTTTTGGAGCCTGTTGCTTATAGAGGGATACCTTGCTCAGCCTTGATACTGGGGCGGGGAGGGGTTGGTCCTACCTCTACTTGATATGCCAGACTTTGTTGACTCCACATGGGAAGCCTTATCCTTTCTCAGGAATTCACGGAGGTGGAGTGGGGAGAAGCTGCAGGAGGAGGGGTTAGTGGGAGGGGAGGAGAGAAGGGGAACTGTGGTTGGTATGTAAGATATAAAAGCCTTTTAAATTAAAAAACTTTTAAAAAATGTTTCACTGCAATTCTAACTGTAGCAAACATAAAAAGTTTTGCCAGGTGTGGTGGCTTACACATCTAACCACAGTACCCAGGAGTCTGAGACAAGAGTTCAAATCCAGCCTGGCCACACAGTCTGTGCAAAGTCGGCCTGAGCCATATGAGATACTATTTCAAAATGCAAACCAAAGTTTTCTTATAAGTAATTTCAAAGCAATCTGAAAATCTAGTAAACAGGCTTCACCTATGGCAATATTCCAAGCAATGTACATGGATAACTTTATAAGAAATATACAGGGATTACATGAGGAATATTTTAGAAACTATTTGGGAAAAAAGTTACATCTTATAGATTTTAAATAGCTAATTCCCTTTTTAGTTCTGAACCCCATTTTTTGATTGGGTTATTCAAGGTTTTGGGCTCTAGATTCTTGAGTTCTTTATATATCTTAGAGATCAATCTCTATCACTTGTAGGGTTGGTGAAAATCTTTTCCCATTCTGTAGACTGTTGTTTAGTCCTATTGACAGTGTCCTTGGCTTTAGAGAAGCTTCTCAGCTTCAGGAGATCCCACTTATTGATTGTTGATCTTAATGTCTGTGCCACTGGTGTTATATTTAGGAAGTGGTCGCCTGTGCCAATTTGTAGAAGTGTATTTCCCACTTTCTTTTCTATCAAGTTTAAAGTGGCTGGGTTTCTGTTGAGGTCTTTGATCCACTTGAATTTGAGTTTTGTGCAGGGTGACAGGTTTGGATCTATTTGCATTTTTTCTACACACTACCATCCAGTTATGTCAACACCATTTGTTAAATATACTATCTTTTTTCCATTGAATATTTTGGGCCTCTTTGTCGAAGATCAGGTGTTCATAGGTTTTTGGGTTAATGTCTGGATCCTCAATTCTGTTCCATTGATCCACAAGTTTGTTTTTTATGCCAGTACCAGGCTGTTTTTATTACTGTAGCTCTATAGTATAACTTGAAGTCAGGGATGGTGATGCCTTCTGAGGTTCTTTTGTTGAGTAAAGTTGTTTTGGTAATCCTGGCTTTCCTATTATTCCAAATGAAATTGCGTATTGTTCTTTCAAGGTCCAAAAAATATTGTGTTGGGATTTTGATGGGCAGTGCATTGAATCTGTAGATTGCCTTTGGTAGAATTGCCATTTTTACTATGTTGATCCTACCTATCCAGGAACATGGGAGATCTTTCCATTTTCTGATATCCTCTTCAATTTCTTTCTTCAGTGACTTAAAATTTTTGTCAAATAGATCTGTTACTTCTTTGGTTATAGTTACTTCAAGGTATTTAATAGTATTTGTAGCTATTATAAAGGGTGATGTTTCCCTTATTTCTTCTTCAGCCCTTTCATCTTTAGTGTATAGGAGGGCTACTGATTTCGTTGAGTTAATCTTGTATCCTGCTACATTGCTGAAGGTGTTTATCAGCTATAGAAGTTCCTTGGAAGAATTTTGTGGGTCACTTATATATACAATCATATCATTATAAAATATCACACTTAATTGTGATGCTATTTTATTTTCTGAAATTTACTTTCTGACATTATATTATAGAATAGTATTTTTTCTTTTTATGATTTTTCTATTTATTATTTTCTTTGTTCTTTTCTAAGTGCTAGGGACTGAACAAAGAGCTTTGAGTCACATATGCTCTTTACCTTTGAGTTACATTCATAGTCTTTTTAGCCTTGCTAAATTGTTTAAGATGGCCTGGAACTCAGACTGTAGTCCCTGATGATGACTTTGAAGACTTTCTTAGGAACCGAGATTATAGGGCCTGTTCTCCTCAGGATGGCTCTTCCAGATTCCAGGTAATTAGTACTATTCACATGTTTCCATATTGTTATTCTTAATATATATGATACCACACACACACACACACACACACACACACACACACACACACACACACATATATATATATATGCATGTATGTATGATGTGTGTGTGTGTATCTATCCCAGAGCTTCATACATGCTAGTTAGGTGCTCTTTCACTCAGCCACATATCTAACCTTCATAATGTTAAAGTAAGTCACCTGTAGACAACATGCAATTGAGTAGTGGAGTCAGTCTGCTGGTATCTGTTTTTTAATTAGTGTTTTCAGACCATTTTTACCTAATGCAATTATTGGTAAGGTTAGATAAAGGTCTATCATCTTGGTTTTAATTTGATTTTTTCTTTAGTTCCATATAATTAGGTAGTAGTTTTTAACCTGTTCAATCTAGAGGTTGTCTTTAGTTTTAGTTACCTTCTTTACCAAATCAAAAAATTATTACTGTTTTTTTGTCTGTGCACATGTGTGTAACAATGTGAGACTATGTGCATATGTGAAGGCCAGAAAAGGAAATTAGGTATTGCTGTCTGTCATTTTTTTGCCTGTTTCTTTGAAGTGGGGCCTTTCCCTGAACATGAGATTTATATTTTCGTGGTTAGGCTGAAAATCAGCAAACCCCAGTGATCCTACTCTATCTGTTTTCCTCGGATCAGGGTTTATTGGCATGTCCAGCATGTCTGGCTTTTTATCTAGGTGATGAACCCAAATTCTGGTCTTTATCAAATGCTCAATTGCTGAGCTCCATGCCTGTTCCTCAACTCCTTTGTATTTGTAATAGGCCCCCAAACCTTAGCACAACTGACACCATGTTAGAGGCACCATTCTGATCTTAAAATCAAGCACATAGACACCAACACACGCCAAAATGGAAACAAAGACCTAACCCATTAAAGAGCAGTAGTGAGGCAAGCCTTTATTACCAGCACTTGGGCAGCAGAAGCAGGTGGATCTCTGTGTTGGAGTCCAGCCTGGTCTACAGAAGGAGTTCTAGGACAGCCAAGGCTATACAGAGAAACCCTTTATTAAAAAACAAAAACCAAAATAAAGTAAACTTACAAAAGATTATGGACGAGGAAAGCTTCTAAATGTATTAGCCTTACTTTTATGGTTCTGTAGTTCTGCTTCTTTGCTAACTGTTCTTGTTCTTGCTAACTGAAGTGTATCAAGCAGGATAGTTTTTGTGCATAAAAGACAAAGAACTGTGAGGCTCAAGGCTGCATGATTTGAACAAGTTCCCCAGGCAACTGCTGGCCCTAAAGACTTTATTTTTGGCTTAAGAGTGTCCATGTGTGTTCTCTGGTGGACTTGCCTCACAACAACTACATGCATGAATATATCCTGTATTTTCAAAATACTTTGTGCAAATAATTTGAAGTCTAAATAATTGTTTTTTATATATGCAAAGAAATTACTTGTTTCTCCTTCAAGGCCCCTTTGCTTACTGATGCTTTGAAACTGTTTTAACTTGATTTGAGGCATAAAGATGGCTTAACTGAAGCTCCTTTGGCACTGGTAGAATTCCTAGCTTACACTAACTCTGGAGCTTGACTCACTGAGGGCAAGCCCATTCATGGTGGTTCAGGGCCTTTTACTAAAGTTGGCCTATACTCAAGAGCCAGTAGTTCTTTAAAATGTCTGATCACATCTCCAGCTTTGCAGCCCTCTCTCTACTGTTCCCTCTTTCATTGGTAACTTTCCTTCGAGCAGAAAATTCCCAATATAGGACCTTCTAAACAGACTTGGATATTCTTCAGAATGTCAGCACTGTTTCAGCTTCAGTAATCTCCTGCTTCACTAACCAGGGACACTCTATTTATTCTCTTTCCAGACTTATGATCTCATTTATTTCAGGGGCGAGGACTACAGATTTATGTCTTCAGAAAAGAATATTAATATCTACAAAGGCAGAGAGGTCAAATTGGAATAAAACAGAATGTTCTATTGTTGCCCAGATCACAGCAGCCCGATTTCTTTACCAGAAAAGTATTCCCCTTCTCCCTTTTCCATGCTGGATGTAACCATCCAGTTTTAAATTCTCTATTCTCTTGGCTGTTGGTGTTTTTAGATAGGCTGTATCTAAATTATATATATATATATCTAAATAAATAAAATTATTGTGAAAAAAATCAATGTGAAAGTTGCTGCTTGCCAAATATGATTAACAATGAATAAACTTTGTAGAAATTTTTAACATATACTCATTGATTCAATATTTTATATTTGTGACTCCAAATTCTCAATGTAATAGCCAGCATTCTGTCATCATGACAAAATACTTGAGATAAATCAACTTAAAAGGAGGAAAATTATATTTTTCATGATTTAGATCTTTTAGTTCATGGTTGTTTAACTTTCTTACTTGATGTGTGGCAAACAGAAGAAATTCTGTTGAAACAAAGGAGCTCATCTTATGGGTGCCAGGAAGTAAATAAGAAAGATGGATCCAGGTAAGTTCAAAGGCACATCCCCTTATCTTCTCTTCCTCCCACTAAATATCACTCTCAGAGATTCTAACATCTGAGAGCTGCATGGGCTATCTAGGAACAAATCTATTACACATGGATCATTGGGAAACACTTGTGACCTCAACCATAGATTTAACTTGCAGTGAAGCACTATTGTCTCATTTCAGAGCCCCATTGTGGATGGATAAAAGAGTAACATGGGGGTCAGGAGGTCATTGAGCTTCTGGGTACCAGAAATTACCAGGGAGTCAAGACCTGTTGTAAGCCATAGTGCTCTTCTATAAAAGGTATCATGAGACTATTGATTTTCTCCAGATATGGCTGCATAAGTGCCCAGGATTGAATGTGACTGTAACTCAGTAGTAGAATGTGTGCTAAGGAAGTTCCTCAGTTAGATTCCTGATACTACCCTAAGCAAAGAAAACAAAAGCAACAACAAAAACCAAAACACTAAAAGACCCAGCTTAAGATGGATCTTATCCTGCTAGTTCAAGCCCAAATCAGTGACAGTAGGAGTGTGTGTTTATATTACTAGTACAAAACATTTATTAATTGTCAATTTTTACACTTTTGGGTTTTGATTGAATCCAATGAGGTTCTGTTCTTGTTCTCTCATGTGCAGCAGGAGGAAGTAGCCAAGGCTGGAGCCATTCCCAGGCTCCTTCTGCAGAATACCTGAGCTCTTGGTCAGTACACCTATACCTGGTCTTTCCAGATGACTGGCAAGGAATTTCTCTTTCTCTCGAGAACCAGGAGTGATTGATTCTTAGAGAGACATTGACTTGGCTACTTTTTAGGGACTAGTGGAAAATCCAAATTATTTGGTTCTTTAAAGTCATAAAATTCAAGAATAAAGCCTTGGCCTGTCTGAAAATAGCTTCTACGTTAAGAGAATATAGGTGTTTTTCCAAGTATAATGTTATGGTAAGACAAACTTTCCAAATAAAGATATTATCAGAAATTTGGGTAATAGAATTCTGGCCCATACAATTCTGTTTATTTGATGACTGTGCCTTTAGTGAGTTATTGCCACATACAACGTACTGTTCTAGGAGAGCATAGGCATATTGTTTTCACAGCTAACAAGGTTAAACATTACCCATTGCAGTCATGCATTTAAGCTGGACCTATTTTTTTTTAAAAGATGTAGACTCCCAATGCTTTTAGTAGACACTGTGTCTTCAGGGAAGAGGTGAAACAAGAAACCTATAGAGAACAAAACTTCCTGTTGAACTACATGGACTATAGACTATAGACAGTCTTGTCCATTGGGTCAGGACTGTGGCAAGCTCATGTGGTCCAGGGACCCTTTATCTCTCAGCAAGCAACTTAAGGTACACATGACTGTCAATTTGACTACTTAGTGTTCACCACCAGATGGACCTGTGTCAGTACACTGGTCTACAAGGATTTCAGTCCATTTGTAATCACCAGTGTTTAGGCATTTAGCACATTTTTTCAAAGACATTTTAAACTCATCTTTAATTAATATAACCTCGAAAAAATGTGGTTCTGCATATGTCTTTTTTTTGTTTTATTTTTTAAGCATCAAAATACAATTACTTGGGCTGGAGAGATGGCTCAGTGGTTAAGAGCATTGACTGTTCTTCTGGAGGACCTGAGTTCGGTTCCCAGCATCCACATGGCAGCTAACAACTATATGTAATTCCAAGATCTGACCCTCTTACACAGTTATACATGCAGGCAAACACCAATTTACATAAAACAAAATACAGTTACTTAAAGGAAGTATAGAAAGGGAATGACCTGGACTTTAGGCTATGTAACGAACAACAGTACTGTGGTATTTTATGTAAATAAACTATTCTGTCATCTACTTATTTCCTAATTTAGATTTGAAACCATATCCAGGAATTCTCCTTTTCTTGTGTAGAATCAGAAATCATATGGTTTCTCATGATGCAGTTTAAAGCTAGAGGAAATATGTTTCAGACATTTTCCTTGAGCCTTCTCCTCTGGACAGGAAGTGGCTAGTGTCAGCAGAGAAGGTGGAGGAAGAACCTGACGGCTTGACAAATTGCCTACCTCCTCTGCTTGCTATGTTTTCTCCCCTGGATTTTTAATTTAGAAACAAAACTTAAGTTCAGTGATATTTAGGTGGCAGGGGAGACATGGCCAAAATCCTGCAGAGCCCTCAGTGCATGAACTGGGCATAGAGCTGGCCCAAGCACTGCTCTGGCACTTGGGCTGCCTTCCTCTGCAAAAATGAGACAGCCCCTTTATGGGAACTGAGGTTCAGTGACAGCCCATCTCTAAAGCTTGCTCACTTGGTGCCTTTAGGTACATCTCATCTCAGTTTTCTCATCTTTATAATCACAACAATAATGTAAAACATTCTATATCATTAATATATAATAGATTAGAAGGTCTTCTGATCATCTCAAAAGGCATTATACAAATCTATGAGAGCAGTAATAAAGTTATCCCAGGAAAAAATGCATTTCTATTTTATTTGAAAGGGTTGCCATTATTTACAAATAGTTTCACCCAAATTCTGACAACCAAAAGAAAAACAATTTCCATGGAACCCAGTTTGAGTATTATATTTCTTTGCACTGTTAATTCTGTTTTCTCTATGTTTCCTGTTTGAAGAAAAGTTTTTGGTTTTGATTATGTACATCTGTGTGCCTATGTTGGGGTATGAACACATGAGTGCAGGGGCTGATGGTGGCCAGAAAGGGCATTGGATCTCCTGTAGTTACAGGTAGATGTGAACCACTGAACAGGGGTTCTGGGAACCAAACTTGAGTCCTTCAAAAGAGCAGTTCATGATGTTAACTGCTAGTACTTTCATGTTTCTTTTCAATTGTTAAAAACATGCCTCATTAAATAAATATTGGTTACTTACTCTGCAGGAGCACTGTGTGGATCTTTGTGGGAACATAAAAATGACGAAATATTACCCACTCTTCAAAAATTCACATCATCCACACTATGCTGGAAACAGGCATTTTGGTATCATTGACCAGATTGCTGATTTTAACAGGTGTGCTTCCTGACCTGTTTCTTGTATGAGAAGAAAACTGTGAGTGCTTGAAGCCAAAGGCTGCAATACAAGAGCTTTTATCAGATAACAGAATGTTTCTTAGAACGGAAGCTCAGAAGGACCAATTCTGTCAGATTGCCGACCTTGACCTTCTGCAGCCAAAAATTCTGCTTCCCCATGTTTTTAAAGGAAACACGTTTCAGAAAAGCTCCTGATCCCAGATTCAGTGGTTTTCCTTAAAACTTGTTTGGAGAGACAACAATGGAATTCTGGGAGAGATCTGACATAAGAAGGCTCATCTGATGTATCTCAGGAGAGAGAAGTGTTTGTTTACTCTGGGCAGTCCTCTATATTTCTATGTAGGTGCTATTATTAGATGCCTTTGAAGTGGGAAAGTCGTAGGTCAGACCTTGGTGTGCTTAAACTTTTAACGTTGTTTTTCTGTTGTGTGCATGGAGTAGATGGCGAAGGAGAAACACCTGTTTTTTTAAAGCAACGTCTGAGGGTTACAGAGCAGTGAATTGTATTTCGTCTCTCTCAACAGTGTCCACTTTTATCCACTGTATGTCTTAGGTTGCTTTATCGAGGTGTTCAGACTGGGCCATCCAAAGAGAATATAGTTAATCTTGGAACTGTGGAAATTTGTAAAAAAGTGTGTAGTGTCCTCAAAATTAATTGGGAAGAATGCCTGCCCTGAGCATAAATACTGGAATGCCAAGTGCATTGAACCAGATGAAACAGCTTTCAGACGATAGCTAAAGAAAACAATTTTTATTCCTTGGGTGCTGGCATCACTTTTTTTTTTTTTTTTGAAATTTAAAACATAAAGGCAAATCTGGGTGTGGTGTACCTCCAGCACTTAGGAGGTAGGGGCAGAGGATAATAATACAAGGTCTTGCTATGTGGTAATGAGGTCCTCTCACAGAAGGCCAACTAATCAAACATTTTAAAAGAAAATATTTTTAAAATTATATGCAATGTATTGCTTTTGTTTCTTTGTAGTACTATAGAATTTTTGCGAACATGTTTCTTTCATTTTTAATAGACTAAAGTAATCCCCTCTGTGATAGTAAAATGTATATATCAAATTATATTAAAATAAATTTCTGTTTGGGTATTAAAAATCCACACTGATCATTCATTTTGTAAGAACTTTTATATATTCTTAAAGTGACAATATATATCTTACTGAAATTAAGACACATAAAAAGATACAAAAGATAATACGAGAACGGAAGTGATGGCCAAGGAAAAAGTGAGGAGCAGAGTTTGAATGTCAGCACACGTGTAAAAAAGTTGAGCATAGCTACAGAAGCGTACCATGTGAGTACTCCGTGTGTGTGTGTGTGTGTGTGTGTGTGTGTGTGTGTGTGTGTGTGGTGGGGGTGGGGGTGGAGATGAGAGGTCTGTGAGACTTGCTGTGCCAGCCTCCCCAGCGCAGTGAGAGACCCTGTATTGAAGATTACAATGGAGAGTGGTAGGGAGGACATCCTGCCCTGTCCTCCACGACTATGCACACTTGTGTGTGCACACACTCAACAAGATAAAATGCTGTTGGAAATGTGGACTAACATTGTTCATGCATTTAGGGAATAAGCTATAAAGGTAAAAGTATTTGGAAATTATAAAAGACAATCCTTTTCAACTTGCATTTCCAGAAAGAGGAGGTATAAGTAATTTTTTAGTTCTTGCTAATTATAACCAAAACATTTGAACATTTATTAAGAGCGAACATTAGAAGACTCTAAAAGACAGAGAAGAGAAATAACTTATTAGGGACCTTGGGATCTGAGTGACTGTTTATGTTGTCTGTGTACCCTAGATGTAGTTAGAAAAAAAAATCGTAACAAAATCTGCTCTCTCTGGCCAAAGGGATGAATAAATGGTAGCCAAATGAGAAGCCTTTCAGGCAGTTTCTCTGTGCTAGTCCAATACTACAAAAACAAAATTGGCCCTCTCTTCTTTGGACTTCTTTGGTGGCAGAGAGTATTCGGTACCAGGATGCCCATGTTCCATTGGTGTGTTTTCATTGAGGACCAAAGTGGGAGGTGGAACCTCATCCCAACCCCACAGTATGAGCATCACCACTTGGAGTGACCATCTATCAACCTTTCTCTCCTTCTGAAATAGAGTCAGAGAAGGGAAAGTCAGGACTTAGGCTACCCCACAGGGTCAGTGAAACTTAACTATGAAGGAGCAATGATGCAGTTTGCTTTCCTTCCTTTCTAGGGCTGTATCAGAGGACACAGGCTAAAACACAATATTTAAATAGGATACAGACTCATTAATATCACTCACTGTAGCAGGAACCTGGAAGGTCTCAACTGTGATGGAATAAGGCTAGTCAGACATTAGAATTATGCCATACAGATTTTAAAACTACCACCACAGGTAACTTTTGATCATTATTTATGAACATAAATAGAAATAGGCTAAAAAATTAGAAAATTGCAACAGAGAAATAAAATGTTGTGGTGATATATTGTATATTTAATAAAATCAGCCTGGAATATCAGAGAACAGAATCACCCACAGTCAAGCCATGAAGGACAGAGAGTGGTAACTCACACCTTTAATCCAATCACAAAGGAGACAGAGATCTTTCTGGATTTCTGTGAGTTCAAGTCCTAAAAGCCAAGAAGTAGTAGCTCACACCTTTAATCCTAACTCTAGGATTATGATCCAGAATTGAACCGGAAATGAAACAGTAGGGCAGGAAATATATATCAGGAGAAAGCAGAAATTCAGGCAGTCTGTAGGAGCGACCAGACAGATGGAAGACTCTTGAAGATAGCATTTACCCTGTTCAGCTTGAGAAGTTGGCTGATATTCTATCTTTTTCCCAGTATCTGGTTCTGGGTTTTCATTATATGCTAACTAGAATTCATGCAATACAATGTCTCTGACTAGAAACAGATGATATAAGGAAGAACCAGGCTGAGTGTGTCTCAGAATACCTATAATTCTATCATTTGAGAGGCTGAGGTAGGAGAATTGCAAGTTACTAGACAATGCAGATATATATGTAACACCAAAGTAAAGAATTTATTGAGACGGCTCAGCAGAGCAATAGAGAGAACAGACACAAGAATGTGTGAGCTGTAAGGCAGAGAAGACTGTATGCAACCAGTGCAACATAGAAAAAAAACATAGTTGAAAAATAACTGACCAAGGCCTCAGAAACATGTGGCACTGCAACACAGACTTAAAGTCCATATTATCAGACTCTAACAGAAGAGACAGTGTGTGTGTGTGTGTGTGTGTGTGTGTGTGTGTGATGGAGGTGGGGTTAAAAATTTTAGTAAAAATAAGGGCTGAAATTTGTCCCTCTTCCCCCTCCTCC